>JAMPIV010023161.1:0-240000 GCA_024509875.1 Oreohelix idahoensis | reverse complement strand
ATTTAAAAATTCTTTTGTTAAACTTTATTGGTCCTGAGCCTAAAGTTGTTTTGGTCAGGACTACAGTTCAATGAGAATCAATTTAGATGGATAGATATATTTACAAATATATATAAAGATATTTACATACAACAGACAATATGTCCATAGTACATTGTTACAAATTTTCAAGTTGATGTTAATTACTCTATTTAACTACTGGTAAGCACGTTGGGGATTATCATCATCCCAATGTTCTTTTGTTTCAATAGGATTGTTTATGTTAGGCATTTGGAGGAACATTTTTGTCTATACAGGAGATTTTTCTTTAGTCGTGATAAGTTGTCCCAGGCCAGATATTGCACTTATCTGGTTCCTGGAATCACAGCAGTTGCAGTTGGTTTGGCCAAACACTTCAGTCTCCTCTGGTTGTCGTGAAATATTCTAATCCACATATATAAATTATCAAGTAAATGTAAAGCCTAACACATAAATTCAATAAAAGGAAAGAAGAATGGTAAAGAACAGTGCTGTCACAATGACTGTACTCGAAATCCCCCTTGTTTTCTACTTCGTCTGCAAATTGTAACGTTTCACGTTGATAGTAAAAGCCTACTGCTTCAATACCCGCTTTCTACGATAAAACATGTGCTGCATTTCTAAGAAAAACCTTGAGATACGCAAGTTGACCTAGATTTAAAATTCCATTCATGTCTTTTTATACACTACGTTACCTAAAACGAAAGACAGATGGACTAAAGATAGAAAGAAGGGAGGGCTGAAAGCAGGGACGCAGGCAATACTACCACAGTCGCGCGATACACAATTACTACCATCACGCGTGTAAGGCCACAAGCACTAGCTTTTTTTCAAATCGACAGTGATAAACAACACTACCCATACCAGAGTTAGGTTTTAAAATCCTGAAAAACGCTTATTAGGAATCATGACATTCTACTGTTTTATGTCTAAAATCCTGACATTAGTCTGACAGTACAGCAGGACAGGTGGCGGTTCTAAACATAAAAAAATAAAAAAAAACTACACGACTATCCTAGAAAAAGCATATTTTGAACGCAGCCACTTAGCTCCTTTAAATTTATATATTTGGGTTCCTTAGGACTTGCTGACAAAGAATATGTTAAACGTTACGCAAATAGTCTAGGAATTACCAAATTATAGCCAAAAGAAATAGTGAGGGATGTCAGACAACACCCAAATCAGAATCGCTCAGTGGCAGATTTTCACCCCACCATTGTACGGGAAATGGGTCTCCATGTTAAATCCGATTTGATTGGAGCGCAATAAATGTAAGGCTAAACACGATTAGTCGGGCTATAAATACTATCTTTCGTTGTCAGGGGAAACGGGAGTAGGAGTACTTTTTTTCAAACGATTGGGTAGACATGGCACGATTGGTTAGACCTGCCAATATAGTCAATTAGAGGCGTCAGGTCACCACCACATTTGCAAATAAACTTACTACAGAACCAGTGCGTTGAGCACCAGTGCATATTTTTCTAAATAAAAGCCTGGGACATCGGCAGATCGAAATTGTGTTATATTCAGTGTCAGTCAACGTAATTCTGTATTATTTCCATGAATTGTGGTAAGCTTGAAATATTTGATATCTTTTAATGAAAATTGAATGTAAATTGATAATTTATGTCTGTATATATGTGTGGTTCAGTAGCGAACATGAGGTAAAGCCTATATAGTGCTCCAGCCTGAACAGAAGGTGTCGGAGGAAAGTAAAACTACATGGAATTGCCAAACAGTACACTGACACCTAGCTTATTGACTAGAAAGAAATAATGCTGGAATTGCAGAGGCGTAGTAACCATTAGGGAGGAATATACTGGTGTAAATTATTTCAGATGAAGCTGACAGTTGGCCTACCGCTCTGAACTCAGTGTTTGTTATGTATTGTGCTCAGTGTAGAAATAGAGTATAAATTAGTTCTGAAGTAGGAGGTACAACCTTCTTGTTTCAGGGACCGTGGTCCAAAAGTTATTGAGCAGCACCTGGTCAGAGCTTTGCTGAATCCAGAGGGGACAGCATACTCCTTGGTCCATATAGCAAACAGTGAGGTGTCTCCAGAACACAGGGGAGCAATCGAGCAGAGGAGTCTTTTCCTGCCGCCATCACGAAAGATAAGCCTATGTGGCCAGCGGAGCTCAACATTATGTAACCCCATCTTAAACTGACATTGTATAAAAATAAGAGGGGAAATTAATTGTTTTAATGCCAGGAACTGAGAACATCTCCAATACTAGTTCCAACAGAAACAAACACTTGAAGTCATGATGACAAATACCAACATAGCTTGAAAAACAAAACCAGTATTACCTCATAGTACCACTACACAACTGACACACATAGGATAATATTAATAAAATATGTCACTACAAGATTCATATTGATAAATTCTGTACATATAACTTGTAATTAAAATTGATTGTGATTCCTGGTTCACTTTGTATTTGAATCAGGACACATATATATTAATGAAAGTACTTAATACATATTGATATTTGAAAATTTACCAGTGACTCATTTAAGATAGTCTCATAGAGTGTTATATGTATGTGAGTGTCACAGTGTTGTCAAGTGTGGTGGAATAAATTAAATTGTTTATCTGTCTGTTGTTGTTGTGACTTACACTTCATCATATACATACCCTAGACATTCAACGTAGTCATCACAATATTCCAGAATAATTCTGACTGAGGTATAAATATGTGGTAGCAAGTAAGGTCATCTGTAATACACTACACTTATTAGATACAGATACCTTCACAGCTGATCTCAGTCAGTACACTAAGTCCCCTATAAATATTTATAATATCCCACTTTACCACATATATTGGGGGCTCGCTCCAGGGATATTGAACTTTCTCCTGTTATAGATATTGGGAATAATAAGAATTAAAAAGTATCCTTGGGTGAAAATAAATAACGTTGAGCTCTCAGTGCCTGTAGTGTCCTTAGATAATTATTGAAAGATTGAATTGTTACATTTGTATGTTAGACAACGCCGACTTGGCAAAATTTCGATCTGCTGCTGTACAGACTGCGAAAGAGTTAGGAATGGACGGACAAATTATGATTGCTTATGTCACGGCTGAATGTGACAAATATATTGAACGGGAAGAAAGAAGATTAGAAAAAGAGGCCGAAAGAAAGTTAGAGGCTGAGACTAAGAGGCTGCAGTTTGAGGCTGAGGCTGAGGCTAAGAGGTTGCAGATTGAGGCTGAGGCTAAGAGGTTGCAGATTGAGGCTGACAAAGAGGCTAAAGCATTGGAAGCCGAGGAAAGAAGACAGGCTGCAGAAAGAGAAGAGAAGAAATTAGCTGCAGAAAGGGAAGACAAGAGATTAGCTGCAGAAAGGGAAGCAGAAGATAAGAGATTACAAAGGGAACATGAGTTACGACTAAGGGAGTTTGAGTTTCAAGGCCATGCTCCTGAAAATGGTGCCAGTCCCTTTACCTCTGATGCCACTGCTAGCCAGGGAGCCTCAACCTCAGCTATGAATTTTCATTTAGATCATTTTGTTGAGAAAGACGATGATATTGAGAGCTATCTAAATAGATATGAACTATTAGCTACCACATATGGGTTAGAGAGAGAAAGGTGGAGCTTAAAGTTATCTCAAGGTCTTCGTGGGGCAGCTTATGAAGTTTTTGCCAAAATGAGCAGAGGTGATCAGGAAAATTATGACATGCTAAAGCAGGCTCTTTTGTTAAGATATGAAAAGAACGCAGAATTTTATAGGAAAAAATTTAGGAATGCTAAAATACTGTCAGGTGAAACCTATCACCAGTTCTCTGCACGGTTAGAGACATACTTGGAGAAATGGACTTCTCTGGGGAAAACCCAAGATCTTAAGGAAATGGTCCTTATAGAACAATTAAGAGAGTCCATGGCTCCAGACCTGAGAAAGTTTCTCATGGAACAAGGTGCAGAGAGGCTGGGTGAGTTGCTAAATGTTGCTGAAAGGTATCAAGCAGCTCAGGCAGAGGTATCAGGTAATAAAAAGAAACAGGTGGATAATTTTAGGGCACCACAGAACTTTAATAAATTTGATCCTAGAGATCAAAACAAAGGTAAGCACCAATTTGATAGGCCACGGTATGACAATAAAAATAAAACCCCACAATTCGATGAAAGGAAATATGATGAAAGAAAATCTTTCAACCAAGGGAAAAGGTGGTGTAAAAATTGTCAGATGGACAATCATGACACTGACCGTTGCAGAAGGAAACCTGTGTATATGGCCACCCTTCAGGTCAGGTCGACCTCAAGACAGGAGGAGGATATTATGTTGGATACCACTCCAGAAGAGATGAGGAAGGCACAGGCTGGGGATAAGACCCTCAAGCCTTGTTTCAGGAAATTGTCAACTTGTCATACAACTCCAGGCAAGGGAGATTTTTACATGAAAAACAAGTTGATGTATAGGAAGACTGGAGCTAGATCCAAAGGTCAGGGACAGCTGGTACTTCCTAAAAGATATAGGGCAGACTTAATAAGGAGCCTACATGTGAAACCAGATGGGGACCATGAAAAAATAGGTACCATCATCCAAAAGGTGGCTCACAATTATTATTGGCCCAAGGCAAGATGGGACATTGAGAATTTTGTAGAAAGGTGTAGCATAGCACATGAGGGAACACCCACAAGTGGGAACATTGATCAGGACCTGGACACGCCAAGGGGCAAAATTAGGCCTGACAATAAAAGGAAATATAAATTTGATAAAGTGGACCAAATGAAATGGGAAGCCCCTTTTCACGGACAAGCTTCACTTAACTGTTTTACAATGGCCACTATGCAGAGAGTGCAAAAAGATGTCTTACCCCAGGATAAGCCGAAAATCCCTCAATCGGACTTAAACAAACTGGAGGAAGAAGATGTAGAGAGGAAATCTCTCATCAAGAATTCTAAGTGGGGAGACAGCCCCAAGAAAAGAATTGGTAGCGGTATTTGTGAATGAAAATTCTGGGAAGAAAAATCATCACTATAGAGCTTCGAGTGGAAGAGACCATACCGGTGCATGGACAAATAGGTCCACAAAATTAAAGATCCATATGTAGCTCTGTTAAGAACGTGCACTGATGAAAAAGCAGAGGAAAATATTACATCCTCATACCAATATGTGAATGAGCTGACCACTCGTTTAAAAACTGGCTGGAAACTTGCCAATGAAAATTTGAAACAAGCCAGGAAGAAACATGCTGCCTATTATAACCGAAAAGCTAAAGACAGAGATTTGGCTGTGGGAGAGAAGGTACTGCTTCTTCTACCCGGTAGTCAGAATAAGTTACAGATTGGATGGCAAGGTCCATATACAGTTCTAGAGAAGGTGTCTAGAACCAATTATAAGATAGATAAGAAGGGGAAAGAAAAAATCTATCATGTGAATCTCCTGAAGAAATATTTGGAAAGAGAACATCAGGAAGAGACACACTTGTTGACCTTGTCCATTGCCATGGAGATGAAAAAGGAACCACTTTCATCATTTGAATATCCATTACACCCCTGTGAGACAGCGGCACAGGTGAAAATCAGTACACATTTAACGAAAACTCAGAAAGAGAGAGTGCAACAGGTTCTAGATACTCATACAGAGGTGTTAACAGACCGACCTGGGCATACAAACTTATTGGAATATGATATGAAACTGATAGACCACACACCTGTCTGTATGAAACCATATTCGATTCCTTTTGCTAAGGAGAAAGCTTTGAAGGAAGAGATAGACTATTTGTTGAAGGAAGGAATTATTTCACACAGTGAATCTTCGTATAGTTCCGGTGTTGTACTCTTAAGGAAGCCCTCTGGAGAACATAGACTCTGTATAGATTACAGGAGACTGAATGCTATTACAGAAGGACAGGTGGATCCATTGCCGGATACAAATCAGTTGTTTGCCAGGCTAAATAAAGCTAAATATTTCTCAAGGGTGGATCTGAGTAAAGGCTACTATCAGATTCCAGTAAAACCTGAGATCAGACAAAATTGTTAGATGGAAACAATTCGGAGGAACGTAATGAATCCCTGAGTTGCCTCTTTGATTGAGGATATTCCGAATGTTTCATACAGGCTAATAAGAAGATTATGGGATCCCCTACGAAAACTCTGCTATCACCAGGTATATGTTATCTCCTCATAACGTACATTTTGAGGAAAATCTAATGTTCTCTGGACATGTCATTGCGCAGACTCAGAGAAGAGAAATGGTGAATACGGGTTGTGAAGCAGCATTAAGACAAGCAGTCACACTTGCGGCTGTTCAGTAACATAACCGAAAGATATTATTGGTTGTAGAGGTCTGAGGCAGATTTCATGAGTAGTGCCTACTCTGAATGGACCCAACTACATAAAACCATGATAGCACAACAGCAGAGTAAAGTCAAGTTGACTTACATTTATCTATGTGTATATAGAATAAAGGACTGACATAAGATGTCTGTTTTAAGAGGGGAGATGTCGTGAAATATTCTAATCCACATATATAAATTATCAAGTAAATGTAAAGCCTAACACATAAATTCAATAAAAGGAAAGAAGAATGGTAAAGAACAGTGCTGTCACAATGACTGTACTCGAAATCCCCCTTGTTTTCTACTTCGTCTGCAAATTGTAACGTTTCACGTTGATAGTAAAAGCCTACTGCTTCAATACCCGCTTTCTACGATAAAACATGTGCTGCATTTCTAAGAAAAACCTTGAGATACGCAAGTTGACCTAGATTTAAAATTCCATTCATGTCTTTTTATACACTACGTTACCTAAAACGAAAGACAGATGGACTAAAGATAGAAAGAAGGGAGGGCTGAAAGCAGGGACGCAGGCAATACTACCACAGTCGCGCGATACACAATTACTACCATCACGCGTGTAAGGCCACAAGCACTAGCTTTTTTTCAAATCGACAGTGATAAACAACACTACCCATACCAGAGTTAGGTTTTAAAATCCTGAAAAACGCTTATTAGGAATCATGACATTCTACTGTTTTATGTCTAAAATCCTGACATTAGTCTGACAGTACAGCAGGACAGGTGGCGGTTCTAAACATAAAAAAATAAAAAAACTACACGACTATCCTAGAAAAAGCATATTTTGAACGCAGCCACTTAGCTCCTTTAAATTTGTATATTTGGGTTCCTTAGGACTTGCTGACAAAGAATATGTTGAACGTTACGCAAATAGTCTAGGAATTACCAAATTATAGCCAAAAGAAATAGTGAGGGATGTCAGACAACACCCAAATCAGAATCGCTCAGTGGCAGATTTTCACCCCACCATTGTACGGGAAATGGGTCTCCATGTTAAATCCGATTTGATTGGAGCGCAATAAATGTAAGGCTAAACACGATTAGTCGGGCTATAAATACTATCTTTCGTTGTCAGGGGAAACGGGAGTAGGAGTACTTTTTTTCAAACGATTGGGTAGACATGGCACGATTGGTTAGACCTGCCAATATAGTCAATTAGAGGCGTCAGGTCACCACCACATTTGCAAATAAACTTACTACAGAACCAGTGCGTTGAGCACCAGTGCATATTTTTCTAAATAAAAGCCTGGGACATCGGCAGATCGAAATTGTGTTATATTCAGTGTCAGTCAACGTAATTCTGTATTATTTCCATGAATTGTGGTAAGCTTGAAATATTTGATATCTTTTAATGAAAATTGAATGTAAATTGATAATTTATGTCTGTATATATGTGTGGTTCAGTAGCGAACATGAGGTAAAGCCTCTATAGTGCTCCAGCCTGAACAGAAGGTGTCGGAGGAAAGTAAAACTACATGGAATTGCCAAACAGTACACTGACACCTATCTTATTGACTAGAAAGAAATAATGCTGGAATTGCAGAGGCGTAGTAATCATTAGGGAGGAATATACTGGTGTAAATTATTTCAGATGAAGCTGACAGTTGGCCTACCGCTCTGAACTCAGTGTTTGTTATGTATTGTGCTCAGTGTAGAAATAGAGTATAAATTAGTTCTGAAGTAGGAGGTACAACCTTCTTGTTTCAGGGACCGTGGTCCAAAAGTTATTGAGCAGCACCTGGTCAGAGCTTTGCTGAATCCAGAGGGGACAGCATACTCCTTGGTCCATATAGCAAACAGTGAGGTGTCTCCAGAACACAGGGGAGCAATCGAGCAGAGGAGTCTTTTCCTGCCGCCATCACGAAAGGCAAGCCTATGTGGCCAGCGGAGCTCAACATTATGTAACCCCATCTTAAACTGACATTGTATAAAAATAAGAGGGGAAATTAATTGTGTTAATGCCAGGAACTGAGAACATCTCCAATACTAGTTCCAACAGAAATAAACACTTGAAGTCATGATGACAAATACCAACATAGCTTGAAAAACAAAACCAGTATTACCTCATAGTACCACTACACAACTGACACACATAACATAATATTAATAAAATATGTCACTACAAGATTCATATTGATAAATTCTGTACATATAACTTGTAATTAAAATTGATTGTGATTCCTGGTTCACTTTGTATTTGAATCAGGACTCATATATATTAATGAAAAGTACTTAATACATATTGATATTTGAAAATTTACCAGTGACTCATTTAAGATAGTCTCATAGAGTGTTATATGTATGTGAGTGTCAAACTGTTGTCAAGTGTGGTGGAATAAATTAAATTGTTTATCTGTCTGTTATTGTTGTGACTTACACTTCATCATTTACAAAACCCTAGACATTCAACGTAGTCATCACAATATTCCAGAATAATTCTGACTGAGGTATAAATATGTGGTAGCAAGTAAGGTCATCTGTAATACACTACACTTATTAGATACAGATACCTTCACAGCTGATCTCAGTCAGTACACTAAGTCCCCTATAAATATTTATAATATCCCACTTTACCACACTGGTCTTGAACTTCTTTAATACAAGCAGGTACCAGAGACTCTTAGAAATCGTGCTGAATTTCTCTATCATCGAGTACCAGCACCAGACAAGTGCCAGCAGGAACCCCTGTCGATGCAAGTTATGGTTCTGTCTTAATATCAAACTAATTCCTCCTAATTTACATGTAAACATACATTCAATACAAAAGAACATGGTCAGCTCTCTCTGACAACTCTGCTTCTCCACTTTAGTTTGGTGGAACAAATGGTACCAGTTTTCTTTTCTCTTCCCTAATGGATGCTACGCCTCTGTCATTCCTGCAGTAATCTTTTCCATGCAATAAGATAGGTGTAATGTTCCTGTATGACCATCATATGTATAGTCCTGTAGTTTTAAACTTCTTAGATAGTCATTTATATGATGGATCAACATCTAGGTCATGCCTAAGTCTGATATGGAACCATTTAATTACAATCTTTTTTCATGGCCTTTTCTTACACACAACCCTTTTTTAATTAAAAAGTCAATAAAATCAATCTCACCACATATCAAGGAAATATAAACAAGTAACGATGAATTAGGCAATAGAATATGGGACACTTTCATCACTGCCTCTGTTCAGACTGCCTTCTCTGTTGTTAGTTATTTTAAAACAAAGCACAAGTCTGCTCATCGCTGCTTGCTCCTCTGAATGTTTTGAAAAAATGGCAGCGAGCAGCCTACTTTTCCTATCATGTAAAAAGCTTTGGCCAATGAGACCAAGCATCTCTTTTTTTTGAATGAAACTTTAAAAAAAAAAAATCTCAAACCACTATGCGTTACTACTACCAACTAGATTTGTATATTTAGGTTAGCCAATAATATTTCGGCTTCCTTCAAATTTCATCCAATCCACTTCATCGTACGATCTTAGCCTTTCTTTCACCTAATTCCCCCCCCCCCCAAAATATGCTATCCAATCTAAGAAGATATGACTTGACCTGACAGTATCTCCGATTCTCTATGTATTATTACCACTATTTGATTATTTAATGGGCTATTTAGATAACTAACAAAATATTCTTGGTCAGCAAGTCTTCAGGTACAAGAATATATGATTTTTATGGGGCTAAGTGGCTTGGTTCAAAATTCTATCTTTTTTCTATGTTAGTTGTTTATTTTTAAACTACCTCCTGTTCAATTCTTTTTCCATGTACTTTCAAGCTAATTACGTCATTCGCAATAAGAGCTAAGCGTGTTTTCATAACCGTAGTGTCCACATTTCTAACTTTTCCCTCTTATTTTGAAAATCGCCTAAGGGCAAGGCTAGCAAGTTGGTTTTATCTTTAGAAACAATGTGAGACGTGATTTGCGTTGGTTATCTATCCGTGCCCCTCCCTTCCACAATGTATTTTAGGCAAATACTTCATTGAACTTGGAAAAGAGGTACGTTTGTCTCAAGGACGAATTTGAAAAATAGGGTACCCTTTTTGGTTCGGCCAAAGCGTTATCAAATAATACGCTGAAGGCGTAGGCGACGACTATGATTCTCGCCGAAATTTTTAGTACTATCCTATCTTTGACTTTATGCAATATACTGTTATATGTTAATTTAGATATTGTATTTAGAAGTTCACCACATATATATATATATATATATATATATATATATATATATATATATATATATATATATATAATATATATATATATATATATATATATATATATATATATATATATATATATATATATATATATATATATATATATATATATATATATATATATATATATATATATATATATATATATATATATATATATATACTAAAGCACATTAAAAACGCACCACCTGTATAATCCAGGAACAAAGCGGGAAATGTAAATATAAGTGTTTACAAGTTTACATATTTGGAATCTTTATTCATTTTCCTATGAATCCATGCTGGTCATTAATTTGTACATTTGATTGTTATGAAATTCATTGCATTCTGTGCAGGCAAGGGAGAAAATCAAAAATGCAAGCAATAAGAAAATTCATTCTCACTATCCTCAGTATCTGGTATGTCCACCGTGTGCTTGCAAACAAGCTTGGCGGCAGCTCCACATGGAACGCACAAGTCTCTGAAGGAAATTCCGGGGAATCAAGTCCCATTCACGTGTAAGAGCAGCTTCGAGCTACTGCAGATTAGCTGGAGAACCTTGCCTGTAGACTCTGCGTCCAAGCTCGTCCCACAGATGTTCTATAGGGGACATGTCTGGTGATAGGGCAGGCCAATCAATCGTCACAATGTTCTGCTGCTGTAGATATTGCTGCGTAATGCATGCGGTGTGCGCATGTGCGTTTTCCTGCTGGAGAAGCTGCAAGTCTGGATAATTTGTGAACGCAGGAGCAACCAATGCATCCAGAACCTCATCTCGATATGTCACAGCATTAACATTTCCACGGAAGACGTGAAGAGGCAAGCGATGGTGAAGACTGAATCCTCCCCAAATGTGAATACTGCCACCTCCAAATCGGTTGTGCTGACGAACACAGCAATCTGCAAAGCGCTCTCCACACCGTCGCCAAATCCGCATACGTCCATCGGCAAAGGATATGTTGAATCTGCTCTCGTCTGTGAATAGGACAACATTCCACTGCAGTCTAGTCCATCTGACATGTTGCTCTGCTCATTGCAGGCGCTGCGACGACGTCTGTGATTCAAGTTTTGCCCAACATAAGGTCGTCTTGCAGTAAGGCCTGTATCTCTGAGTCTTCGTATGACAGTCATTCGAGAGACTTGCCCACGTCTACCCACTGTTGCTCTTGCTGTTTGACTTGCCGGGAGAGAACGATTCCTTACATGACTCAGCACAATATGACGATCTTGCGCAGGGGTAGTAACTCGTGGTTGGCCACTCCGAAGTCTATCCCGAGCACTGACAGTGATTCCGTAACGTTCATTGAGACGTACAATAGTGCTGTGGTGGCAATTCATCCTTCTGGCAATGGCCCGCGAGCTCATTCCGATCTCCAACATACCAATGGCTCGTTGGCGGTCGTTTTCAGATATTCGTGGCATTTCACACACATGCACTGGGTGTTTTGTCTCAACGGCCTTTTTATACCGGGTATACTGCCACAACGCGTACACATTTTAAGGGTCATAGCTGTTAGGAATCGTGTTGCACGTGTAACTTTCATTGTTTTCATGTAGTCTGTACACAAACCCGTGGATTGATTCATGCACTTTCCATTCCAGCAGCCTATCGTTCTCTACCTCATGACAAACACGGGGATAATCCATTCCCACACTTTTTTCCAGCTTCTCGACATCAGAATATATAATAGTGGTGCGTTTTTAATGTGCTTCAGTATATATATATATATATATATATATATATATATATATATATATATATATATATATATATATATATATATATATATATATATATATATATATATATATATATATATATATATACAGTAGAACTCCATTTATCCGAACCCCATGGGACCGAGCATCGTTCGGATAATCAAATGTTCGGATAATTGGATTACATAATGTATCGAGTACATGTACACATATTTCTAAAAATAATTAACCATCACAAGGAAAATACACTATAAAACATATTTACTTGTACTGTAATAATAATACCCACACTGTATTAGATCACTGTATCACCAAAATCTTTTATTACACTGCAGTGCATGTACTACTTGTATTAATTATTTTTGTTAAGAAAGAGAAATGTTTTCAAAATAACATTACAAACGATTCAAAACCAGGCGCAACTTACGTATATATGTACTTGCACAGATGTAGCCCACTATTTAAAATAATGAGGAATCCTCTTTTGCACCAAACTGGATAGTCTCCTTTTGGCTGCTAAGTCCCGCATTCTCTTCAACAGCAGAAGCTGTGTAGGACAGCTGTCATCTTCTTGCTCGTACCAAGCCATCGCTGTTTCTAGTGCTATAAAGGCCTCTTCAGGACTTGGTCGACGTTTTGGTTTTTCTTCATAATCTACAAGTACATCATGTACTTCTGAGGAGTCTTCATCATCGGTCACTACATGTATTTGGTTTTCTTCTTGCACAAAAGACAAAATTTCTTCGTCATTCAAAAACTGAAAACCAGAATCATTATCATCTTCTAGCCACATGTGTGCATCATCTTTGTCACAGTCCGAAAATCCGGGCATTGCTTGAAACAGTTCCACAACTTCATTTATACAATCATCATTTGTGTCCACTGCAGTAGTTTCATTTCCTCCTTTTTTCCCAAGCAATCTACTCCAAGCCTTGTTGAGATTATCTTGTGACAGGGTGGTCCAAGCATCAGCTAACATATAGCAGCAGTCTTTGAGATTAAGCTTTTTGGAAAACGCCACCACACTTTCTTCATCTTCAGCCAACAATAAACGACGCAGGACTTCCTTCTTGTACATCTTTTTAAGCTTTGCTATAACACCCTGATCCATTGGTTGAATCAGTGCTGTTACATTGGGAGGCAGAAAAATTACTTTAAAATTTGCATCAACTGCATTCAATGTATCCTTCTCTGGATGAGATGGTGCATTGTCCAGTAGAAGAATTACTTTTCCAGTTTTCTTTTCTTGTTCTCTCAACCTCTTCACATTTGGGATGAACTGATTTGTATACCAATCAAGAAATATTTCACTATTCATCCAAGCACTCTTCTGTGCTTTGTAACACAATGGGAGACATGTCACATTCTTTAAACAACGTGGTTTTTTGGCTTTGCCGATCATTAGCACCGGTAAACGATGACTTCCACTGGCATTCGCGGCTACCAAAATTGTTACTCTCTCTCTTTGCACTTTTTAAACCCAGGGGCAGCTGCTTCGCGCTGAGATGCAAGTGATTTTTGAGGCAATGATTTCCAGTATAAGCCAGTCTCATCGGCATTATACACATCATCGAGTGAATAACCTTCTTCTTCCAAAAAAGCCAAGAATGTTTCTTTAAAATTTTTAGCGGCAGTTGCATCGCTAGATAAAGATTCCCCTTGAATCTCCAATTCTCGTATGCCATGACGAGATTTAAAGTTTCTTAACCATCCCTGGCTAGCCTTAAAGTCAGGAGGACCGTCAAGTTGATTGTTGAACTGAAGTGCCTTTTCACACAACAGAGAACCAGAGATAGGTTCCCCTTTGCTTCTTCTTTGCACAAACCATATATACAAAGCCTCTTCCAATTTCACATCTTTCGCATTTCTCATGGTTTTACGTTTCTTCGACCAATTTTCACTATCAAATTTCGATGCAAAACTCATAATTTTATCCTTGTTACTTTTGATGTCAGAGACGGTAGCTTTCCCAACATTGAAAATCCTCGCAAGTGAAGACACAGTTTCACCTTGTCCTAGTCTCTTGATAATTTTCTGTTTTCGTTTCAATTGACAAAACATTGCGGTTCCTTTTATATGCTTTAGGCCTACTGGAAGATGCCATATCGCACAGAGAAATACTTGTACACCAAAATTATTCTGCTGTAGTAGCAGACACAATTATTTTAAGTTGAACTGTCTGTTTAGCCAGTGTTCTACCTAGAACGCACACGTACACTGGATTGATAAACCAGATATTAACTGACTTTATGATCTAACTGACTTCCTGTACGTAAGCGACCGACCATTAGCCATCCCATTCTCTACAAATTGGTCGCACACATTTGAAGTTTGCCGCATCAAAAGATTCAGAATTTTAGTCTAACGTGACTGTGGCATCTGATTTTTTTTTTCTGGAAAAAGTGTTCGGATAATTGGATGTTCAGGGCATATTTATCGCCCATATATTTTCGATGTGCGCACAGCACGCTGGGATGTGAAAAGTCGGACGAAATAGAAAATATATTACTAAGGCCATAACAAAGCCTAAGAATTAGTTGTGGAGTTATATTTGATAGTCGTGTGTTATATTTGATAGTTGTGGGCCATATTTGTGTTTTCATGCCTAATAGAGCAATAAAGGCGAGTGCTATTTGCGTGGCGCAATTACTACGCGCCGCGCAGTAAGTCGAGTGATTAGCCTAGAGCCTATATAAATAGAAAGCGGGCGTTGAACGGGCCTATTTTGCAAAAGCCGCCCAGAGAGAAACGAAGTTAGACATCAGAGTCAATCTGTAGATGCCTTGAGCACGTGAGTTAATTTAGATTAGCATTAATGTTCTATAATTTTGAAATTATATTGAGCGTGTCAGTTCTAATGTTTAGTGAAATAAATAGATAGATGTTTCATGAGGAGATTTCTTTTTAGGACATTAGATTTAGTCCTGAAATGATAGATGGGTGAAAATAATGTGTGGATAGGTTTTATTAGGCACGCTCAGCCCAAATCACAGATGTGAGAGTTTAGTAGCAATTATTTCAGTCATCAGACCGGGCAAGAAAGGCAAATATAGTATGAAAGTATTTCATACATGGAACCAGGCAGAGAAGCGATCTATTACTTGAATTTAGATAATATTGACTTGTTAGCAAAATAGCAAGATGGCAGCCACGTGGTGATGACTGTATAAAAGCGGCGCGAGGAGTCTGCAGTAACACTCTTAGTTATCAAGCCTATAATGTTATGCAGTTTTATACTGTGTGAATTGACACGTGGGCCAAGGCAGGATAAGATAATTTTCACCAGTAATAGAAGAGAGAGTTTTCGTGGTAAATTTCCTTTAGGTGATGTATTTAGTTCCAGTTTTGTT
Source organism: Oreohelix idahoensis (assembly GCA_024509875.1). NCBI lineage: Eukaryota > Metazoa > Mollusca > Gastropoda > Stylommatophora > Oreohelicidae > Oreohelix > Oreohelix idahoensis. The sequence continues at coordinate 224,425 of JAMPIV010023161.1, read as the reverse complement.
AAAGTCAAGAATAATTATATTTTATTCTTTGATGCGACAGCAGTTTAGTGGTATTTCACGATTATTGATTATTCTACCCTATATATTTAGTGGATTACTTTGAGTGAGGTGAGAATATGTATTTAGATTTATCGAGAGCGCGAGGCACTCCTTGGTGCATAAGGCACGTTGAGTCAGGTGTTTCTCTGTTTGCTCCTTGTGGAGCATGGGAACACCAATGCGGCTGGTGTCCACCACAAGCCGACAACAAGCATTTTAATGCTATTGCAGTGGTTGTTTCGGTAACGATGTGTTTCATGTGATGAGATTCCCAGTCTCATCAGTGGTCATGTACGACACGCTTGTTGCCAGGCGCACCAGTCGTCACATACGACATGCTTCAGAGTGCAGAACGAATATTGAGATGGATCAGTTGCGAGGTGGTGGTTTATTCTCATTATTGAGAGTATTTGTTGTACATATAGTTGAATATTATTTTATGTCCATGTTATTATTATTTAATTATGGTTATGTGTAGAATGGTTTGTGAGAGCACGTCGGCTCACTTGGAGATATATATATCTCTTCTCCGCTCCTGAGGGAGCATGGGGCCACCAGTGTGGTTTGCCTCCGTGTGAAGCATTCAGATGTTCGTTCAGTAGTAGTTTCGGTAGCAATCTGTGTTACATGGTGAGGTTGCCAGCCTCATGCACAACACCATACTAGTCTCATTAGACGACATGCATGAGTGTGTGTGTGTGTGATAGTTGAGAGTGTGTGTGTGTGTGCTCTTGCAGTAGTGGTTTCGGTAGCAACCGATGTTACACAGTGAGATTGCCAGCCTCATGCACAACACCATACTAGTCGTATTGGACGACATGCATGAGTGTGTGTGTGTGTGATAGTTGAGAGTGTGTGTGTGTGTGCTCTTGCAGTAGTGGTTTCGGTAGCAACCGATGTTACACAGTGAGATTGCCAGCCTCATGCACAACACCATACTAGTCGTATTGGACGACACGCATGAGTGTGTGCGTGTGTGATAGTTGAGGGTGTCAGGTGGCGTGGAAGGACTGTTTGGCAGGTGAGAGTATCATTATTTATGCCACCAGAGTATCATTATTTAACTATGATTTTAACTAGTCGTTGCTTTGTTTGCTTCTTCAGATTAGGAATCGAGCACAGGCTGGGTGTTTGTTTGGTGTTTCGTTTGTTAGTTTAGTTGTTTAATGTTTGCTTCAGTGTGCTTTTAGTCACTGAATGGGTTGTAAAAATAAATACAGCCCCTGCCTTAAGAATCAGAGTTTATTGTTGATTAGGGTCGGTAAGGAGTGTGCAAGAGAGTGATCAAATATCACATCATCATCATCATCTTCTCGCCCACCCTATCACACACACACACATGTATATATATATATATATATATATATATATATATATATATATATATATATATATATATATATATATATATATATATATATATATATATATATATATATATATATATAAGTTGACATGTTAGTAATGAAAATTATAAAATGTAAAATGCACAACTTACGCCAGTCTTGACCCACAGACTGTTTGCTGAGATGAATAAAAGCACTTACACGTGTTCTTGGGGGTCGTTATTTTAACTTTAAATTCCATCTATGACTCCATGTTTTCAGTTTCCTCAGATCCCCTTTGTTTATTAAATGATATAGATCTCCTGGGCTGTTTAAGTCCTTCAAAATATTCCAACAAAAGTCCGATCTGAAAAATGGAATTCCGAATTCTAACTCCTTGCAGTCTGGTTTCGTCTTGGCAAGCGATCTTCACAGTGTCTTAAAACTGCGAAAAGGTCTTGTTATATGGCCCTTCCTCCCACGCATTTGTTTTGTTACAATGCTAAGAAAGCTCCAATCGTTTCAAACATGCATGTTTAGTGGGATAATTTCAAAATTATTTCCGCCTGAAATAATATGCGTGATGCAAAAGGTCACGACTCATATGGAATGAAAACATCCGATCCTCTCTCGGCCATGTTTACAAGTAACTTATTATTACTATAATATAAAGTAATGTCTGTAAAGTGCAATCTTTACTATCTTGCAATATAATACATTTATATACTTATTATGTTCGCAAATATTTTGTAAACAAAGTATTTCCTTTTTTAAGTGCTTAAGGAGAAGTCATTTTTGAGTTACTTCCCTTGAAAGGAGTTCCGTCATCTTCGAGCGGACTCCGCGGACGAATCTAGGCCTACTGCGATTTATTCTTTGCCTGGGTAGGAATAGATTGTTCTTGCTTCAGTATATCTATGGCCTGAATTTATACGTAGTGTTTGTATGAGTAGGACGAGTCTGTCTTATATATGTATATCTTTACATTTCTAAGTCGAACTATGTTGGTTGTCGCTAGAAAAGGTCAAAGGCTATGCAGCGGAAGTATCGCTAGCAGGGGGTGTGATTCATGGCTGTCATCCTGTCGGGATGTCGAATTTTGTTGTAGCCGGCTTATCGCCGAAAAAGTGATCTATAAGTAGATGGGGAAAAGTGATAGTCATTTAGACATGTTGTATGTACTTTACCCCAGTGTTTATTCTCTTTTGCCAAGGAATGGCAAAGTTATATTTCGCATAGAAAGGTAAAACCACAATTTATTATGAACTTGGGCTTCGCCATCGTTGTCGATAAGCAGATGCACAGTGGTACTTTTGAAAAGAATATTTATTCAAAGGAAGATGACATTCCTATGTATCAGCACTAGATTATATGATATTATTCAATTACCTCTATGATAGAAGCTATGAAGAAATGAGGACATTTAACGAATGACCAATTTTGGTCTGTATCCAATAGTGAGTGAAGCTCACGAGAGAAGAACAGCCATGTTGAAATCCATATACTTTGTATTTATCGAGTGAGAAAAAGGGATGCCTGTACTATCGCTCGATGAACCAAGAGATCACTGCTACATGTGAGAACCCATGTCTGGGATTCCTATATCTTTATGAAAAATATATATATTGAACTTTACGTGAAGGGATATTCGCTAGACGAGGTTAAGTCTAGGAGCCTTCCTATATATTGGTTATGGTCTGACGTGCCCAGTCAGTAAAGCCAGATGATTTACATGATGGAACTCTGAATGCTTATTTACGAATGCTCCATTATGATATTTGCCAAGCATGAATGCTAACTTAAGATGATATTCCTGTGATCAACATTATGCTGTCTATGTCGACATTTGTTCCTGTAACCATACACGTACTGTCCAAGTGTGCGTCTCATTAAATGTTATAAAAAGACCACCGTAGTTCCAGTACTTCTTGAATTCGAACAGTGTGAGTATGAGTGATGTACTACCAACCTGTCAACTCTATCGAATCATTCTACCATTCGCGTTCTGACATTCAGATACACACTCATTGTCTACACTCACATTCTTGTCGGAGCCTCATCACGTTCCAGGACAAGATGACCTGTATGACCAAAACTGTGCTGGGTTTAATGAGTTGACAATCGTTACACTTTACCACCCCAGTCCCAACATCTACATTTATCAACTGGTGGACATTCACGACATTTAACAAAATAACGTGAGTTAACAACTGGTGTGCCAGCTTCCTGGGTCAACCTGCACAGTGACCATATTGAGAAGTAAACTACTGAGACCAGACGTTCCTTGGGGTCTGTTACGACACACAAATACATCAGCAGTACAACTCTACAGTGATGTCAGCGTGACCTGTCCTGTCGACAGTATGCAGTAACTAGGTCAGCGTTTGTTGACATTTGGTTCGTTGGACATTTGCCATACAACTGACAGTGTTACACAGCAAGCTTGGTTGAAACATAGAACATTACACATCAGGACTGGAGAATATTTGACAGTGTTTGCGAAAGGAAATGTTATTGAACTGAGAAGTCCTACATCGATTGTTATCATTCACATCAACGATGGAGCTTCTATTTCTGTGTTGAATTTAAAATAATTAGACCAGAAGTATTTGTTTAATAAAGTACCACAGTACTGTACTATTAGGCAGTGTAACTGAGCCTTCTTTCCAACACATTCTTTCTGCAACACTCTATTTACATCATATTGCCATACTATTTATGCATTTATGTATTTATGTTTAAATATTTATATGTGATATTTGTTTGTATCCAGCGGGTTGTTGTTTTGGTTGGGCGGTGTCACACAACAGAGTATCCCACGTAATAGAGGGTCTGATGTGTGCGTTTCTATAGGTGCAATTTTCTTGATTGAAAATTTGCTGCGACAGCTGTTGCTATTAGTGTTAGCTGTGAAGACTGTACTCATTGTTGTTTTTGTAATATTCCTCTGTTCTTTAGTTTGTTTTGATTTGTTTGTAATTTGTTGGTCTACCCTATTCTATCTTTCAGTTCTATTCTCAATTTATATTTATATACTGTGGCGTTATTTGTATTTGTTATCCTCTTGCGGTTTATCTTTTATTGTTTTTCCCATTTGATTTATTTCATTTCCGCAAATGTTTTCATGTTCTTCTGTATAACTGTTTTGTTTTGTGCCTGATCGACATACACTATTTAAAATATAGTTGATCATATAAATTGATGTACAAGAATCAACTGATAGTTAATTGCTATTACTAAAGGTACACAGTTGATGATATAAAACACTATTTCTGGTGCACTGCACTTATATTATAGAGTGAACCAGCAACTTATAGCTGTTATTATATAAGGATTTATACAAGACCTTTGTAAGGCTTGTTTCCCACAGTGATTGGGATAGTTAAGTACTATTTTCCACAGGTTACAAAGTTATCATACAAGGTCTTTGATTAAGACTAAGAAAGTGAATTTATTTACTTTTGCAAATTACTGATCTTATTAGACAAGATGTCTACATTAGATTATTTTATCACACAAGGCAAAGCTCTTGATAAGACTGGTCAGCAATTAGAACAATGGGCAGTTGCTCAATATGACAAAGCATTAGCTGCTGAAGAAAAGAAATTAGAAGCTGAGGAAAAAAAATTACAAAGAGAGGATGAACAAAAGAAATTGCAGATACAGACTGATGAAAAAAGATTCCAGATGGAAATGGAAAAAGAGAAAAGAAAAGATGAAGCTGCTGCAGAAGAGAAAAGATTACAAAGAGAAGCTGAAGCTCAAGAGAAAAAAGCAATAAGAGAACATGAACACCAAAAAGAACTTTTAGCATTTGAGTTAGAAAAGTTAAAGTTAACAAACATAAGTAATGTTAATCAAGCATCTGGTGGTAATGGTAAACCCTTTACTTACAAGGTCAAGGTACCAGCGTTCAACCCTTCCAGTGATGACATAACATTCTGGCTAAATAGATTTGAACGCTCGTGTCGAGCCCATAATGTGGACAAATCACAATATGCTAACCAGTTATCAGAAAATCTGAAAGGTGATTCTCTGACTAGTTTAAGTTTGGTTGAAGAGGCTGACAAAGATAACTATGATGTTATTAGGGCAGCCTTATTAAAGAAGTATCAGTTGTCTGAAGAGGGTTATCGGAAGTTGTTTAAGACAATGGTGCCTGAGGCAGGTGTAGAATTCTCAGAATTCATTGCAAGGACACGTCTTACATTTGATCGTTGGATTGAGCTATCCAAAACAGAAAAGACTTATGAAGCCCTTATGGACTTGATACTCAGAGACAAGATTATGTCAAGTATAAATAAACCTTTCCTCGAATTCTTACATGAGCGTAAACCTAAGTCTCTAAAAGAAATGGAACAGTATTGTACCCAATACGTCACTGCACATCCGGACGTAGCTATTAGCAACAGTAAGGTTAAAGAAGGTATGCCAGTTGCTTCTGCAACACCATACAACCCTAATCACTCTCACAAATTCCAAGGACCTCAAAATAGGTTTAATAAAAAAGGTAACTATTACAGTTATCAGAACCAAGGTAACCAATCATTTCAGGGTTCTTCTTCGAATACCTGGAGAAGAGCTGACAGCCCTCGATTCAGGGGTGGTCATAATTACAGGAACTTTCGCAAAGGAAGTCATTCTAGAAACTATCCAAGTTTTCCTTCATGGAGACAACAAGATCATAATTACCGAGATACTCATTATAATGAATATGATGATAGTAACCAAAGGAGCTATGATTCAAACCCGAGTAGGGGTTATAATAGTGGAAACAATGATAAGTACAGAGGCAATAATAACAGAGGTAGAGCACAATTCAAAAAACATAAAGCTCATTACCAGGCGAACTCTGCACAGCAAGAGTCCCACGAAGCCTATAAACAAAATAAAGATAATGATGACTCTAATAATATGGCATGTGCCGCTTTTGATTTTGGGAGAGCATCTCAGTGCCCCCAATGCAAAACATTATTTGAGCCAACCACAGTGTCTACTTTAAGCTGTGGCCATCCTCTTCCCGCTCTTCCTGCGTCAATCGCGCATGATGGGAGAGGTTCTCTTGTCTTACACAAAGGTTTAGTAAATGACAATCCAGTCTCAGTACTTTTTGATTCTGGATGCACAACTATTGGGGTTAGGCAGTCACTCATAGATCCTTCTCATTCTACAGGCAAAGTAGTCAAATGCGTAACATTTGGCGGCACCATAGAGAAATACTCTACCGCTATCATTAGGATTGCTACTCCTTTCTTCACAGGAGATGTACACGCATGTCTTTTGCCGAATCCGATCGCTGATCTTATCATCGGTCGCATTCACGGAGTCAAAGAATGCACTCCGGAGCAAATTTCCGTTTGGGAAAATCAAAATATGCAATCTGCTAATGCGGTAGTCACTAGAGCTCAAGCTCTCAATATGCCTGAAACTTCATCTGTTGAAGATAATGAAGTGCATAACCAAGATGATCCCTTGGTAATTTCTCGTGACTCGTTTATAAAACAACAAGAAGAAGATCCGACTCTTAAGAAATTCTTCACTCTTGTAACGAAAGGTGATCCGAATAAAGATTCAAATTGTAAATCTTGGATTACAATGAAGAATGGCGTACTTGTACGTATGGTGCAAGACTCCACTAAGTCAAGTCATTCTCAGATTCTTGTACCCAAGAATTTGAGAGTTAAGATCTTACAACATGCACACGACTCTCAGTGTGCTGGTCACATGGGTTTTTCCCGTACAAAGTCAAGAGTTCTTGCGGCTTTCTTTTGGCCTTTTGTGAACAAGGACATACGGATCTATTGTCGATCCTGTAAAGTATGTCAAGAAGTCAAATCCAAAGGTCCTCGTCATGCTGCGCCTATTCAGGCTGCAGATATTCCTATTCGTCCATTCCAGAAAATGGCGATAGACATCATTGGTCCATTCAAGATCAAATCTGCTAGAGGACATCAGTTTATCTTAACGTGTGTAGACATGTGCACACGTTGGCCAGAGGCTATCCCTCTAAAGAGCATTACTACCGCTGACATTGCAGATGCTCTTTGGCTTATATTTTCTCGGCTGGGATTCCCCGGAGAAATATTATCAGATCATGGCACCCAACTGATATCGGATACCATGTCTCAAGTAATGTCTACTCTACAGATAGAGAGATCTTTGAGTAGCATCTATCATCCTATGTCCAATGGGATGGTCGCGCGACTAAATAGAACACTTAAGAACTTATTAGGGAAGATAACTGAGGATCATCCTCAAGATTGGGATAGGGTTTTACCCGCGGCCCTCTTCGCGTACAGAGAGGTCCCCAATGAACATACAGGGTTTTCTCCCTTTGAACTTGTCTTTGGCGCGCGACCGCGCGGCCCAATGTCTTTGCTGCATGATCTTATAACAGCTGACAATATTGACGATGACACAAAATCTTCTTACGAGTATGTCATCGCGCTGAGACAAAAGATTATCGAAGCATGCAAATTGGCAACGTCCTCTTCTGAATTTGCTAAGCAGAAGGCAAGACAATTTGCTAATAAGAAGAGAACTTTACGACAACTTTGTCCTGGTGACAAAGCATTTGTTTTGCTACCTTGTCGTGAAAATAGACTCCTTATTAGTTGGAAAGGTCCGTACGATATAATATCGAAAATTTCAGATGTTGACTACATCGTCGATATTAACGGGAAGCATAAAACCTTCCACATCAATATGCTTACGGAGTTCCATGAACGTCCTGACTATCTACAGCCTATTTTCCAGGCAACGGACGATTCTCATGTCAAACATGGTCATTACTCATCACTGTCTGTAATACAGGATGAGGAAACAAGTTTTTCGGATGTTAATCTTCCGCTTCCAATGATCCCACTTCATTCTAGTGAATCATGGAAAGACGTTACTGTTTCTCCTGATTTGTCTCTAGGAGAACGGCGACAAGTTTCGTCTATGTTACAAACATTTCAGGATGTCCTCACTGACATCCCTGGACAAACTCATGTCATTGAGCATGACATTGTTCTAACTGAACATACTCCAATTAGGGTTAGACCTTATCCTATCCCTATACATTTCCAAACACAGGTTGAAAAGGAGTTGGATGAAATGATAGATTTACAAATAATCGAACCATCCACTTCTGCATATTCTTCGCCGATGGTTATTGTTCGAAAAAAAGACAATAACATACGTCTTTGCGTTGACTATCGCAAATTGAATCAAGTTACGAAGTTCGATGCTGAACCTATGCCTTTACTAGAAGAGCTACTTACTCGTCTTTCTAAATCGCATTTTTTCACTAAACTTGATTTGTCTAAAGGATATTGGCAAGTTCCATTATCCGAACGCGCCAAACCTCTTACCGCTTTCTCTACTCCCAGAGGCCTTTTCCATTGGAATTTTATGCCTTTCGGCCTTATGAACGCACCAGCTACATTTGTACGCATGATGCGTTGAATCCTATCGTATCGGTCAGATGTCATTGCTTATCTAGACGACATCTGTCTTTTCAGCGATACTTGGGAAGATCACTATTCAGGGTTAGTTGAATTATTATCAACTCTGCGTGAGTATAACCTGACAGCAAAACCATCTAAAGCTTGTATTGGCTTTAGCGAAATTGCTTTCTTAGGCCATCGAGTAGGTCACGGTTTCTTGAAGACAGAAGACCATAATATCACTAAGATACTTAACATCTCTATCCCTAGGACTAAAAAGCAAGTGCGAAGTCTTTTAGGTCTCATACAATTTTATGGACGTTTCATTCCGAATCTGTCCTCTATCATGGCACCTCTCTCTACACTATTAAAGAAAGGGTCGCCTAACATGGTTCACTGGTCTCATGAATGCCAATCTTCACTAGAGAAGATCAAAACTATGTTTTCATCACCACCTATTTTAGTGTTACCTACAACAGATAAGACATTTGTTCTTCGTAGTGACGCTTCATCCACTGGGATTGGAGCGGCACTAATGCAAGAGTACTCTGGAACTCTGCATCCTGTAATGTATATATCCAGAAAACTTAATGCTGCAGAAAGGAATTACTCGGTTTTAGACCGTGAATTATTGGCAATGGTTTGGTCAATTCTCAAACTCCAAAGATTCCTTCTGGGCGCGCATTTCGTAGTGGAAACTGACCAAAAAGCTCTTACGGCTATCCAAAGTAAGAACTTGAAGAGCTCGAGATCAACTCGATACGCAATCGCTCTTCAACCTTTTCATTTCTCGGTACGAGCTATCCGTGGTTCAGAAAATGTGATGGCGGACATTCTGTCCAGATGCCCACATGATGCCACTTAACTGTTAAATATTGGATCTTTTTAATATGTATAACTTTACAACAGTTATTTTTTGGTTCTTTACTAAGATACACATTTGTAATTTAATAATAGAATGATGGTATCGCTACTTAGCGGTTTATTGATGTTTATTCACCGCTGTTCTTTGATGATTGTTTCTTCATAAATCATAAATTTAAGATTATAGTGTGAATTTTTGGTATGCATTGTATAATTACCAGAATTGTATTATACGTACATCACACCTTCCTGGAAACATTTATTCGTAGAGAAACAATTTCTCTCAGATTTTGAGATATATTCTCACCGGTCATATTAGGAATTATAGTTATTCCTGATATTTTCATCTGCGCAGTATTCTTGCGTTGTGAGCCTATTGTACGTTGCTCCTAGATGTATTTAAAAAAAAAAATTTTATTTTTTTTTTCCCGGGAGGTGTGGTAAGACTGTAAAGTGCAATCTTTACTATCTTGCAATATAATACATTTATATACTTATTATGTTCGCAAATATTTTGTAAACAAAGTATTTCCTTTTTTAAGTGCTTAAGGAGAAGTCATTTTTGAGTTACTTCCCTTGAAAGCAGTTCCGTCATCTTCGATCGGACTCCGCGGACGAGTCTAGGCCTACTGCGATTTATTCTTTGGCTGGGTAGGAATAGATTGTTCTTGCTTCAGTATATCTATGGCCTGAATTTATACGTAGTGTTTGTATGAGTAGGACGAGTCTGTCTTATATATGGATATCTTTACATTTCTAAGTCGAACTATGTTGGTTGTCGCTAGAAAAGGTCAAAGGCTATGCAGCGGAAGTATCGCTAGCAGGGGGTGTGATTCATGGCTGTCATCCTGTCGGGATGTCGAATTTTGTTGTAGCCGGCTTATCGCCGAAAAAGTGATCTATAAGTAGATGGGGAAAAGTGATAGTCATTTAGACATGTTGTATGTACTTTACCCCAGTGTTTATTCTCTTTTGCCAAGGAATGGCAAAGTTATATTTCGCATAGAAAGGTAAAACCACAATTTATTATGAACTTGGGCTTCGCCATCGTTGTCGATAAGCAGATGCACAGTGGTACTTTTGAAAAGAATATTTATTCAAAGGAAGATGACATTCCTATGTATCAGCACTAGATTATATGATATTATTCAATTACCTCTATGATAGAAGCTATGAAGAAATGAGGACATTTAACGAATGACCAATTTTGGTCTGTATCCAATAGTGAGTGAAGCTCACGAGAGAAGAACAGCCATGTTGAAATCCATATACTTTGTATTTATCGAGTGAGAAAAAGGGATGCCTGTACTATCGCTCGATGAACCAAGAGATCACTGCTACATGTGAGAACCCATGTCTGGGATTCCTATATCTTTATGAAAAATATATATATTGAACTTTACGTGAAGGGATATTCGCTAGACGAGGTTAAGTCTAGGAGCCTTCCTATATATTGGTTATGGACTGACGTGCCCAGTCAGTAAAGCCAGATGATTTACATGATGGAACTCTGAATGCTTATTTACGAATGCTCCATTATGATATTTGCCAAGCATGAATGCTAACTTAAGATGATATTCCTGTGACCAACATTATGCTGTCTATGTCGACATTTGTTCCTGTAACCATACACGTACTGTCCAAGTGTGCGTCTCATTAAATGTTATAAAAAAGACCACCGTAGTTCCAGTACTTCTTGAATTCGAACAGTGTGAGTATGAGTGATGTACTACCAACCTGTCAACTCTATCGAATCATTCTACCATTCGCGTTCTGACATTCAGATACACACTCATTGTCTACACTCACATTCTTGTCAGAGCCTCATCACGTTCCAGGACAAGATGACCTGTATGACCAAAACTGTGCTGGGTTTAATGAGTTGACAATCGTTACACTTTACCACCCCAGTCCCAACATCTACATTTATCAACTGGTGGACATTCACGACATTTAACAAAATAACGTGAGTTAACAATGTCCTTGTAACATGGTGCGCCGGAAACGATGATGTCATGCATATCTGTCCAAAATGTGTCGCACGGACGAGTAATCTCGTTATCTGTCGCTTGAGCACCCAAAATCCATCTCTTTACCATCTTGACAGAAAACGCATCCTGGCCTTATCAGCAATTAAACAACTGCGCTGGACGATTTTAGTGTTACTCCTTATCCTGATGTCTGGCACACCAGAAATTAACCAACATAGTTGTCTTATCAAATATTATCTTATCAGTTCCTTCACCAGCAGGAAGGAAAAGGTAAGCAAACAGACAAGACGACTTATCGTTGAGAGGAATGTTTGAAAATACAAACTATCTGCTACATATCAGAAACAGAAAAAAAAGTGCTGACCACTGAAAAGCACGTAATAAAGTCAGTACAACAAATGTAACTGATTACTTCCGGAATGAATAAGAGATCGAGAAGAGGTCGCCGCAATTCATCCTGTCACAACAGACATGAAGGGAACGAAGAAAACATGGAAAGACCTTGAGTTGACGGCGCGGTACAAGAAGACCTGGCAAATGTTTTTGAGATCCTCTGCTACTTAAGTAGCTGAAGGGTGATGATGATGGTGGTGATGTGATGATAATGATGATGACATTCCGTTTCATAGAACAAAAGTGTGTAAGCAGTTATCACTGTGATCCTAGAACATCTCGCACCGTCGGAAGTAGCCCCTGGCGCTATGTCCTACGCCAATTGGGCAAGATGCTTATAACCGGTAACTGTTACTTCCTGTTTTGTGTCGAAACCATAGGGTGAAGCTGGAGTGTCCTCTCCAGGGCGCGAGCTTGGGAACAGTTATATGGAGATCAAGCTGTTGCCCATGCAGCATGTTCCCCCTCTCCGTGTAACCGGTAGGTCCAAAGGAACGGCAGTAGCCGATACAGTTTGGAACCAGCCACGTCGCAAGAGTTGCCAGAATAATGTCTAACCAACATTAGGCAGCCAGTTATTATTAATCAGTAATTCGTCATATCGTTCACTACAAATATTTGCGACCGATCTGACGAATTACATAAGTGGCCATCCACGTTTCCCGAGTGCAGTAGAATGAAAAGAATATTTATTTTCAGTTATTTTGTTAATGGCATTTGGCAACAACAGTAATACTGGTCCGTAACACGTATTTTTTTCCTTTATATATTTTTTTTTATATTTTAAATCATAAGTAAATATAAGTTGTTCTGAACATCAGCAATGAAACTTAACGACAAGTATTAACTAGCATGTTAAAGATACAGATAGGAACTACTACTGCTGAGTGTTACTTTGGCACCGATAAAATGAAAAAAAAAATTTAGTGGTTATTTGGTATGCGTCTTGTGGAATGTGTTCATAGCGTCATCACAGCTGGGCAGTTGTGTAAAATGCTTTTTCCATCGTTCTCATTTCTTGTTTTATTATGGTGTACGAATAAATATCCTTCTTCATCACTGAGAGATGTTATCTTAGTCCCATTGTAGCGAAAGTGTTTTTTTTTTGAGTGTAGTGTCAGTAGTGGAGCAGAAATAGTATTCTGTCTTGAACAGAGTGAAGTCCCAGTGTTGGAGAAGAACACTGGTATCACAGGATAGTCACGGCTGTGAAGGTATCTGCTTCAGAAAATATTCAGAGTGAAGTCAGACCCTAAGCTGCCACCTTCGCTATGTAACTATCTATGATAATCAAACAATTAAATAAAACTCAAACTTCAACAATATAAAATTAATAAGTCAGCTGAGTATTACTGAATTTATTATTTACATCTATCTTTTCTTCTTGTGATGTTGTGAATGTTGGATGATGGAATTCAATGAATAAAATATATTACAAAATTTGAATGATGGTTAATTTATATTCTAATTATCTAACTAAGAAAGTCCTTTCTTGAATCGTCCAATTAAGTTGAAAAAAGTTAATCAAATGTTCTTTTCTCACTAGTCTCTTGGCTATGCTAATAAACAACTGTTTATCATCATCACACTAATTACTGTCCTTGACTGTTCACACTGGTTGCAAGAATTTTGTTACATTTATTACTCATCTTGAAAGTCTTATGACTGTCTTCCCTGGAATTTCACAGCTATATCAGTGTAGGTCTTCCTCTAGACCACCAACTACTGATGGAGACTAGGGCTGAAATCCTGATGACAATAGCAGAGGCTCCTGTGTTGTTTCAGGTATCACTTATTGATCTGGATTCTAGACCTCTAATTTATTGTGACACAAAAATAGAAATATTTATAAATATTTTACATATTTATATTTATAAATATTTATATTTATTTACAAATAAAGAGGATAAATATAAAGTCCAGAAAAGACTTGGTTTGGTGGGGATAGCGCTGCCCGGCATCAGATGGTAAAGGTTTAAGCATTGACTAGCTTCTCTCTATCCTCCTGTCCTTCTGACTTATGCTGTGCAAGTGTATTTTGAAAAATCTGCTGCTCCTCTTTATAGGCCGAGCAGGAGCGTATCGGAAGCCAAGGTTTGGTAGCTTAGTCTCAACCTGTGTCTTTAGCAGTTTCAAGTGAGAGTGTTTGAGCTGTGTTTCAAACATCTTCTTCGTGCATCTTAACCTGGTTATCCATGACATTTTGATTTATCTCCTTCCATTCCCCAGAAATTCTGCTTTCTTTCTATCTGTAGTTTTCCATAATAGATTCTGATTTCGATTTTAAACCAATTTTTAAAGATGATGAACACCGCAGCGTTCGTTATATTGGCGCATTCACTTGCACATTTCTTCAAAAGTAATCATTCCATTCACTATTCCTTAAGCATGTATAGAATCGGAGTTGTCCATCGAAAAAAGAAATAACTTCTATCACATTCTGTCACTGCATTAGCTTCTACGATACACAAATCCATCTTATAATTTAGAAACTTCATTCTCCTAGTAAAGGCCATAACAATATCGATCGGCATCAGCGAGCTCGCGTCTTTTGATTGGCTGGCACACTTCCCCTTCGGTCTGTTAATAACAAAGCAGAGTGTTTACAATTTCGCTACACCCATGGCCGTCAGGAAGCAAAATGTTAGGTACTTCACAATACTAGGTACAGCTTCGAGAGGTGGAGTGACCAGTTGCCTTCTTCATTACTTTCTCTTTCCCTAGTTCACGAGCAGAGTCGGGTACCCATTTACAGCTGGGTAGAGTGAAGTTTGACGCCACCATGTTTCAAAACCGGCACCTTTGCCACCAGAGACCAGCGCCCTATCCACTCTGCTAGTTGGACGCTGTTTTGATCAACACATTCTCTAAATATTCTCACATCGTGTTAACAGTATCTGCAGCTGTTGTGTCCGGCTTTCTCTCGTTTATTATCAAATGGTCGGACATTCTTTTCTGTAACTGAAGGCTATACGTTCTATACGAGTGTCCAACTAGCTAAGCGGTTATAATGCTTGCCTCTCGTGACAAAATTATCGGGTTCTGGGATCTAAACTTACCTGGTAGGTTCACGCTCCAGTTTACCCAGCTGTAAACAGGTACCTGTCTCTGCTCTTGAGTTAGAGAAGGCAAAGGCAGCCAGGAAGGGAGCTGGTCACCCCCACCTCATAAAGCTGGCCCTATTATATATAATTCTCTAACGTTTTCGCCCTACGGCAGAATCTATTGTGGGACTACCTTTATCTTTAACCGATTGGCTAAGCTGTTAAAGCGCTTGCCTTTCGCGGCTAGTTTATTGGGTTCAGTAATCGAAACCTGGTAGCGTCACGCTTCAGTCTACCTAACTGTAATTGAGTACCTGATTCTGCTTTTGAATTAGGGAAGCCAAAGGCACCGAGGAAGGGGGGAAGGGATCATGTCCCCTGATAAAAGCTACACTTAGTAAAGTGAAGTTTCTAACACTTCACCACTCTACGGCAGTATCAATGCGACTAGCGTTACCTTATACGTTTGTTTTATTTATTTTTACTCTCACTATTTCTGTATGTTTGTTTTCTTTGCACAGATGAAATGTCTACAAACACAAGTCTAGCGAGAGGCCTACAGGCCTGCTTAGGAAACCAAGATATGGCCAATGCCTTCAGTGATTTCACGGTCTGCATCGAGGATACATCTTTCCATTGTCACAGGTTCATTCTGAACGCATGCTCTCAGTACTTCCAGGCACTATTCAGGTCAAACATGAAGGAGTGCCAGGAAAACTTAGTAAAACTGAACGATATCCCCAAAAATGTTTTTAAAATAATTATTGATTCTTTGTACAAAGGTATAGACGGTCTGACAGAAGAAAATGTTTTTGAAGTTTGGGATGCAACACTCAAACTGCAGATTGGATATCTGTCTGCTGAATGTGAACAGTTTGTGATGAAGACGATGTCAGTGAAAAACTGTTTCATATTCTACGAAAGCGAGACCCTTCATTCTTCAGATAGAGTCGTGAGCTTTTTCTTCAAATTTATGTGCGAAAATTTTGAAGTGCTCAAACAGTCTGACGATTTTCTTAAACTCTCCGCCTCTGACTATTACAGAATCATCGAAAGTGATGATCTCGGCTCAAATTCCGAAGAGTCAGTTGTCGAGTCTATTCTGGACTGGGCAGGATATATTCCACAAAATGCTACACCATCTGCAGAAACGCAGGCTGAGGATAGACAACAGTATATGGCGCATCTACTTTCAGCAGCACGTCTGTGCCTTGTCAGTCCAGCTTGTCTACAAAATTTGTTAAAGCATGACCTTGTTCGGTCATGCAGAGATGCACACAATATGATAATTGATGCAGTGAACTATAACATGTGTGTAGAGTATCGTCACGATGTGTGGCCGGATGCGGCTTTACACAGAAGATTAAGTGCAATGAAGCACGCTATGGTCTTCTTTGATGGCACCAAACTTATGGCTTACCTACTGAATACAGGTGAACGCCATGTGTGCGCGCATCTTCCAGAATTCACAATGCCAGTCATTACTGGTTTTGACAATGTATTGTACGCGGACAATTATTCCTCTCTTAAAATGTATACTCGCGACAGCACGTGGCAATGTATAATTCAGAGTCATTCACATCGGGTTAGGGCGCGCAATAATCATATTTTAGTGCCCCATGGAAGTTACATTTATTGCTATGATGTCCTCGAGTTAGCTCTTAAGCGGTATAACTGTTCTCATGGTAATATGAGAAAATGGGAAACGTGCGCAGTAGGTGGTATGGCTGCGGAGTCCCTTGTCAGATACAAGCAGTTCATTCTTATGTTCCATACGGAAAATAGTGCAGTGACCACAGGATGTTTTGATACTGCCACAGGACGATTTGTCACATTGTCACCAGACAACCCTATGGACGGACCATCAGATTTTATGGCTAGCTTCACCTACCATAAAGATGTCTTCCTTTTACAGAGAAATGGGAACTTGAGAAAGATCATTTCCACAGACTCATCTCCTGTAGATTTTCAGTTCGTCTCAAAACTTTGGAACTTCGACTGCCAAATATATGGAGCTGTAGGCTACCGAAAGCAACTCTTTGTGCTTGGAGGTAATGAATTTGAAGACGTAACCAATGTGCCTTGTGTAACCTCCGTTCCTGGGATCTTTGAGACGTTAAAAACAGTAAGAATTAAAAGTAACACCAAATGTGTTCCTATGGTCATACCATTGACGGATATAATGCTTTTTGGCTGGTGGGAAGATTTATAAACAACTGTGTAGTTACACGTGTAACAACAGAAAAGTTGTTGTTACTTGTCTGTTGTCTGGTGTTCTCGTTCTGTCTTACGAATGAGGACTATTCGCCTTTCTTCGTTTTTTTTTTTTTACTACTCACATACATTGAGATTTCTTTCCCTATTTATTTGAAAGCTAAGAAGAATAACCAGATTTACTTTGCTACTATAATCTGCTCCATTTATAAGGATAGCGGGAGATTGGCAGATGGTAACATACGAGTATATGACGTCTGCGGATCTGATGAGTTAGACCGTGTTGAATGTATATGAACGTACAATGCGTGCAATTCTAGACTTTGATGCCATACGGTACGAGTGAAAAGATGGTCCGATATATTTAGGATGAGCACGTTAGGTGGATAATTTTAACTTTGAGTTATACGTTCCTGGCCGCTATATACTTCATGATGACGTTAAGGGCACCTTATACAAAAGTGGAATACAATTAACATTGATGGTCGTAAAATAGGCTGTATTTTATCTTTATTATTGATACTTAGAAACAATGGAAAACAAGGGGACTTTTGATACGTACAACCAATAGAATTTCACTATATTAATGTGCAATTCCGTTATAGCTTAGCTGGCAAATACAACTGTTATATAAAAACAGTTACAAGAAAGACACAGAATAGCGAAGAGACACGATGGCACGTGTTGTACTCGGAGGTCTCTTATGAGACAAATGAAGAATAGTACTGCTGTTTTCTCAGACATGTCGTATGTGAAGACTAATGTGAAATTGTGTATGTGAAGACATGTCGTATGTGAAGACTAATGTGAAGTTGTGTATGTGAAGACTAATGTGAAGTTATGTATAAGAATGGTCAACTTATCAAGTAAAATAATATTGTCACAGAAACCACTACTGCAAGAGCATGTGGGTGCTTGGTGCATGCTTCCTACAAGGTGACTAGTTACAGTGGTGACTTCATGCTTCCGACAAGGTGACTACCTACAGTGGTGACTTCCTACAAGGTGACTAGTTACCGTGGTGACTTCATGCTTCACATGGAGCAACAAGAAAAAAATAATGTTGATGTAAATTGAAAATGTTTTTGATTTCTACACAAGAGAATCATCATCACAAGGTGCCGGGAATCAGCTTCCCCTCTCTACATGAACAGTGGATCCCGAAAGTCTTGTGTCTATTGCCATGATGTATTGCAACTTCCATCCTCTGTTCAATCTTGTATTGTCCATTTCTAATGGCATTTTTCCTGTTGCTAGTACGTTCTGATAGCTTTTTTCCTGTTGATAGTACGTTCTGGTAGCCTTTTTTTTCCTGTTGCTAGTACGTTCAAATAGCCTTTGTTCTTGTGTCTCTCGATGTTATGGGTGCACTTCTTCAACTTTTTCCGTTATTTCATCATTCCATTAGGCTGCCGAAGGAGCATAGTTTCCCATCTTGTACCATCCGCTCGAGATCTGTGTCCATTTCATATCTGTTTCCAGTTCTCTTCTCCATGTTTTTGTGGGAGCGTTTTGTGTGTGTGTGTTCATTATGGCTTTATTTAATATGTTGCGTGTCATTATATGTCCATTAAAAAAAACTCGTGCTGTCACCCTAGACGCTAAGGGCTTTTTGCGTTAGCTATTTTGAGTTCGTGTTGTAAATTCAGAAATGGTATGTTTAAAACATGATATAGGGGCGCCATATCTTAGCTTTTCTAGGGGCGCCAGCAACCCAAGAATCGTAAATGACCTCTTTGCTGTATTGTTAACGAAGTTGCTTTGAACCCATGCCTGACGATTTTGCCGTAATGACAACTCCGTTATTAAGCTGCAACTTCTTCCACCACTACAACTCATTGTACTTCGTCTACTACTTTTTTTAAAACTAGTTATTGACTCCTGAATCTATTTTATTCCAATCCACTTAATTTCTCTTGTATGTCGTCTTTACCTTGCTTGTAGAAGTTACGCCTTCCTTGAACCAGTTCTCTCTATCCACTCTGTCGTGCACACTTTGTTTATTTACTTATACGTTCTTCATTACATTCATTCTATTTCATCTCTTTATTTTCTCAATGTATTGTCTTATTTTTTTCCCCTTTTCGCTCCTTATGAGCATGGAGCCACAAGTGAAGTTGGTATCCTTACAGGAAGTCTGTATCAATGGATCCACAATTGAAGTTGGTATCCGTACAGGAAGTCTGCATCAAAGCATTCATGTGCTCATAGAGCCTTAGTTTCTGTAGCTATTTGTTTTAAATGATGTTGTTAGCCTCATGCCCAACTTCATAATTGATGCCTCGTATGACGGGCCTGAGGGGTCAGTAGACATATTGTTTCTGTGTCTCCTCAGAGACCCCCGGGAACCACACGGGGCCCATGTATGTTCGAGCCAGCCTTTATTCTGTTCTGCTATTCTTCTCGTTTTCTCTTTTAGCTGAGCCACACGCAGGAAACCTTCATCGAAGTATTGATGGGTTCCTGCATTTCTGGTTTCTGTTGCAACTTGTTTCACATGGTACAGTTGCCAGCGTCATGTTAGTTGCCGCTTACAACACGTCTAAGCGAACGGTAGATTATCAGTCTTGTTCGACGGGGGACTGCTTCTGATGATCAGATTGCCTCCTGTTGTATCGCTCTGTATAGAGTTTCCTATCATTCTCTCTTTGTCTTCTCAGAGAGAAGCCCTACGCTTATTGAACAAAGGGAAAAAAACCTTGTGATGCTAGTAGATGACTTCCAATATGTGGGTCTTACGCTGTTAGAGAGTCCCTTTCTTTTACCTCTTATTCTTATGAAATGCGTTGTTCTCAATTCAACAGTTATTCAATGATAATCCTTCTATTTCGCGCAAGCATCAATTTATAAAAGTTCTTTTTGGTTGTTTTGCTAATATTTCAAAATACTGTTAAAATTAATCCGTTATAAATCTTGTGCATCAAATAACACACGATCAACCTGTAACTCAGTGATACTGATAATCGTGTCATGCAAAGTGCTGTGTGATAAATGTGTCATGTGTTTCTGTGAACACAATTTAATCTTATGTAACGATGAACTAATGCACGATGAACTTTCTGCACTGTGGTGTGTTGTAATACACGGAAAGCCTACCATAATATCAGTGGTTCTCAACCTGTTCTTGCAGAGACACACCCCCCCCCCTTTTTTTTTCCAGGAGGGTCGGCCAAGTCCTCAGATAACTCCTAAAATTATCGAAGGCATAGAATGATAAGAAAGCGTAGTTTTTCTTTTCCTTATTGTTTTATTTGATGAATATTTTAGCATGTATGTTTATTGCTGTATTATAGCGGAACCAAAACATTGTCACTGCTCTAAAAATGTCACACACATAAGCAAATGTAAGTATTATTAAGACTCCAAATGTTCTAGCTGTTATATTGAGGAATTCTCGGCTCCGCTTTTTTCTCAGAAGTTTCTTCAGTTGAGTGTAACGCTCTGCAACATCCGACATTTAGAAGTCCAACTTCTGCTACCTCCACCCCCTTCCCTTCATATAACAATAGAAATATGGTGAATATGAATATATTACTTAAAATCTAAATGATTCGGAAATTAGCTGCTAAAGTTTTACTGATAACTGAGCTCGTGAAAATTTAATTCAGATGCAACGCCCGAGGTACTCCCTGGCACATCTCTAGGCTCCCCCCCCCCAGGGTAAGCGTGCCCCCGGTTGAGAACCACGGTGCTATATGATAAACATTATGCTCTGCGAACCCATCACGTGATAGAGCCATCGCCAGTTCCAGTGACGAATTTTATTTTTCCGTGAAATAACGCATGCTAAATTTTTTTCATGTCATGAACTGATGTAAAATCTGTTTCCATCATCATTTTCATTATTATTTCTATTTTTTTTCTTCCCACGGAGCTTAGAACCACCACTAACACTGTGCCTCTTATAGGAAACTCGTACCAAAGCATTCATGTTCTCACGCAGTCAAAGTTTTTTGTAGCCATTCATTTTATGTGATAAGATTGCCTGCTCCATTCATAATCGCCTCTTAAGTTGGTTTTCACGGCGTGCCTCAGGAAACTTTTGTTTCTGCAGAGAACCCCCCCCCCCCCCCCCCCCTTCCGGAGCTACACGGGGCTCTATCTCTTTAGCTGTTAGCTAATTCACACTAAACTATCTTTCACAGTGAACTATCCCTGATGTGTATCACACATTATGACCTACTGCAAAATTTCCTTTAACGTGAGGGTATTTATGACCTATCTCATCAAATGTAGTGGTCTGCTGCATGAATAACTTCCAGTACTGACGGCTAATGCATTGCTAGTCTGTACTATGCACTACTTTCTTAACAGGGATTGTATTTCTTTCCTGTACTATTCAACCGCAAATTCACATAAATCTTTTACCTTACAATCACTAGCCGGAAGCAGGGAATGAATCGTTCTTATGACCTGAAGAATGGACGAATGGGTCAGTAACAGACAACTGAAGATGGGCAATCAGTTATTTTTCAGCGATATAAACTAACACCAACTGTAATTATTATTCAAAGTTCTAAATAACATCATCCAAAATTTGTTTACACGAACACATATTATGTAAACTTGCACATAATAATACCGTGTTTGAATAATTAAAATATCACAAGCTGTACTGAGATGTAATTTTTAAAAAAGCATCGTGTAGATTTATGTATTTATTACTGATTCTTGTGCAAGGTTTTATTCCCAGTAAGGCATGTCACAAAGAGAATACATTAATTTTGTATTTCTTTGCGCAGCTTAAGGAGTCTAAATTAAGACTATTGTGCATCCATCTTTTTCATCAGTAAAACAGATATAAATATCATTATATATTGTACTTGTTTACACACACAATGAACACGTTATTTTTAACAACGTTACAATGAGAAAAACATTGTTAAATTATTTATCATCTGAATAAACGTAACATGAATAAAGAATAGGGGCGTTTAATAAAATGCTTCTCCAAGGTAATAATAGTTTTGCTGTTGTCAATAATTTAGAGTTTGGTTTTAATGACTATCTTCATTGCACACGGACAACCCCATCAGTGCTCGGATCTCCTTCTTTAGATCACACAAGGAGAATCTCAGCACAGGCACAAACTCCGTAGCACCTGCGAGAATCCCAATGTGTGTATAAAGGAATCACACTTTATATAAATATTTTTGTGGTGGGTAGGGTCTAATTTTTAATTTTTTTCCCAGGGTGGCGGCCTTATGACCTACTCTTTACGATTTCCAACTGACTTGGGATTTTTAACGTGCACAACTTGCACACGGGACCTCCTATTTTTTTCACCCTTATCCGGGAAGGCTAGGCATCCGATCTCACTACCCAGGAGATCAGGGGGGAATATGACATCATTAAGACCACCGGTTGTGAAAAAAAGAGCTGTGACAGTGCTGGGACTTGCCTTTCAATAACTAGGTGACAGAGGCAGGCCTAGTCGTAGTCTACTCGAACTGGCAGACTATGTCTTTGACTTTATCTTTGACTTTATTTTTAACTTTATCTTTGACTTTATCTTCCAAGTAAGGTTATCTCTTTACTGGCCCTTACCGCCAGAGGTGATGACTCTTGGATGAGTTACGGTTTGGTTCCTTTATCAACCCAGGTCACGTTCTTCCCTCCTTGTTGTTGTGTAGCGACTAGATCGTATTGTGGCGTACCATGATATTAATTTGTGTTGTGCTATTACTCCTTATTTCTCACACCCACTCCATAACCTTCTATAAATCAAGTCAACTTGTGTGGTAGGTTCAACTTTATAACAAATTTATTTACAACATTAAAGTTCCGACATTTTCCAATAAGGAGTATAGTTCAAAACTCCATTTCATGTTCATTTATCCAGCCCTTAATTCAACTTGTTCCAAAAGGTATATTTATTGCCTCTCCTGCAGACTCTTACTTATGCGTAGGTGATCTACCCACAATTTATTCTCTTTTCTTTATTTCTCCACCTTATCTCTTCTATCTGCCCTGTCAGGCCTAACTCATAAAAATTACATCAATATCTATACATGGTTTATATATAAAATCAAATCATGTCAGGTACAGCTGTTGTGGCGTCCTCATACTTACTGTCAAATGAGAGAGCACCTGAGTTGTCTCATAGTTATCAACTTCACCATTATCTCTTCTTTCCTCTGATTTACTGTTCAATGAGAGAGCATGTCTTATCTCAAGGATGTCCGCGTTGCAGAACCCTTGTTCATTTATTCTTGTCTAATGACAATACCTCTTCCTTTTTATACAACAGCCCATCTTGGCTATCAGCTAATATTTAAATGTTATCCACACTTTATATTGTCGTACTAATTTTTCTTTATATAACAGCCCATCCTGGCTATCAGCTAATAAAAAGTTATGTTATCCACTTTATACCTTCTTCAGTCGTACTTGTTTAAATGTTAGTTCTTGTGGTACGCCCCTTTAAACATGAGCATCATTAACCTCTGGTTATAAGTTGACTGAAAGTCTATAAAAATAGCAAGAGTCTTTCTTACCGTGTCAAAATGAATCCAAGTACCTATCACATTTCCTACTAAATCACCCCTATGTGCTAATCCTACGTTTAACACAATTCAATGAACACAATTTATGCTAGTCTCCAGAATTGCTACCGCTAATCATGCTAAATCTAGCTACTTCATCTGTGAAAACTCCTGTCACCCACAGGTTTCACTGTTTCACTTCTTGAGAGCCTGGCAACACACGACTTGCCTCGTTAACTTCTCGGCCAGGACTAATTTCTTTTGTCCTTCAAATCATCATCCCGTCATCCGTTTTTGTTTTCCAGTCAATACGATTGGTCCATCGCTTCCAACTCACCGATCACAAAAACCACGCGCCTCTCCTACGTAAACAACTCAGTGAGCTTTTGTTCCGTACTGTTTACGCCTTGCTCATTTTTCTCGTGCGTTAGTTTTTCTCTCTGCTCACTTAATCTGCAAGGGGCGCTAATTAATTGTAGTCTCCCTTGGAGGTTTTTGCTTTAATGTTACTTTCCCTTCTTAAGGTTTACTAAAACAATCATAATATGCAAATTCTCTACACCATAACTGCGTACTCATAGAAACCATCTAAGTGTAAATCAGCCTTACTTTCAATGACTTGAATTAAAGGGTTCTCTCCCTTTCCCTCTAAGCACAGGTGTACAACTTTTTATCTCCCATCTTTATGACAAATAGCCCGTTTCCTAGATTATTTAAATTTCCCAAACCATTTTTTCACACTATTTTGTCCCACCAAAACCAAATCACTGATCATCCAAACCCTACGGTGACAGAGCCATAAATTATTTTCCATGAACTGAGAATCGAACCCGGTACCTTTAGAATTCGAAGCGGACGCCATACCTCTTAGCCACTTTGACCACCCCAAATAATTTAGAAATCAGGTTAAAAGAGGCTTTTGTTCTGTTTTCATAGTTTTGTGATTTCATAAAGCTTTTACTGTTAAATAACTTACAGGTCTTATTTCCACCGATGTAGGCTACGTTGAAGACAATAAACCAGTAATCATAATGATCACCTAAGGTCACAGAGATGTTGTTATATACAAGAATATGACCAACAGCAGCGACAACTACACAGACTAGTGAAGATGCATGAAAGACTGCAATATATAAAGGAAAATTAACTGCGGAGACAAGAAGGGGACAATTTACTTTCCGTGTTTACTTTCTGAGAAATGAGAAACTTGCGATATGCCGACAATTTTTTATTGTTATTGTTGATCAGAATCAACCTTATTGCACTCCAGGCAAACCATAGTTGCTCAATGTCGCTCACCAAATGTTGAAGGGTATGAATGCTAACTGTTGCTGAAGCGCATTGGCTGTGTACACGAGGGACGCACCCTCTCATATGTTCACCTCTGCTAGTGTTGTTTGATGCTAAATTCCAGCAAACTTGCCTTGTCGATTCATCGATGGCAGTGTCTGTCTCTGGCTAGCTGCAAATTTAAGGAGATATGAATGATGGCATGAGGTCATGACACTCAATGTGAGCAATCCTGAGCCCATAAAAATAAGGTACTAGAAGCTGAAACAGACAGACCTGTTTACGTACCTAGGAAGTATCGTACTACTAGACAACGGAACAAGTAAAGACATCAGCTACAGAAAGAATAACTCGAGAACAGCCTTTGCTAATCTAAACAACATCTGGAAGTCCTCTTAGTAAAGCACAAACACAAAATTAAAATGACTGTATATGAGATTTATATGCCCTCTTTCCACACAATCTTCCTAAGGAAAATTATCCGAATCTTTTAGCTTAATACCATCACCAACCAAGAACTGCTTACTCGAGCAAATAAGAGGACATTCACACCATCATAGCTGGCAGACGCTGGAGTTGAGTTTGCCACGTCATCAGAAGAGACGATGGTGCCATCATAAAAACAGCTATGCTATGGACCCCTGAAATAAAGCGAAAGAGAGGCCGACCAAAAACAACCTGGCGGAGAACTGTGGAGGCCAAGATGCTAAGAATGAACCAGCGCTGGGGCACGGCACGAAGGATGGCCGCCGACCAAGCAAAATGGAAGCAGTTTGTTGCTGCACAACAAGACGCCACCAGGCGTAATGGCCAGTGACTACTTTGACAATCTGTGGCTAAGGATCAAAGAAGAATACGAAAAAGAATGATGGCATCTATCGTAGAAAAGGCTAATTGAGCAGCGTCCACAAGGCATGAACGGATGACACAGGTCAGGGTAGCCTGAAGATCTCTGCTTCAAAGGAAGGATAACGATGTTGATGTTGACAGAGAGCGAGATGTGAAGAAACCTGACTATCTCACTTGATGATGACGATGTTGATGTTGACAGACAGCCAGATGTGAAGAAACCTGACTATCTCACTTGATGATGACGATGTTGATGTTGACAGACAGCCAGATGTGAAGAAACCTGACTATCTCACTTGATGATGACGATGTTGATGTTGACAGACAGCCAGATGTGAAGAAACCTGACTATCTCACTTGATGATGACGATGTTGATGTTGACAGAGAGCCAGATGTGAAGAAACCTGACTATCTCACTTGATGATGATGTTGTTGAAGATGATGATGATTACATTTCAAAGGTTACGTAGTTTTTTGTCAGTCAGTATTTTCAACGCATTACATAAACATTACATTTTTGAAACATTTTCGTCTTCTTCATGTACACCTAGTAGCGTAGGCGATCACGTCTCTCCACAACTTCCTGTCTCCAGTACTATTTATAGTTTTATTATTGACTTTCTTCCATTCCACGATGTCAAACTGTACCCCCTGTGTTCGTCTATCTCATTTTCGCTAAGTGTACCCTGTTTATCACGATATATCCCAGCTTTCTTATGTTAACATCATGCCCAAACAAAGTGGACTGTTTCCTTCTAACATAAGGAATAAACTTTCTTTGAGCATTGACTTCTTTCAGGACATACTCGTTACTCCCGTTAGCTGTCCATGGTTTAATTTGAACATTCTTCTGTAAAACCACGTCTCTGTGGCCTCAAGTTCTTTTCCTACGTGTTTGCTAATCGTCCATGACTCACTTTCGTTTGCCAAGATTGGTTCTATATAACAATGAACAACTCTCTTTCTTACTTCCAAAGACACAGAATTGTTGCATCAAATACCTTTCATTTTATAGAATGCTGTTTTTGCCTAGGTTATTCCATTCTTCACTTCTGAGATGCATCTTTCATCCAATGTTGTAAACGTGCCTACGTATTTAAATATACTGACTTGTCTTACTTAAAACTGTTCCATTTACTTTGACAATGAATTTTGGAGAAGTCACTTTCTATGAGATGACCATTACTTCTGTCTTTTTTGTTATTAAGTCTAAGGCCATTATTTTAACTTTCTGTCACTATTGTATCAATCATTTCCTGCAGCCGGTTTTCAATTTTTGCTGTTTGACTATTAAAACCAAGAAAATGAACTGTTAGATTAAATAAATAAAAAAAATCAAAAACAAAATCGGTCAAATGAAACCCCCAAAACATTATGTATTAGGTAAAACCAAGAAAATACAGTGTCCCGTGTCACGAGTGAGTTATGTAAGAGTCTGCCTGAGACGAGAACCCAGTCTGTGTGATGTCAGAGTCAAGGCGAAGGTCTGAGAGTGGTCTGAGATGATAGAAGAGAAATGATATTGATGGTGGATAGTGTGACTTATAGTTATCGAGGGTGAGAACCTATACTGACTCTCCCCTCGCCACTCAGTGACCTTTTGTTCAACTACTGTCACACTGCCTCTTGCTCTGCTAGGAGATAAGGTTTATTACACTTCAGTGTATCCACACAAAACAGAACGAGTACAAGGTAAAGAGTACAGGTACAGATAGGAAAAGAAGTCTCATCCGTTAAGTAATTATATATTTTATTAACAACAGAAAAAAACTATGGTAAAATAAGCAAGAAAATATATCACCATAACAAAGAAAACCACCGCCACAACGCAGGTATCACTGACCGAGACAGAGAGAAAAAAAAAAGAAAAGAAGGTAAGTATACAAATTTGGGAACACTTCCGAAAATAAACAAAGTTGGTTCCACACTCCTACACTTATAGGGTTGGTATAAAATTAATAATCCGTTGGCTGAAAAAAACATGAAATAAAGAAGCCATAACCACACAAACACTAATCCCGCTGACTTTGCTCTGTCAGCGACACTGGTAATCACTTTAACTAGATTTTCTAGGTACACAAGTCTCTTAAATCTACCCTCCCCCTCTATTAATTTGAGTGCACTCTCCCACAAATCCTTCTTCGTTGGCACGCGTGCGTTGATACTCTGCTGGTATCACTGTTAACCGTTGGAGAAATGGTGACCTTCTCTTCTCCGGGGTAACTGCTGATTAATCCGTGAAATAACTGCACACTGCTGTAAATTCAGGAAATCGAGGGGTGCGATGGAAGCACTCAAGATAACATAGATGATGAGGAAATAATCCACGTTCTATATTGGCCCACTACTGCTGTAACAGCCCTCAATAATAATGGACGACGTTGCTTTTATGGAAGAAAACGGGTGGAGCATGGGCGCTCCTCTTATTTGGTGGTTGACGAATTATTCATATACTCCAAGCAAAGGGCAATCACCAATGAGCCCGTAATAGGGTGATGATAACACGCACTACTATAGGTGATGTGCAACTCAGCTGTACATGGGTCGATGACTTATCCGCCTTTCCACGGATAACAGGAAGGCAAAATCAAGCTGAGTCTCAGCGGTCTACCGGAGATGATAGGGGTTTGCTGTAACGAAAACATAATCAAAACTATCTTATTAACTCGCTAAATTGAATCATAAACATTACAACACTGCACAATAGATAAACTGGGTCCAAATAGGTACATATAAACATACAACTATCACAACTCCCCCCCTCCCCCCCTTCTCTCTCTCTCTCAGCTGGTCAGTTTTGACCTTGTGGTTCGTAGTTTCTTCTTACTCTCCCCTGCTCACCGTCCGATCAGCAGACATCAAACAATAAGTGCAGGGCCAGCTTACTGTAGCTTTTGAGTAATAATACGAAGACGGGCTACCCGCGACTAACGCTGGGGTGGGTTTTAGGCATAAATGCAAGGCTGCCGTCCCCTCTTGGCGAGACGTGACCTTAAAATCATTGAGGTCGGCTAACCTTCCTTCCTCTCTACACAATTCGCCGACCAGTCTAAACTGGTAATAAACAAATTCGACATATTTAATAATTACATAAAGCATATGACAACAATAGAAGTCTGCACTAGGAAAGCATTATAAATGAGTTTAAAATAATCAACTAATGTACAGGTGCTTACTTAAATTCAAGTTACATGTGGGGAAAAACTACATATATATACATAATCCGCCCTTGAGGCCAAAAGATTTCTATTGCTTAGGTTAACCTTTTTGTGTGTTAAAGACTCAATTATCCATATATAGAGGAAGCCGAGTATTTATTTTAATGAACTATATCAGACATCAAGTCACACATCCATTGGGCTCTTATAACTAGTAGCAGTATAAAATCACAATTTCCTTCTAAAAAAAAAAAAAAAAAAAGAAACTGGCTATAGCTTCAGATTTTTGGGTTGAATGATTGCTATAATTTACCACATTACTAAAACCCTTTATGAAGGCTTACTCTGACTTATCACAAATCCCAAGCAAAAAAATTTATACAAAGTACCAATTACTAAACGTGCTTACCAAGACTGTCAGAATTTCATACTCTATTAATAAGCAGGAAAGCTGGTGTTAAGTCTTCTAACTTCTCATGGCAGGAATTTTAGGACTGAAGCAATGAGAGACAGTCAAGCCTACCAATATAGTGAGATTTGGGTTGCAGGTGTTCGAGGCGGGTTCTAACATTTGCGTAGAGAATGCCAAAAATAGGAGACACGCTACAAAAGAATTAGGCGTAACAGGGAAGAGATGGTTACGTTAGAGGGTCCAAGACTTTCCTGGCCATCAATGAAGATGCGGTCCTCGATGATGAGTCCAGGACGCGTCAATTATTTCCTACCAACATTATAGAAACAGGGGAGTGAACCTATCAGATTCACTAATGACAAGTCAATTACCCCGCTTATATCTACAGAACCGAAAAGAAGTGAAATGGGCTTCCCAAAAATCAGAAAGAAATTAGGAAGGATGGTAGGACAGTCTAAGTGCCCAGAATTTATAACCCATTGTGCCACATCCAGTAACACAAAGAAAATAAAGTGTCCAGTAAAACCAAGAAAAAAAAAGTGTCCAGTAAAACCAAAAGATAAACGGCAAGATAAACCAAGCAAATAAACTGTCAGGTAAAAACAAGAAAAAAATGAACTGTCAGGTAAAAACTAGAAAATGAACTGTCAGGTAAAAATAAAAAAATGAACTATCAGGTAAAAACAAGAAAATGAACTGTCAGGTAAAAACGAAAAAATTGAACTGTCAGGTAAAAACAAGAAAATGAACTGACAGGTAAAAACAAAAAAATGAACTGACAGGTAAAAACCAAAAAATGAACTGTCAGGTAAAAACAAAAAAATGAACTGTGGTAAAACCAAGGAAAAAAACACTGCCGAACGAATCCAAGACAATAAACGGATAAAACCAAGAGCATAAACACTGTCAGTGTGGTGAAGTGGGATGTTATAAATATTTATAGGGGACTTAGTGTACTGACTGAGATCAGCTGTGAAGGTATATATATATCTAATAAGAGTAGTGTATTATATATAACCTTACTTGCTGCCACATATGTATACCTCAGTCAGAATTATTCTGGGATAGTGTGATGACTACGTTATGTGTCTAGGGTATGTGTATGATGAAGTGTAAGTCATAACAACAACAGACAGATAAACAATTTAATTTATTCCACTACACTTGACAACACTGTGACACTCACATACATAAAACACTCTACAAGGATATCTTAAAGGAGTCACTGATAACTTTTCAAATAACAATATGTATTCATTGCTGTCATGAATGTATATGTGTCCTGATTCAAATACAAAGGGAACCAGGAGTCACAATCAATTTTAATTACAAGTTATATGTACAGAATTTATCAATATGAATATTGTAGTGACATATATTATTAAAAGTATCCTATGTGTGTCAGTTGTGTAGTAGTAATATGAGGTAATACTGGTTTTGTTTTGTTCAAGCTCTGTTGGTATTTGTCATCATGACTTCAATAGTTTGTTTCTATGGGAACTAGTATTGGAGATGTTCTCAGTTCCTGGTATTAAAACAATTTACTTCCCCTCTTAAGTTTATGTTACAATGTTATTTTAAGATGGGGGTACATAATGTTGAGCTTAGCTGGCCACATCAGCTTATCTTGCGTGATGGCGGCAGGAAAAGACTCCTCTGCTCGATTTCTCCCCTGGGCTCTGGAGACACCTCACTGATAGCTAAATGGACCAAGGAGTATGCTGTCCGACTCTGGATTCAGCAAAGCTCTGACCAGGTGCTGCTCAATAACGTTAAGACCACAGTCCCACAATTCATGGAAATAAACACAGATACGTTGACTAGCAATGAATTCTGGCACAAATACTGGCACAAATTCCCATCTGCTTATGTTCCAGGCTTTTATTTAGCAAAAATATGAGCTGGCTTCAACGCACTGTTGCTTTATCAAGCTTATTTGAACTAGTGGTCTCGAACTAACGCTCCTAAGTGATTATATCAGCGAGTCTGGCCAATGGAGCCACGTTTCGACAAGTGTTTGAAAAAATTTTACCTTCCTACGTCTCCCCTAACAACCAAGGATAGCATTTATAGTCCGACTAATCGTGTTTAGCCTTACATATCATTCCAGCCAATCAGTTCAAATGTAACTTGTGGCCCATTTCCCGTACAATGGTGGTTTAAAAAATCTACCACTGAGCGATTCTGATTTTGGGTGTTGTCTGACAGCACCATCATTTTATTTTGGCTATAACTTGTTAATTCCTAGACTATTTGCATAACACTTAACATATTCTTTGTCATCAAGCCCTAAGGAACCCAAATATACAAATTTAAAAGAGCTAAGTGGCTGCGTTCAAAATATGCAATTTCTTCTACCTCCTGTTTCGAAGATGTGCTGTCTGGGTACTGTAATGTTTTCAAACGTAAACCCATCTATTGTCATCTTTCCTAATAAGAGTTTTTCAGGATTTAAAAACCTAACTCTGGGAAGGGTAGTGAATTTTATCACTGTCGATTTGAAATAAAGTTAGTGCATGTGGCCTTACACGCGTGATGGCAGCAATTGTGTATCGCGCGACGCGTGTTTAGTGTTGCACGTGTTCGGCTTTATGCCTCTCCCTTCTCTCTATCCTTTAGTCCATCTGTCTTTAGTTACGCCGTGTATAAAATGGAATGAATGAAATATTAAAATTAGGTCATTGTTCAGCTTGCGTATCTCAATGTTTTTCCAAGAAATACAGCACACGTTTCATTGAAGAAAGCGGGTAATAATACAGTAGGCTTTTACTATCAACGTGAAAGCGTTACAATTTGCCGACGAAGTAGAAAACAAGGGGGATTTCGAGTACAGTCATTGTGACAGCACTGTTCTTTACCATTCTTCTTCCTTTTATTAAATTTATTTGTTAGGCTTTGCATTTACGTTTTAATTTATATATGGGATTAGAATAATTCATGACATCTCCCCTCTTAAAACAGACATTATATGTCAGTCCTTTATTCTATATACACATAGAGAAATTTATTATTATTTCTGGGGTTTACGGTGATTCTCATCACACGGATGGCGGCTTAAAAAATCCGCTCCCAAATTTGTTTTTCCAATGCTAAAATTATAGGGAGCCAAAAGCAAGGACCATCGGAGTAACCTAGAGTTCTCATGCCTAGCCTGGGCTAGAAACGATAAAGGTTTGTGGTCCGTTTGCAACTTAAATGCCTTCCCATACAGATAAATATTGAATTTCTTTATTGCCCATATTACTGCAAGACATTCTTTTTCGCTAGTTGAGTAGTTGATTTCAGCTTTATTCAACTTTCTGCTAGCATATGCCACTGGGCTTAATTCCCCATCCAATGCATCTGATTTCTGTAGTAGAGTTGCACCTAACCCAATATTACTTGCATCCGTCCTTACTATGAATTCTTGACTTAAGTCAGGTAATTTCAAAATGGGTTTACTTGTGAGCTTTTCCTTCAATTCTTGGTAAGTCATTTCACATTGTGGTGTCCATGTAATGCGATCTGGATGTCCTTTACGTGTCAAATCAGTTAACGGTGCACATATGGAATTAAAGTTTTTGATATACTTCTGGTAGAAACCACATAATGAGACAAAGGATCTCACGTCCTTCTTGGTTTGTGGTCTCGGGGCTTTCTTTAGTTTCTCTAAATTCTTTGGGTCAGGGGTCATGTTTCCCTGATAAACTGTGTGTCCCAAAAATTCCAATTCTTTACATCCAACGCAACATTTGGTTGGTCGGGCTGTTAAATTTGCTTCCCTAAGTCGATCAAACAGCATATTCAGAGAGTCAATGTGTTCCTCAAATGTTTCTGTTGCTATAAGGATATCATCCATGAAATTTGTTATACATGGATTATTCAGAGGGTCCAATAATTTTCTCATCATTCTAGAGAAGACACTAGGCGCATTCTTCAATCCAAATGGCAATCTATTAAACTCATAGTGTCCTTCTGAGGTACTAAAATCTAGGTATGGTCTAACCTCAGGCTTTACTGGAATCTGATAGTATCCTTTACTCAGATCCACTTTTGAGAAATATTTAGCTTTATTTAGTCTGGCAAACAGCTGATTTGTATCCGGCAATGGATCCACCTGTCCTTCTGTAATAGCATTCAGTCTCCTGTAATCTATACAGAGTCTATGTTCTCCAGAGGGCTTCCTTAAGAGTACAACACCGGAACTATACGAAGATTCACTGTGCGAAATAATTCCTTCCTTCAACAGATAGTCTATCTCTTCCTTCAAAGCTTTCTCCTTAGCAAACGGAATCGAATATGGTTTCATACAGACAGGTGTGGAGTCTATCAGTTTCATATCATATTCCAATAGGTTTGTATGCCCTGGTCGGTCTGTTAACACCTCTGCATGATTATTTAGAACCTGTTGCACTCTCTCTTTCTGAGTTTTCGTTAAATGTGTACTGATTTTCACCTGTGCTGCTGTCTCACAGGGGTGTAATGGATATTCAAATGATGAAAGTGGTTCCTTTTTCATCTCCATGGCGATGGACAAGGTCAACAAGTGTGTCTCTTCCTGATGTTCTCTTTCCAAATATTTCTTCAGGAGATTCACATGATAGATTTTTTCTTTCCCCTTCTTATCTATCTTATAATTTGTTCTAGACACCTTCTCTAGAACTGTATATGGACCCTGCCATCCAATTTGTAACTTATTCTGACTCCCGGGGAGAAGAAGCAGTACCTTCTCTCCCACAGCCAAATCTCTGTCTTTCGCCTTCCTGTTATAATAGGCAGCATGTTTCTTCCTGGCTTGTTTCAAATTTTCATTGGCAAGTTTCCAGCCAGTTTTTAAACGAGTGGTCAGCTCATTCACATATTGGTATGAAGATGTAATGTTTTCCTCTGCCTTTTCATCAGTCCACGTTCTTAACAAAGCTTCGAGTGGACCTTTTATTGGCCTTCCAAACAATAATGTTGCCGGGGCCATACCGGTTGAACTATGGGGTACCTCCCGATAAGCAAAGAGGGCGGCGTGCAGGTACTGGTCCCATGTATCTGGTTTTTCGTGTGCCAACTTTCTCAGGATCGACATCAATGTGCCGTTAAATCTTTCCACTTGGCCGTTCCCTTGGGGATGATACACACTACAATGGAAGTGTTTGGCCTGGAAGATCCTGAAAACTTCTTCAGTTAGTTTCCCCTTGAACTGAGAGCCATTATCAGTCAAGATTTGATTGGGAAAGCCTAACCTTGTGAAAATTGTGAGCAATGCCTCTGCCACATGTTTAGAATCAATCGATGACAGGGCTACTGCCTCTCCCCACATAGAACAAGTGTCCACCAGAGTCAGAATGTAGCTGTTCCTTCTCTTGGTTCGGGTGAGAGGTCCCACAAGATCCACGGCAACTCTCTCAAAGGGTGTTCCCACTATGGGCATTTCCCCCAGAGTTGCTGGTGCAGTCCAATGTTTAGGTGCTACTCGTTGGCACTCTGGACAGGATTTTACATATCGTTTGATATCTTCAGTTATTCCTGGCCAGAAATAGTGACAAGCTATTCGCTGTCCTGTTGCGCTGATTCCCATATGACCACTGAAGGGAATCGCATGCCCTAGTTCCAACACTTTAGTCCTATATGAAGTGGGAAGGACCAGCTGTCCGTGACCATTGGATTCAGATCCAGCCTTCCTATATATCAGTTTGTTCTTCATATAAAACTCTCCCTTGCCTGGAGGTGTATGAGATTTGGGCAACTTCTTGAAACATGGCTTGAGTGTTTTGTCCTCAGCCTGTGCCTTCCTCATCTCATCTGGGTGAGTATTTATTGGATTATCCTCCTCCTTTTTAGACTGTGATCTGGTCTGCACTGTTGCCAATATCACAGGTCTCTTGGGATTCCCCAAGAAGACATATCTACACCCCAATATCAGAGGGTAGATTGGCTCATTTATCACTGCTGCTTTTATGATTCCTTCCACATATCGCGTTTTCACTTTTATTCGGGCGACGGGAAGTGTCATGGTAGCTACATCCTTGGTTGCAGTTTGAATCTCCACTGTTTCTGTGGTGTATTGATCGGCCTGCACCAGGTGAGAACTCACAACGGAATCGTAATCTAAACCGGTATCATATAAACACCTTATAGTGACACCATTACAGATGACATCTTCACACACTGGGGGTGGTATGGTTCCTGTAGTTCTTCAGGTTTGACCTTCTTTTCCTTTTTCCCCGATGTCATAGCAGCACAATGAGGAGGTTTCCTTCTACAATGGTCAGTGTCATGATTGTTCATCTTACAATTTTTACACCACCTTTTTCCTTGGTTGAAAGATTTTCTTTCATCATATTTCCTTTCATCGAATTGTGGGAATTTATTTTTATTTTCATACCGTGGCCTATCAAATTGGTGCTTACCTTTGTTTTGATCCTTAGGATCAAATTTATTAAAGTTCTGTGGTGCCCTAAAGTTATCCACTTGTTTCTTTTTATTACCTGTTACCTCTGCTTGAGCTGCTTGATACCTTTCAGCAACATTTAGCAACTCACCCAGCCTCTCTGCACCTTATTCCATGAGAAACTTTCTCAGGTCTGGAGCCATGGACTCTCTTAATTGCTCTATAAGGACCATTTCCTTAAGATCTTGGGTTTTCCCCAGAGAAGTCCATTTCTCCAAGTATGTCTCTATTCGTGCAGAGAACTGGTGATAGGTTTCACCTGACAGTAGTTTAGCATTCCTAAATTTTTTCCTATAAAATTCTGCATTCTTTTCATACCTTAACAAAAGAGCCTGCTTTAGCATGTCATAATTTTCCTGATCACCTCTGCTCATTTTTGCAAAAACTTCATAAGCTGCCCCACGAAGTCCCTGAGATAACTTTAAGCTCCACCTTTCTCTCTCTAACCCATACGTGGTAGCTAATAGTTCATACCTATTTAGATAGCTCTCTATATCATCGTCTTTCTCAACAAAATGATCTAAATGAAAATTCATAGCTGAGGTTGAGGCTCCTTGGCTAGCAGTGGCATCAGAGGCAAAGGGACTGGCACCATTTTCAGGAGCATGGCCTTGAAACTCAAACTCCCTTAGTCGTAACTCATGTTCCCTTTGTAATCTCTTCTCCTCCTTTTCTGCTTCCCTCTCTGCAGTCAATCTTCTTTCTTCTGCTTCCCTTTCTGCAGCTAATTTCTTCTCTTCCCTTTCTGCAGTCAATCTTCTTTCTTCTGCTTCCAATTCTGCAGCTAATTTCTTCTCTTCCCTTTCTGCAGTCAATCTTCTTTCTTCTGCTTCCAATTTCTTAGCCTCAGCCTCAATCTGCAACCTCTTAGTCTCAGCCTCAGCCTCAAATTGTAACTTCTTAATTTCCCTTTCAGCCTCTAACTTTCTTTCGGCTTCAAACCTTCTTTCTTCGCGTTCAATAAATTTGTCACATTCCGTAGTGACATAGGCAACCATAACTTGCCCATCTAATCCTAACTCTTTTGCAGTCTGAACAGCAGCAGATCGAAATTTGGCCAGGTCCGCCATTGTCTATCAGGTAATTTATACAATGTCTAACCAACAATTCAATCTCTAAATATATATCTAATGGACAACACAGGCACCGTGAGCTCAACCTTATTTAATTCCACCCAAGGATACCTTTTAATTCTTATATTCCCTGAAGTGAATTACCCCCACTATTTTTAATAGGTAAAGATTCAAAATCCCAAGAGCGAGACCCCAATATATGTGGTGAAGTGGGATGTTATAAATATTTATAGGGGACTTAGTGTACTGACTGAGATCAGCTGTGAAGGTATATATATATCTAATAAGAGTAGTGTATTATATATAACCTTACTTGCTGCCACATATGTATACCTCAGTCAGAATTATTCTGGAATAGTGTGATGACTACGTTATGTGTCTAGGGTATGTGTATGATGAAGTGTAAGTCATAACAACAACAGACAGATAAACAATTTAATTTATTCCACTACACTTGACAACACTGTGACACTCACATACATAAAACACTCTACAAGGATATCTTAAAGGAGTCACTGATAACTTTTCAAATAACAATATGTATTCATTGCTGTCATGAATGTATATGTGTCCTGATTCAAATACAAAGGGAACCAGGAATCACAATCAATTTTAATTACAAGTTATATGTACAGAATTTATCAATATGAATATTGTAGTGACATATATTATTAAAAGTATCCTATGTGTGTCAGTTGTGTAGTAGTAATATGAGGTAATACTGGTTTTGTTTTGTTCAAGCTCTGTTGGTATTTGTCATCATGACTTCAATAGTTTGTTTCTATGGGAACTAGTATTGGAGATGTTCTCAGTTCCTGGTATTAAAACAATTTACTTCCCCTCTTAAGTTTATGTTACAATGTTATTTTAAGATGGGGGTACATAATGTTGAGCTCAGCTGGCCACATCAGCTTATCTTGCGTGATGGCGGCAGGAAAAGACTCCTCTGCTCGATTTCTCCCCTGGGCTCTGGAGACACCTCACTGATAGCTAAATGGACCAAGGAGTATGCTGTCCGACTCTGGATTCAGCAAAGCTCTGACCAGGTGCTGCTCAATAACGTTAAGACCACAGTCCCACAATTCATGGAAATAAACACAGATACGTTGACTAGCAATGAATTCTGGCACAAATACTGGCACAAATTCCCATCTGCTTATGTTCCAGGCTTTTATTTAGCAAAAATATGAGCTGGCTTCAACGCACTGTTGCTTTATCAAGCTTATTTGAACTAGTGGTCTCGAACTAACGCTCCTAAGTGATTATATCAGCGAGTCTGGCCAATGGAGCCACGTTTCGACAAGTGTTTGAAAAAATTTTACCTTCCTACGTCTCCCCTAACAACCAAGGATAGCATTTATAGTCCGACTAATCGTGTTTAGCCTTACATATCATTCCAGCCAATCAGTTCAAATGTAACTTGTGGCCCATTTCCCGTACAATGGTGGTTTAAAAAATCTACCACTGAGCGATTCTGATTTTGGGTGTTGTCTGACAGCACCATCATTTTATTTTGGCTATAACTTGTTAATTCCTAGACTATTTGCATAACACTTAACATATTCTTTGTCATCAAGCCCTAAGGAACCCAAATATACAAATTTAAAAGAGCTAAGTGGCTGCGTTCAAAATATGCAATTTCTTCTACCTCCTGTTTCGAAGATGTGCTGTCTGGGTACTGTAATGTTTTCAAACGTAAACCCATCTATTGTCATCTTTCCTAATAAGAGTTTTTCAGGATTTAAAAACCTAACTCTGGGAAGGGTAGTGAATTTTATCACTGTCGATTTGAAATAAAGTTAGTGCATGTGGCCTTACACGCGTGATGGCAGCAATTGTGTATCGCGCGACGCGTGTTTAGTGTTGCACGTGTTCGGCTTTATGCCTCTCCCTTCTCTCTATCCTTTAGTCCATCTGTCTTTAGTTACGCCGTGTATAAAATGGAATGAATGAAATATTAAAATTAGGTCATTGTTCAGCTTGCGTATCTCACTGTTTTTCCAAGAAATACAGCACACGTTTCATTGAAGAAAGCGGGTAATAATACAGTAGGCTTTTACTATCAACGTGAAGGCGTTACAATTTGCCGACGAAGTAGAAAACAAGGGGGATTTCGAGTACAGTCATTGTGACAGCACTGTTCTTTACCATTCTTCTTCCTTTTATTAAATTTATTTGTTAGGCTTTGCATTTACGTTTTAATTTATATATGGGGATTAGAATAATTCATGACAGTCAGATAAAACAAAGAACAGAATTAGTCCGGAACAAAGGCTTCCGTTACATTCCTTAAACAAAGAAGCCCAATGGAAACACAAGCCGCTATCATATACGTCACTTCCATGGACGTTACTGGATGACAGCGATCTTCACTGTTGTATTTCCACGGATCTTGCTACTTTGATCATGACTTGTTTCACCTATTTTGTTAATTCCTTTTGCGTTTCGTTGATTATTTAATTTTTTGTTTTAATATTTCTTTCTTTCTGGTTTTGCATTTTTCTTCAGTTATTATTGTTCTGTTTTGTCTGTTTCTCATCCTAGTATGTGATTGTTGTATCTTTCTGTGACCTGTCTATAATTCTTGTCCTTGTCACCTGTTTCTTGCTGTGGCTGAAGACGGGTGAAACCCGATACGTCTCGTATTTCTTGTGTACCGTTAACTTGTAAAACTGATTTCATACCTTTTTATTTTTTGATTTATATGTTTATTTCCTTACCAGTTTTACAGCACTTTCCTCATTTATTGACATATACTACTGAAATAGTAGAGAGATCATATGTTCAACATGAGGATCATCATAGAAAAGTGTAGAGACTGTGTACAACATCAGCAGTTATGGGCTATTATGGAAAATATGGGATTTCCAAACCACCTTATACAACTCATCGCACTGCTGTACCAAGAACAACAGGCAGCCGTAAGAATAGATGGAGAAACATCAGAATGGTTTGAAGTACAGAAAGGAGTAATACAAGACTGTACCCTTTCCCCTTACCTGTTTAACATTTATGCCGAGAATATCATGAGAAACGTAAGAGATGACCAAGAACACACAGAGTTTGACTCATTTAACATCGGCGGGTACCAGATCCCGGAAATCAGATATGCTGACGACACAGTCCTCCTATCGACCAACCCACAAGGACTTGAACAATTAATTCTGTCCACCAAAAAACACAGCAAGGCCCAGAATCTATACCTAAACACCAAGACGACCAAAGTATTGACAACAGACAAAGTAAAGACCAAACGAGAAATTGAAATTGATAACGAAGAACTGGAAAGTGTTAATGAATTCAAATACTTAGGATCAATCATCAACAGCTCTGGCGACTGTGCAGTAGGAATTAAAAGAAGACTTGCAATTGCTTCACATAAACTAATACAGATGAAAAACCTATGGCAAGGCACAAGCAAAGAAACAAAGTTACAACTGATCAGAGCATGTATATTCCCAATAGCAACATACGGCTGCGAGACTTGGACACTCAATAAAACAGTTGCAAAAAAGGTTACATCATTCGAAATGAAATGCTACAGAAGGATGTTGAGAATACCCTGGACAGAAAAAAGACCAACAGAGAAGTACTGCACTCACTAAACGTACAGGAACATTGGCTCCTAAATACCATCGCAATAAGGAAGCTGAAATTTTTCGGTCACATAAAAAGACATAATAGTCTGGAAAAATAGTGATGGAAGGCATGGTCCCTGGAAAAAGGGGAAGGGGTCGACCTAGACGACGGTGGACCCAGGACATCACAGAGAGTCTGAACTTGTCTTTGGCTGATGCAGGTCGACTTGCCCAGAATCGTGATGCGTTCAGAGCAGCTGTAATGGAGACAACGTTCTGGAAAGAATACGTCACATGATGATGATGACTACTGAAACACACTGCAATGTGCACCTATAGCACGTTTCACTAGCTTTGCCCAAACTTCAAATGTAATTATCTGATTAACCGTCTAACGTATTAATGCCATTTTTTGCATACGATGTTATATTGGGTTAGACCCAACAAATATATACTTTATATCTGTGCATCTTGTCCAGTTCTCACAAACGGATGAAATCCTTTGATCTTTGTCGGCATACTAATTATTGTGTATCGAAAAAAGAAATTTTACCACTTCAGTCACAGATTCTGTGAATTGAATAGGCATAGGCGTGTCTACTATTACAATAATGTGGCCATCACGTTTGCATATGAATACCTGTTGAAGATGATTTCTTAAATGATCTGCATGGGAGATACTCGTGACATTGTTTGTCATTGACATTTAATGCGCTACCAAACTGGACCTTCATTGATCTGATTATTTCAATAGGTATCACCACTTTGCGGTTCATAAATATCATAATGGAAAGTTTCTCCTCTACTGTGCTTGTAAATAACGGTAAGGTCATCTTTAAAGAAATTAAACTTCATCCGAATCATAATCAGATGTCTCTGAGAAATTGATAATCAATCTCGGCTGAATGAAGGACAAACCATCATTCGTCCAATATTCCTCTTCCTCTTGTAACACATGGTTCTCACATTTCTTCCAATAATCCCTGGCTATATTCGATATGGCGGCTTTTGTAAGTATTTCAACATCTTTTAATTTGAACGTCCTATTTTCTGTTGCTACCTGTTCCTTAATTTTAGCCCAGACTAATTCTATTGGGTTTAAGTGAGAATGGTAAGGAGGCAATCTTAAACATCTGTGACCATGTTCATGGATTGCCTTGTCTATGTGAAATATCTTTGTATGCTGTGTATTTTTTACAATTTCAAGTAATTCAGGCTTCAGGGACATTTCGTTGAATGGAATGTTGTTTTTGGTCAGCCAAATCTTTATTACATCTTTAGTACTTGATGAATTAGGAACTTTATCTTCTGGTGCCACAACGTTGTGATATGAAGCATTGTCCATTATCAAACACGACGGTCTATCCAATGAAGGAAGTACATGATTCACAATCCAATCTTGAAATATCTTGCCATTCATCTCTGTATGATAATCCCTATTATCTGTGAATTTTGAAACAAATATGAGTTCAGTATTATTTAGAAGCCCATGATGGCTGCTTCCTGCATGTGCAATTATTAGGCGCTGTCCTTTGCTGCTTGGTACTAGTCTCTTAGTTGTTCCATCAGATGATTGCCATTCTCGTTCATTACTGTGGTGCGCATTGATCCAAGTTTCATCTAAATACACAAAATCATAACAATCTCTTCTCATTTCTCTGACCTCGCGTAAATATTTGCTTCTCATTGCAACTATATGAGGCTTCTCACAAATAAGGTTTCTACCACCAACATATTTTCTAAAAGTGAATCCCAAACTCCTAATAGTCCTCCATAGCGTAGATTTGGAAATATCAATGTCATTATTCTTTCTTAACCAAATTTTCAATTTCCTTAAAGTCACTGCCTCATTATTGTGAAACATATTGCAAATTTCTCTGCGGATCAATTCTCTGTCAAAATTATCCACCACTCTTGGCCTAATTTTCGTGTGTAAAACACTGGAATTAGACATTTCAGATGTCGCTATCCAGCGGTGCAATGATCGTTTGCTTATCCCCAAGGCGTGAATAGTCCTCTTTTGTGGGTTTGAAATAGAATGATATAGTTTTCCTCGAGTAGCTTCATTGCAGAAATACTTAAAAATCCTATTTGTGATTTGCTGTAATGTCATAAAATGTACTCGCAGACTCATTTTTCCTTCTTAACCACACAATAATTTTTGTAGACACACCTCTGATTGACAATGTGTGCGTTTCACCGGATATAAACTGTTTTATGTTCAAGAAGTGCGATTTCACGCAATTTCACTCAAAAATCATGCCAAATACTTGATAAACCAAAAATGTGCAAATGAGGTCGTATAATTTACTGTAGACATTTCAATATGTGTGCGTGTGATGTGTGTTGGCAAGTAGGATTTTATATTATATCGCAAAGAGACGAAAATTGAAACCAATGGCCGCATTTTAATGAAAAATTTAATTCATAGGGTCTATACCATTTCAAATTCACACACAAAATTTCACTAATATGCGTTATATATTCGCTGAGATATAGCATTTTGAAGTTGGGCAAAGCTAGTGAAACGTGCTATAACAGTTTATAAGTATTGATATACAACCTTCTTTCTTTCTTTCTTTCTTTCTTTCTTTCTTTCTTTCTGTTTCTCTTTCTTTTGTATCTGCTTATATCACAAAGCATTACAGGAAGATTCGGTTATCAGTATCTCAGACAGTGCACCTAGTTGTGCGTCGTGTCATTTGTGTTTCTATCAAACATATGTCATCCTTTGCAGTGGTTTTACAGATGAATGTTAATGAGACGTGTTTTTATAGAAGAATGTTAATGAGATGTGGTTTTACGGTAGAGTGTTAATGAAATGTTTTTCTACAGGTGAATGTTAATAAGATATGGTTTTACAGATGAATGTTAATGAGATGTGGTTTTACGGTGGAAAGTCAATGTGTTTTTATAGAAGAATGTTAATGAG
The DNA here is from genome assembly GCA_024509875.1 of Oreohelix idahoensis. Classification (NCBI taxonomy): domain Eukaryota; kingdom Metazoa; phylum Mollusca; class Gastropoda; order Stylommatophora; family Oreohelicidae; genus Oreohelix; species Oreohelix idahoensis. The sequence continues at coordinate 180,926 of JAMPIV010023161.1, read as the reverse complement.
ATGTGGTTTTACTGTAGAGTATTAATGAGATTTTTTTTATAGATGATTGTTAATGAGATATGGTTTTACAGATGAATGTTAATGAGATGTGGTTTTACAGATGAGCGTTAATGAGATGTGGTTTTACAGATGAATGTTAATGAGATGTGGTTTTACAGATGAATGTTAATGAGATGTGTTTTTATAGATAAATGTTAATGAGATGTGGTTTTACAGATGAATGTTAATGAGATGTGGTTTTACGGCAGAATGTTAAAGAGACGTGTTTTTATAGAAGAATGTTAATGAGATGTGGTTTTAAGGTAGAGTGTTAATGAGATGTTTTTTTAACAGATGAATGTTAATGAGATATGGTTTTACAGCAGAATGTTAATGAGATGGGTTTTTTACAGTAGAATGTTAATGAGATATGGTTTTACAGCAAAATGTTAATGAGATGAGGTTTTACAGAAGAATATTAAGTATACCATGAACAGCTGAAAAATAAGGAGAATGTCCTCAAAGAAGCTAATTCTCAAAGGCATTTTTTTAACTCATATTACAGTAATAGCAGCAGGGGTAGTTTTGATGTTAACACAGCAGTGACAGCAGTGATAGTGACAGCAACAGTGACAGTAGAGATGGTAACAGCAGCAGTAGTAGTTGTGATCATAATATCAGCAATGGTTGTAGTAATGCTAACAGCAGCAGTTATATTAGTGTTAGCAGCAGCAGCAACAGTAGTAACAGCACCAGTGGTCGTAATGATAACAATAGTAGTTGTATTGGTAAGAGTAGAAGTAGTAGTAGTGGTAAGAGCAGATGTAGTTGTGGTAACAGTAGTAGTGGTAATGGTAACATCAGCAATGGTAGTTGTAACAGCAGCAGTGGTAGTAGTGATAATTATAGCAGCAACAGTGATAGTAGTGATAATGATAGCAGCATTATTATAGTTGTGATAATGATAGCAGCAACAGTTATAGTTGTGATAATGATGGCAGTAACAGTGGTAGTTGTGATAATGATAGCAGCAATAGTTATAGTTGTGATAATGATGGCAGCAACAGTGTTAGTTGTGATAATGATAGCAGTAACAGTGGTAATTGTGGTGATGGTAACAGCAGCAATGGTAGTATGAGAATAAGAAAACGTAAGTACACAAATGTGACAATCTACCTTTGCACGCACTGTCCTAATCGGAATTAAACTTTTAGAAAATGATTCTGAAGAACAAATAACGCAGCGACGAGAACTCCACCGTGATGTATCTCTGATGCGGTACCTTGAGTGTGTACAGGTTTTCTGTTTTTCGTGGCAGTATTTTTAGCTTTGCAATCTCGACAAGCATTATACTAAAACGTGTGCGCGCTAGAACGTGTCAAGTTCTAAAATTAGATCTGGAGAATTACTGGCATGTCCTACTACTTCCATATTCATTTAATGTGCCAAGACGAACAATTAAACAAATAGCGACATTTCTTAACATGTTAGACGTTCATGAGAAGGTGCCTCAAGAAGGTAGGGGACAACAGACACCGTAATGAGAAAGTAATTGTCGAAAATTATCTACGATGATTTCTTGTCTACTCACAGGGCGAGGGTTTCTCAAATTGTTTCGGTGTTTAAACAAAACAAGGACATCAGGCAAATGTCCATTAGCTTAGGCCACAGCTATCTTTATTTTTTACATTGTCATTTTGTCAGTCTTTGTAGGAATATCTTTATGTAAATTAAACCATATTGTATTCTGGTACTTCATTTAACTCACAAAGGGTCAAACAAAAAAATAGCAACACTGAAAAAAAAATGAAAAAAATGCAGAAACAAGATTTAATCAACAGCACAAGAATAACATCCCATGCATATCTCAATGAGCTTCCGATTGACAGAGTGGTTAGAGCACTGATCTCTTCCAGCAAAAGTGGCAGGGTTCGAATCACGGTACCGACACGCTCCAGTCTACCTAGCTGTAGATAGGTATCTTACTTTGAGTTAGGGAAGGAAAAGGCAACTAGGAAGGGAACTGGTCACCTCCACCTCTCGATGCTGGACCTAGTATGGTGACGTCTCTAACACTTTACTCCCCTACGACATTATCTGCTATTTTTTCATATCTCAGTATCGTCGATAAAGTCTTTCATCGGAGCACAACCGATTACCTCTTACATTTGTATTCTAAATTAGACCATTTGTTACATCTGTTTACTGTAATCAAATTCATCCTTACGGACATTAATCAAAAAAAGCTATAAACCAGGTGGTTTTTTTATGTTTTTTTTAAATTTTGATAAGAGTTGCAAATTACATTTTTTTTAAAATGTAGTTATCAGTTGCGTGTATGTCTGTGCACGCGCGTGCGATAGTGTGTGTGTGTGTAGAGGGGGAGGGAGGAGAATTTTCAATATTTCTCTCAAGAAAGACAATCTTGTTGGAAATAATACACCTAGATTATTTGCAGTTATCGCCCATTTCACTGATGAAACATTACAAACCCAAAAAATTAATATTAATTTTAATGTTATTAATTTTATTATTTTTTACTACTGATTATTGTATTGTCATCGGCAATACACAACTATGCCACGTTTCAGAGCTATTGCTCAACTGGAAGTGATCGAAAAATCGATTGCAAGATTTGAAGGTGACATACGTTGCAAGTTAAAGAAAAGCCTGTAAAAATGTTTAATTTTCTGCATAGTTCAACACATGTATGATTTGATTAGATTTAGCTTTGAGAGACTCTCGCAGTCAACGCCTTAATAAAATGACGCTTAACTTATTCAAGAACAGCTTAGCTTACTCTGCTGCTCATCTTTGGAACTATCTTCCATATCCTCTAAAAAACAACCTCAGTCCCTATTCATACAGTCATAAACTTTCTATATGCTTTGTGAGTCCTGATTATCTGCCCGCCCCCCCCCCCCCCCCCCCCCCTCCCCCAATGGGATTATTTTTCAGAACAAATGATATAATATGGAATGTAGGTTTAATGGTGATGTTTGTACTTTTCAAAATAGTTTATTTCATGGTGATACTTTGTTTGTACTTTTGAACATATTTTATTTCATGATAATAATTAGATACTGTGAATGTAAGTATGCTATTATGTTACCGTTACAACGTTGAATCCCTTTAAATTGATATGCAAAATGCATGTGAGAATAAATGTATTCAATATAAAAGACGAGAGAAAGGAAGGGCAGCTTGCCAGAAGGGCCTGGGTGCTCTATTCTCAACCCTTTGAAAATACGGCTCGTTCGTGCGTTCTCTTTGTCTCTGTCTGTCTGTCTGTCTGTCTGTCTTTCTCTCTCTCTCTCTCTCTCTCTCTCTCTCTATATATATATATATATATATATATATATATATATATATAAAACACACACTTTATTGAGTGGATTGAGTAATGTAAAGATGGATACCAAAGCATATTATACAATAAAGTGCTCGTGATTCGAGCAACAAAGAATACAGCAACAACTTTATAAGTGACAAGTACGTAACTCACCTTTATTTATATACAACATGGTAAGATGTTTTTTTAAGCGGTACGACTAAACATAATGAAAGAACAACCTCGTGTACTAACATTATTGATTAACTGTATAAATTGACTTATAAGAATTGTTTATATCAATCTGTATTTACAATCCCACACACATTACATAATTCATCATCCGTGGAAGAATGGTGTATAAATAGGTATATTTTTTTTATTAAATATTTTTTCTGTAATGCCCTCCTATAATAATTATATTAAAAACAGTAGACAACACATAAAAGCGCCTATGTAAATCATATATGTGTATATGTTTTTATGTGGATATGATGGAGCCATGACAAATTCTCATCCGTCATATTTGTCAGATTCGAATGTATTACAACTCTTATAAGTAAAATAGTTACCAGGAGGTGTACACATATGTGTGCTTTACATTTACGTATGGCACACAAACACACAATTTATTATAACTCGTATATTTATATACATAGCATTATTACAGATACAGAATAGTAATTAGGAGGTGTACGGGAATAGTAAATAAAACATTCACCACAACGATACTGTTAGCAGCCTCCAAGTCAATAGCAGAGATACGAGTCATTTTGTACTACATATTAATCAATTTGCTGAGGGAGACTGAGCACCTATGGGTTTGCCCAGAGTGCAATGACGTCGATTCTGATCAACAGTAACAATAACAATTAATCAATCTATACCTTAGGCTCCCCAAGGAGCGTACACCTTCAACAAACATAAGACTTTAGTCACGTGTCATTAGCTCTAGGTCTTTCCATGTCTTCCTAGCCATTTTCCTGTCTGTCTCTAGCTGTCGTCTCCACGTGTTTTTCGTTATTCCTCTGCTTCTTTTACGCTGGGGATTCCAAAAACAAGGACTGCCTGTTAATGCCACCAACAGTTTTCTTCAATGTGTGCGTCCAATCAAATGCAAGCGTGTTCTTCTCATCTCTTGTTCTTTATGGGAAACACTATCAAACATTCAAGCTAGCAATCATGTGATCAAATTAAATCACGTGATGGACATGGACCCATGATATATTATTTATTATGCTACGTATTTTGTTATAACCAGTTAATATTTCCTCGATACAGCACATAACTACAAAAATCCCGGTTAAATCTTTTTTTCCACCAGATGCCTAGAACATTACACGAAGAACAGCACAGGTAAAATATTAAGAAGTAAAGGCATTCCCGTAGTAGATACTACTTTCAGGGAGTGAAGTCTTAGAGCCATCACAATAATAGGTCCACCTTCATGAGTAAGGTGACCAGTTTTCATCCCTACTGCCTTTGCCTTCCCTAATAGAAGAGACAGATCGTTGGCTAAATTGTTAACTGTGCGTTAACTAGTGCAGACAAATAATCTTTTAAGTAAAATAGTGTTTCATTAATCCGGCTTTTACACAGATCTTCCCTTTCATGGGCTGCGTCCCATCACGAGACAGGACCCAACCTTTGCAGTAGTCAAATAAAAGCATTTGCATTTTATCCCCCACACACACACACACACACACACACACACACACACACACACACACACACACACACACACACACACACACACACACACACACACACACACACACACACACACACACACACACACACACACACACACACACACACACACACACACACACACACACACACACACACACACACACACACACACACACACACACACACACACACACACACACACACACACACACACACACACACACACACACACACACAGTTGATTTAACTAGCTAAGCGTTTGTGTCTTTATCTCGACAGACTTTTGTCGCCTATGGTGATAACTAGTTACTTTTTTTTTTTTTTTTTTTTTAAATCTAATTTTACACCGCGGTGGTTAGCGCACGTGCTTCCTAGCTCGACGGTCCATGGTTCAATCCCCAGTTGAGGTGGGATTTTTTAGACCGCAAACGGCTCCGGGGTCGACCCAGCCTCATGAATTGGGTACCAGAGCAACTTCTGGGAAGGTTAAGGCGGCCGGCGTGATGTTGACCACATCACTCCTGGTCAAGAAAATACGGGCCTAACACCATTTCCCAATATGCCTCAATGGGCGTGTAACTAGATCCTTTACCTTTTGTTTTCCCTAATTTGACACAATACAGTTTATTTTGTCTACTTTTTTTTAAGGCGTGTGTTACAGGGTTTAAAAAACAAACTATATTATTAAAAACAATTTAAACCAGTTAAAAGTTATAACAATTAACCTATATTTAAGCTGAGATTATAATATTAATATAAGTTGTCCACAATTGAGTGGTTAAATGTTGTTGATAAACGTTAAATATTGTCGACAAAAGTTAACTGTTGTGGATAAAAGTTAACTATTGTGGATAACTATTTCGGATAAATGTTACCTTATGCGGCTAAGAGTTAACTATTGCGGATAAAAGTAGGAACATTATTTATGAAATAAGCGAGTGTGACGTCACATTTTCCCAAACTTCCCCTCACCATATCTTCACACAACGTCACAAAATGTTGTATCTCCGTGTCCAACTGTCTGTAAGAAGTAACTCAGGTAGAGAAATGTTTTGTTAATTTACACGTAAATTTGAGCAAAATTAATCTCACCAAAGCAGTTTTTCACAAAAGAATAATGGAAGACGCATATTCGGAAATCAGCAAGATATTACCATGGGCAAACACTGAGTGTCACTTTTAACTTGTACTACTTTAATTTTCTCAAAGATCCCTGGAAGGGAATCTAGCCATTTATAATCATCTTTAACGATGCCAGTACGCACAAAAACAAAGAGTTTCTTCTGGTAAACCACGGCGCCATATATTTTCAAATCAAAATTCCAAAGTTTTAGGATATACTCAAAATCTATTACAGACGAGTCAGTAGAGGTAATCTTCCATAAATTACCATTTCCTTGTAAAATAAACACATTATGATGATCAGTAAAGCTAACTAAATTGTCTGAAGGTTGAAGCATGGGGGTTGTAGGTGATGTTTCAATAAAAAAGCATTTGACGGTATCAATGCATTTCATAGTGACTGTATCATTTTCTGAAAAGAATATAATAATAAAATGTTTGAAAGAGATAATGGAATCGGCAGATACACCATGATTTTTCAATACTGTCCATTTTCTATCATGACCATAGGTGCAGTCAAACTTCCTGAAATCAACTGGATTTGCACAATAGCAATAAATGAACGGCCCTTGTGATTGCAAAATAGGTCTCTGTCGTTGATTTATTTGAGATGGATCATTTTGTATCAGTGTAACCCATACATTGTCAGCGGTATACATGCGAAAAGTTAAAGGAGTCCACAAATGCAGCACGTTGTCAAATACAGTTATGCTGGCACATGTGGAATTGGTTAGTGTTGCATATTCATGGACAGTACCTGTGTTGAGCTTGTAGGCCTTAACTTTGTGGTCATCAACAAAGACCATCACGTGTTTCTTTGTACTTGTTGCTCTGTGAACAGCTGCTTCTGGCCATGCGGCATGACGAGCCTCTACACACATGTTATAGTTTCTTGCTTCAAAAACCAGACGACATGCATCTCTGCATGATAAGACAAGGTCATGGTTTGACAACATTCGAAGACCAGCCGTACTGACCAGACACAGACGAATGGCAGAGAGTAACTTTACTACATGTTGTTTTCTGTCTTCAGCTTGTGCTTCTGCTGAAGTTGTTGCATCTTGTGGCATGTACTCCACCCATTTTAGTACAGCATCAACGACAGAATCTTCAGAGTTTGCATTCAGATTATCATTACTGATAACTTCGTAAAAGTCATTGTAGGGAAGACTAAGGAAGCGATCAGTTCTTTTTACTAACTCAAAATTGACGTGCATACACTTAAAGAAAGAGTTCAACACTGTTACTGATGAATATAATTTATCGTGGTCATAGAAGGCAAAACAATTTTTGGTTGATATTATTTTAGCCGCAAAATTCTCGCATTCAACAATCAAATACGCAATCTGCAGCTGAACCGCGGCAGCCCAGATATCAATAACATTATTTTCTGTCAGAACATTCATGCCCTTGTAAACGGCGTCAAGAATGTGAGCAAATATGTCTTTCGTCATTCCACTAAGTTCAACGCGGTTTTCTTGACATTCCTTCATGTTAGACCTGAAAAGACCTTGGAAATAACCAGAGCAGGCACTGAGGATTAATTTATGACACTGAAAGGTTGTGTCCTCGACCATAACAGTGAAATCACTGAAACTGTTCTGCGTCCATTGTTCTCCAAGGCACGCCTGGAAAGCACATGCGAGACTAGATTTTACAGCCATTTTCTGTACCTTGAAAGTGAAAACAAAAATAAAAATATTAACAATAAATATTTAGTTTAAACAGACATTTAGACTTACGCTCACACCGACAGGAAAATTAGTCAAAGAACAGCCATAATGATGGTTGTATATTAAACATTAATTTAAAAATTATAAATTGTAAAAGTGTAAATTATAATGTAAGAAAAGAAAATTAAACTGTAAATTAGTAGAAGCTGAAGTAATTCAATGTATCTACTGTAATACCTTTTCTTCACAGGAAGATGAGAAACTGAAACACGCATCCAACAAGCAACTAAACGTTACCTGTTAGTTCGCTTTAGTTCTGTATTATTTATCCAGGCTGGGGTTTTTAGCACAGGGCCGACACTAATGTATATGTAAAAAAAAAAAAAAATTCACCTTATTGAAACAGCAACATATGAACAAACATTGATGCGTGATGGATATCCGGAGTCTGAGGCTCTTATGACTGCCAGTAGCGAAAGCCGAAAGGAAGCCACTGACAAGAAAACGAATGGCCTGATCGTACAAAACCAGAATTGGTCTCTGGAACGTCAGAACAATGAATGAGTCAGGTAAATTGTAGCAGAACATAACATAAATGAGAAATTACAGATACACATCTTAGGAATAAAGGAGATCAGATGGACTGATACTAGGAGAAAAACGCAAAAGAAGAGAACTACTGTACTCTGGGAGAGAGAATGAACACAACGAAGGCGTAGCCATCATCATAAAAAAGGTCGTTACTAGAATGAAAACCCGTCAACTATAGATTAATAAGAATGAGAGAGAGATACACTAACACCACCGTAACACAATACTATGCACAAACAAATAACAGCGATGAAGACAGCGAGGACAAATTCTATCAACACTTACAAACAATATTGAAAACTGTACCAAGATATGATCTTACTAGCAATAACCCGTCAACACTGACAGGTTATTAATTATAGTGTGTTGTTTCTGTTACATGTATCACATACAGTACTACCACTACTGTGGTCATTTCATTGCAGACGACTGTCATTAGATATTTGTAGTGAAAATTATATGGGTGTATTAAATATGAAGACATGGAGTAACCTTACCTAAATGACATGTGGAGAAGTGATAATGATCTAATGGACCGTAAAACATGCCTCGTAATTGTTCGTGCATCTTTTAAAATATTGCCATGGTCGACTTACTGCCTCTGAGAAGCCATAGTCGACTTTCTGCCTCTGAGAAGAACGTTTGAAGTTTGATGAAACTCCAGTTCATGTGCTGTTTTTCAACTGTTTGTTGGCTTCTTTCCATAATCAAACTGTTTATGCACACCTTCTTTTGCGCACTTTTTCTATTTTCCGGAGAGTACATATAAGGGGAAACAATACAATTATTGTCTAACTTTGAACCACAGTTGAACCCCCTAAGCTGTGGTTGAAAACAGAAAAAGTGCACAAATGACGGTGTGGAAAATGTGACCGACCGACCGACCGACCGACCGACCGAAGTACTTACGGCGGGAATTATGGTATTGAATCATAGAAATGGGAAACCGCCATGCTGAAGTTAGAACACACAATACACACAAAACGAAAGAGTAATGGGGAAATGTGGCAGCGGACCAACAAAAGAGAATGGTGATAAAATAATAAGCTTCTGCAGCACTCGGTTATTGGAGGAAGGCTTTGTCCACACAAAGAAATCCACAAATTAACATGAGATTCACCAAACGGTCCGGATAGAAACCAGATAGACTATATTATGATCAATAATAGATGGAAGCATTCGTTACAAAATGTGAAATTTAGAAGTGGTCCAGGTGTGGGAAGCGATCGTCACCCAGTAGTATGTCGCGGGGTGATAAAAGACAATTGGTAATGATGACCGTTAATCAAGTGATCGGCAAGATGAGATACGTAAAGATAGTATCACTGTGTGTGATTTTAAGTGTACTACGACAGCCAAGAAGTAATATCAAAGTCGGGACGTCGAGTAATCCGTTGTGTTAGAGATTTTTAAAAATCCAAGTTCGCGAGTATATCCTAACGACTTCTGCAATTGGGCCATCCTTGTCCCTGGAATGCTCTGTTTCACAAGTAAGGAAAGATAAAACACAAGAAGAATGCACTCCTAGTCGGTTGGTTCCTTGCTCTTGCGAGGCTCTCCTATAATTGCCTATTCCAAATAAGCGGAATATTGCAACCACAAACAAACACATTGTGATTTTGGTCGGGGAAACGTGAGTTCACTATTTCGTACAGCAATACTGCTAGACAGTGTGGAAATAACAATGTCGTATTGTTATACTGAGCCAGTTATCACGCTCTGATGACGATCGTTAGTGTAATGAAATATTTTGGGCAAACCGACCCCTTTATTGCTATGTGGCTAAGATGTAAACAGACAGGTTGGGCACTGCTAATCATATGCAACATATAAAGATGATGTCTACGATGACTAGCTGTCTCAGTGCTTTTAGAGACAGGTGGCAGCCATGATAAGGATAATTTCTAAACAGAAAAGACTATCCGTTCCTAACTTAGTGACTGGCACCAGACAATTATTTGTTCTATCCCACTTCACGTCAAGTAATCACTATATGCACTGGATGACTAGTAATGAGTAGTTCTAGAGTCCTGATTTATATAGGGGACATTAATTCAAATCTATCGCCTCTGTTCAGAGGTCCGTGCCTTTGCATTTAGAAAAGCGGTGTTTTTAACCTTTGACAAGGACAGGGAAAACAAGAGAATTTCCCGTAACGACAAAGATAAAAAGACTTAGACTACTTTTAACCTGGAAAGTGACAGATGTAGTTCCGATATTATCTCATGAAGTAGATAAATAAATTTGAGACAAGAACCTAAGGTCATACACTGTAGCGAGATTTGGTACCACTTGCTTTGTTTGTGTAAAAATGTGTAACGCGACACACACACACACACACACACACACACACACACACACACACACACACACACACACACACACACACACACACACACACACACACACACACACACACACACACACACACACACGCACGCACACAAGAGTGCAGGGACAACGCGGTGGGACTTGCTTTGAAGTTTAAAAGTGGCTGAAAAATTTGCGCTCCGTCTAGCCGACCAGCATTGATGAAGGTAGGGATAGCGAATATATGAAACATGGCCGACCTTAAGAGTTTGTAATAGCTGGAAACAAAAGTTAAAGCTACAAGAGCAAGCCTGGTTTAAAGACATTTAAATAATAATAATTCACCAAAGGAGATAGATTATGAATGATATCCAAAAGGATATTATTCAAATATAAATAGTTTTAAAAATAATTGATATTTTTCATAGTCATCACATCTGCTAATAGTTAGCTCATGATCTTTGAAAATTTATTAATAATACATACCTCCACGGATTTCGATAAAACGTGGATAGAATGAACGCTTCATTTTGGAAAAATTAAAGGATACATAGGCAGGAAGGAAAGATATAGGTGTGTAGTGACAAGAAGAGAAAACAACTACAGAAAAAGCACAGATCGCCTCAAACCAAGAGGTTAAACGAAAATCTTATCGAACTTCAGACGGTGCTTTCTCGTACGTGAGAGTCACCCAAATATAAGGACACAGCGGCGCGTTTAAAATCACACACACCAAATCCAGAAGCCAGAGTGAGAAACTGGAAGACAGTATCTGCAAGAAAAGTTCTTTTTTTCACGCTGCATGCAGGGAAGATAGACTTCAACAAATACAGCCTCACCGTGGGCTTATTAACCCTAAGAGGGTATGTAAGTTTATTAAAGATATATGTGTGACTAATATCATTTTATATCAGATTTTGTTTACTATTTGATGGTATCAGATATAATAAAAAGGGTATACAGGAAGCCAATGACGCTAGCCAGCGATAACCTCCACCGGCATTGTGAGGAAGCATAACCATTAATTGGTTAGCCATATATATCATGACTAAGTTCTTGCCTGGAAGCTTACGACATACCAGCAAGTACATAAGTGACTTAGCATCCATAAGTGGAAGGCAAAGGTTATATCTTACCCATGTATCATAACATGTGATTTATTCATGTATTTTGTTATTTCTGCACAGTAGCCATTATCTTATCATGCTATCTCTGTAACATACTACCATGAATCATTCATTTATGTGCAAAGACTGAAGACATAGTCGCCTCATGAACAGCAGTGGTTGGTGAGATTGTTGGAACACCATGGCCACCTATTACCTTTTTTTCTAGGTTTTATGATCGTTCCTGATCGAGTTCATGATCGAGTTCGTGATCGAGTATAAACTAAAGACTTGAGGACTTTTGATCCTGCTAACTGGAGCCTAGTGGTCAAACAATCTTCAACACCTTAGTCCCCCGTAGTTATAGGGCTGGCCGAAGGACAGTCTATTGATTACAAGTGTGTCTCAGGAACCTCAAACAGATGTGGCATAATGCAAGATGAGTTTTTCTGTATTCGATCCAACAAATACTGTGAGCTGTTTCAATAGCGCCTGTCAAATGATGAAAAAGGCTAGAGACTACATAGCAAGAAGTATCAAACTACTGTGACAGACATTATAATTTCATTGGAAGATACATCCAAGATTTTTTACTATTATTTATTTTAATTTGTAAATATAAATAAGCATACATTTTACCATCTTCAAACACCCATTTCTCATTTCAAGACTAGATACGAGTAAATGTACATAAATAAATTATGAAATTGTACTCATTTGACTTGGTAAATTTGTAACTGTTAAATTTTGAGTTACTTTTTCCAATTTAATTCTATTATCACATAGGGTTACTATAGCGAAGGTATCTCAATATACTTCTGAAGCCTAAATCTATTGTCCAGCTCAGAGTATTCACAGCCGTAACTAAATTGTGATACCAGTGCAATTCTCTGGCACTGGGAGTTCATACTTCTCGGAGAGAGATTCTACTACCTCCACACCAGAAAAACGTTTCGCTACACTGGGGGCTCTTTCGCGGGATATTATTTTTTTTATCCTGAGCCATTATCTATGTATTCTTCTATCTTGAGCCATAAATAGTGTGTAAAAATAATTTTTTTTTTGAAAAATTCTTAAACTTAGAAATTTTTTCGTAATAATAGTACAGTTGAGTACCAAGTAAATAGAAGACGCGCACAAGGTTTAAAGCATTTGTTTTGTTCAAAGTAATTAATTAATTTTAATCAAGTTAGTTTGTTAGTGAAGGTAAAATTACATATCCTCTGATAAGTAAGCATCATGGCTGAAATAGTAAAGTTTAGGACTGCGATCATGCAGATTGGAAAAGAGCTAGGCATGTCAGGTAGTGATCTTATCCGGTATGTCACAAAAGAAGTGGACAAACATATGGACAGAGAGGACAAAAGATTAGAAGCTGAGAGAGAAGCAAAAAGATTAGAAGCAGAAAGAGAAGCTGAAGAAAGAAGGTTACAAAGAGCTCATGAGTTAAGTTTAAAGGAACTTGAACTCCAGGGAGCAGCTAGCAATCATGGTGCTAGCTCACCTCACTCTGAGAGTATCTCCAACTAGAGCACGGCAAATGGAGCCATGAGTTTCCACCTGGATCCATTTATTGAAAAGGAGGACGCCATTGAGCCGTACCTGGATATATATGAGAGACTGGCCTCTACCTATGGATTGGAAAAGGAAAAATGGAACCTTAAGCTATCTCCGGGGTTGAGGGGAATTTCATACGATGTTTATTTAAAACTCTCAAAAGAAGACCAGGAAAATTATGAAATCTTAAAACAAGCTTTACTGGTCAGGTACGAAAAGAATTATGATTCTTATTGATAGAGATTCCGAACTGCTAAGCTACATCCAGGAGAAAACTACCACCAGTTTTCTGCCAGATTGGAAACATATCTGACAAAATGGACTAGCTTAGGAAAATGTCAAGATTTAAAAGAAATGGTCATGATGGAACAACTGAGAGAATCCATGCCTCAAGAAATGAGGAAATTTCTTATGGAGCAAGGAGCAGAGAGATTGGAAGATATTTTAACCATGGCTGAGAGATATCAAGCAGCTCAGTCAGAAGTATCAGGAAATAAGAAGAAGCATGGGGAGAACTTCAAACGTTCACAAAACTATACCAACTGTGAACACAGGGACAATTCCAACAAGAACAAACACAGACCTGATTATAAAGACAAAAACCCTCTAGGATCTGATAAGAAACCTTCACCAAAGGAAGGAAAAAGTGTAAATCTTGCCAAATGAGTAACCACAATACTGCAGAATTCAGAACAAACAGCCCTCGTTATCACGCTGCATGTCTTACAACAGGGAACAAGGGAAGGAAGGAACTGGCAGTTAATCAGAATTACCTCCATCATCCCCCTGTCTGTGAGGAAGTGACATGTAATGGCAATAAAATTCAGTGCTTATATGATTCAGGATTGGAAATCGACTCAGTCGTGAGTGCAACCCTAGTGCACCCTGATCAACTTACCACAGAAACAGTGGACATACAAGGGGCAATGAAGGAACCGTCACCATAACACTTCCCATAGCAAGGATCAACGTGAGAACTCGCTATGTGGAAGGAGTGATAAGAGCAGCAGTGAGTGACGATCCTAATTGTGGCGAGAGGTTTTATTTGGCTGTAGGATCAGTATAGTACTGAAAATTACAGAAATAGAATTTCTGCAGAAAATGGTGAAGTCCCAGTGTCTGAGAGAACTACTGGTATCACAAATTAGTTACGGCTGTGAATGTTCTGATCTCGAAACAATAGTAGAGAGGAGATCGACATAAAGTGCCACCTCCGCTGTGTAACTAACTGTGATATTAAACAAAACAAGGAAACAGATTTTTACTTAACAATGATAAAATTGACAAGTCGTTCAAAATACAATTTCCTTATATTTTATTTAGTATATACACTATCTACTCTTGTGCTGAAGGGTGAATGTTGAAAAATGGAATGTAATGAATTTGTAAGTTTACATATGATTTACAAATATTTATATTTATATAGATATGTAAATAAATATTACAACAAGTTTTCCAATTATAGGAACAAAAATTATATCAGCTGTGCTGTTATTCAATTATAGTACATGTATCAGCTGTGCTGTTAATTAAGGATATAACACTTATCAGCTATGCTGTTATTTACGTATAATTTATCCACTATGATCTTATTATTGTCTCTTGCTACGCTAATTCACGTTTTCTTCATTGACTTAGATTTTGCTCACAATGCCGACAGAAATGGTACTAATGTGTACTCATCTCTTAGAAGTGCTGTCCTTCTTGGTTTGGTTGACACAAAACACCAGCTGTTGATCGTTTCGTTAGCCCAAGCAAGACTGAGGGGGACTAAAAATGTAGAGTCTTGACAACCTCTATGCTCCTGCGGAGTTCCAGGCAGCTGGATTGACGACCCACGATCTCAGTTTTTATGACACGTATAAAACCTGTAACAAGGAAAAATAGGGGCTAATTTCTGTCCTCAAGCCCACTTATTTCTAATGTGGATGAAATGAGCGTGTGCCTCAGTGTTTGCATGTAGGATGAATGACAACATGGCTCAGTATGATTTAGCAATAGCGAGACAAGACAGGTGTCTACTTGCAAAACATTCTTTCTGATAAACTAATACATGGATACATTCACTAATATAAATTCAATGCATGAATACATTCAATAATATAAATTCAATACATTCAATACATGAATACATTCAATAATATGTACACCTAGGTGTGATACAACCATTTTCTTCCCCCTATAATGTACCAGGCCCTCTCTGACGAGTGCTATACAAGCTGGTAACATATATCCTAACAATAACGTTATGTTCTTATGATAGGAGTATATGCGACGAGGACTGTTTGGTGATATATCAGGTTGGAGTTATAGGAGACAATAGATTGGAGTTAGATGAGACAATAGATTGAGTCCTAACAAGGACTGTTTTGGTTATATGGCAGTTGGTCTTATCTGAGATAATAGACAAGTTATAGGAGACAATAGACTGAAGTTATAGCAGACAATAGATTGAGTCCTAACAAGGACAGTTTTGGTTATATTTCAGTTGGTCTTATCTGAGACAATAGACTGAAATCATGTGAAACAATAGATTGAGTTATAGGAGACAATAGATTGAGTCCTAACAAATACTGTTTTGGTTATATTACAGTTAGATGAGACAATAGATTGAAGTATAGGAGACAATAGGTTGAAGTATGAGTCCTATTAGCCTTCGTCTATTCAATCATAATAGGAAATACAATCATTATACTTAATTTCCCCAAGTTACAATCAGTAACCTGATAGGTAGTATAAATGACACACAACAAATACCAACATTATAGACCTGCGGAAAGCCTATTTTCCTAAAGGTTATCGTAAACATATTTACCCTCTAAGATTCAAACAGGCCAGTTTTTGACGCGACTTAGCGAAGTAGGCTGCAGGTCGATGCCCTCAGGTAAGCTATAAATCAAGGTGACAGCTTCTTCCTCTTCAGTCGGTCGGTATCTCTGGCGTCGTCTCGGTGATGTGTGATTATGCATAAAATCCGCCCGATTATATAGGCAGGTAAATACTTAAGGAAAGCTTTCGGTTGGTTTCCTGCAGTTTGGTACCTGGTCTCATACAGCCTAATTTTATTCAGTTTTATACCGCCATCTTGTGTGAACAAGATGGCCGTTAATTTATTCTGTCTCAGAGACTAGTGAACGTTGCTCGTTGATTGGTTGAAGCAAATCTGTATCTCGACATAGTGATTAACAAAGTAGTGGGTTACACTCGTTTCACGACACTAATACCCACTGGTAATAGGATGTAAATATGTCTTTTTGGGTGACCCAATAAAACCTGTTGTCATGGCAGCAAACCATACCAGGTCAATCACCCAAAAAGAGGAGGAAAATCCAATAAACATTTATCCTATAAAGATGAAAAAGGCTCAAACAGCAGACAGCACATTGAAGCCTTGTTTTGGCAAATTGCCAAAGGCCCATAACCCTCCAGAGAAAGGAGACTACTATATGGAAAATGGACTACTCTACAGACAAGCTGGAAAAGGCCATAAAAGGCATGGACAGCTGGTAGTGCCAAAATTCGACAGGGAGGAAATTATGGAGCAAGAGCATGCTACATCAGGCAGTGGTCACCGAGGAAAAGGGGCCACTGGTCAAAATATATCATTGCAATATTACTGGCCAGGAATAATTGAAGACATAAGTTCATATATGAAATCCTGTTCAGAATGTAACCAGGTAACCTCATTCAGAAGTGTAGACCAGTTACAGGATCTAGGGAAGCATTGTTGCGGACGTAGGCCTACCAAGAAAACACAAGAGAAAACAACTGGTAGATGCAATGATAAGGGGAAACAAAATCACAAGAAGTCTACTGTTACACCAGTAACCATGGAAACTCTCCGTATTGTACAGAGAGGGGACGAAAGACATCACATCCCGACTAGATATTGTTCGGAACACCATGGCCTGTATCATCTGGAAAATTCGGTTAGTCAGCAACGAGTATTAAAAAAGCTGCAGAAACAAACCAGAACCATAGGAGGTAGGAACCAGGGCTGTACCAAACAATTGATGGATACATACCCCACTTCGGTATACTGCCCCTTACAATAGAAGAACGTGTGGGTCCGGCAACGTTGTTTTTTCGCCATCTCCATACACGGTCCACTGGAAGCATTGTTGCGGACATGGACCGAACAATAGCAAAGACAGGCCCTCAAGGATGAGATTGACTATATCTCTTAACAGAGAAAATCATTTCAAAGTCTGAATCTCCCTACAGCTACAGTGTGGTGCTATTAAGGAAGCCTAGCGAGGAACACATAGTAGCGCTCTCCATGTTGTTACAGAGACAGAGAAACGGGATTGACAGCACGTCCAACTAAGTGTCATATTGGATGTGAGAAATTGGAATTTTTAGGTCACACTATCTCTGCAGGGCAAATGTCTCCTGACCCACAGAATGTAGAGAAAATGAGAAAAGCACCAAGACCACAAACTAAGAAGGATGTAAGATCCTTTGTGTCACTGTGCGGGTTTTATCAGAAATATATACCCCATTTTAACTCATTGTGCGCACCCTTAACCGACGTACCCAAGAAAGGACAGCCAGATAAAATACAATAGACCGCGCAGTGTGAAAATGCTTATACAGAGTTGAAAAATAAGCTGACAAATAAACCTATCCTTGCCCTTCAAGATTTCACACAAGAATTCGTACTAAGAACGGATGCTAGCAATGTAGGCATCGGAGCAACATTACTTCAGCGGGCAGACACACCGCCACATATGCTACTACCAGTAGCTTTTGCCAGTAGAAAGTTAAATACAGCTGAAAGAAATTATTCTACAGTCGAACGTGAATGCCTCGCTTTGGTCTGGTCGATCAACAAATTCGTCCCTTTTCTTTACGGGAAACACTTCATTATTGAAAGCGAATTTCAGCCTTTGATGTTTTTAGCGGTGTCTAAAAAATTAAATTCACGACTCTTAAGGTGGAGTTTACTGTTATCTCCATATTCGTTCAATGTGAGATACATTTCAGGACGGGACAATCTTGGACCCGATTTTTTTAAGTCGTCATCCTATCAAAGGAGATAGAGAGAGAGAGAGAGAGAGAGAGAGAGAAAAGTAAGGAGAAACTGCAGCATGTGTTACCAAAAAGTTAACCGTGCACGCACTGTTTTAAAGAAGAGCGCTCTGTAGCGAGATTTGGTACCACTTGCTTTGTATGTGAAAAAATGTGTAACGCAACACACACACACACACACACACACACACGCACGCACGCACGCACGCACGCACGCGCACACACACACACACACACACACAGAGAGATAAGAGTGCAGGGACAACGCGGTGGGACTTGCTTTGAAGGTTAAAAGTGGCTGAAAAATTTGCGCTCCGTCTAGCCGACCAGCATTGATGAAGGTAGGGATAGCGAATATATGAAACACGGCCGACGTTAAAAGTTTGCATTAGTTGGAAAGAAAAGTTAAAGCTTCAAGAGCAAGCCTGGTTGAAAGACATTTAAATAATAATAATTCACCAAAGGAGATAGAGTAAGAATGATATCCAAAAGGATATTATTCAAATATAAATAGTTTTAAAAATAATTGGTATTTTTCATAGTCATCACATCTGCTAATAGTTAGCTCATGATCTTTGAAAATTTATTAATAATACATACCTCCACGGATTTCGATAAAACATGGATAGAATGAACGCTTTATATTGGGAAAATGAAAGGATACATAGGAGGAAGGAAAGATATAGGTGTGTAGTGACAAGAAGAGAAAACAAGTACAGAAAAAGCACAGATCGCCTCAAACCAAGAGGTTAAACGAAAATCTTATCGAACTTCAGACGGTGCTTTCTCGTACGTGAGAGTCACCCAAATATAAGGACACAGTGGAGCGTTTAAAATCACACACACCAAATCCAGAAGCCAGAGTGAGAAACTGGAAGACTGTATCTGCAAGAAAAGTTCTTTTTTTTTAACGCAGCATGCAGGGCAGATAGACTTCAACAAATACAGTCTCACCTTGCGCTTATTAATCCTAAGAGGGTTTGTAAGTTTATTAAAGATATATGTGGGACTAATATCATTTTATTTCAGATTTTGTTTACGATTTGATGGTATCAGATATCATAAAAAGGGATACAGGAAGTCAATGACGCTAACCAGCGATAACCTCCACCGGCATTGTCAGGAAGCATAACCATTAATTGGTTAGCCATATATATCATGACTAAGTTCTTGTCTAAAAGCTTACGACATACCAGCAAGTACATAAGTGACTTGGCATCCATAAGTGGAAGGCAAAGGTTATATCTTACCCATGTATCATAACATGTAATTTATTCAAGTATTTTGTTATTTCTGCACAGTAGCCGTTATCTTATCATGCTATCTCTGTAACATACTACCATGAATCATTCATTTATATACAAACACTGAAGACATGGTCGCCTCATGAACAGCAGTGGTTGGTGAGATTGTTGGAACACCATTGCCACCTATTACCTTTTTTTTTAGGTTTTATGATCGTTCCTGATAGAGCTCATGATCGAGTACTTGATCGAGTATAAAGTAAAGACTTGAGGACTTTTGATCCTGCTAACTGGAGCCTAGTGGTAAAACAATCTTCAACATCTTAGTCCCCCGTAGTTATAAGGCGGGCCGAAGGACAGTCTATTGATTACAAGTGTGTCTCAGTCAATTTACTTAATACACTCTAAACAGAGCTATCCCATAATAAGAAGAATTCCACAGAGTAAATCAGGGTGGGGGCTTGAACGCACTCTCATTAATAATTGCTTAATTCTTCATAAAAGAGGGCGGGCCGATATAAGTTAAAAACTGCTCTGCCAATGCAGCATTGTTCTTGAATTCGGAAATAGATATGAGATAAAAGCATCATTATCCTTCTATCTACAACTCAATGCCAAGAGTAATCTTGTGCACAGGTAGACACCTTTGAAGGCCCACATTAGATACTCTTGAGTTTTAGCCACTGTTGGACCACGACTGCAAAGCAGGGGAAGCAAATCTGTGACATCTGTCACCACCTCCACACAAAGCTTCTGGAAAAGTATCCTAAAAAAGTAAAAGTAAGGTAAACAGGAGCTGATCTACATTTTGGGGCCACTTAAGTTTGAACTCTTGGAGGGGGTCCCTGTTAGGAAATTAGAATGTTGGGGAATGGGAAAGAAGTGTATTATAGAGAAAACTGTACGGGGGGAGGGGGTGGGGGACATGAAACTCAAGCTTCATTAGCTTCATAGTAGATTCGCCTCTGAAGTTAAGTACGACTCCAAAGTGCTTGTTTGATTCTTTCTGACTTTCCAAAGGGCTTTCATTGTGTTTCTTCTATACACAAATAGGACGAAATTTATGATTATTAATATTTTTTGCTTTTGTTTGTATAAGACTTAACCTCTTGAATTTTGCTTACTGTGGTTAAAAAAAACAACTAAACAACGAAAACCTCTCTTGTTGATTGTATCCCTCAATGTGCTCTCTGTGTCCTCTCTGTTCCACCTCTACCTCCCTTACCCGGGGATTCCAGAACAAGGACTGTCTTGAAATGCTATCAACAGGTTTCTCTCAATGTGCGCCCTACCCATCCCATCAACAACGTCTTATTCCCATCTCTGGTATTTTCTGGTTCTTGCCATCAGTTCCACATTAGTGATCTTGTCATCAGTTCCACATTAGTGATCTTGTCATCAGTTCCACATTAGTGATCTTGTCATATAACTTCAGTCCTTCTATTTATGAAAGTATGTAGATTTGTGGTTGCATTAGAACACGTGCAACATTTATTGTCTGTGTTTAAGTGCATTTGGTAATAACAATAACATTGGTCTCCAAAGCTTGTTTTTTTTCTTCTCTTTTGCTTGATTGCTCGTATCTTTGCTCCTGTGGTGACACATGTTGAAAACTCAGCATTGCACACTACGCCTGGAGAAGTCACCTGAACCCCAGGCGTAACTCTGGTTTTGACCTGGTTGACTGCAAGCAGGAGAATCTTACTGTAGACCCATGATAGGCAGGGGGAGCTGAGAAGTGGCTCTGTGTAGGTCGTGGCAATTCTTTGGAAGAGCCCAGAACCAGAGCACAGTATTATAGCTATGCGTATTTGGAGAGCCCTCTTGGATGGCGGGAATTTCACAGTATGCCACACGCTTCTTCCTCCCAACTTGGGACTAGATCTGGTCATCTTTTTAATAGCAGCTAGGCTGGAGAAACTGGAGCTCATGACTTCAATTCAACTTGTTTCGGAAGGGCAAAGAAGCCACAGGAAATGCCTAAATCTACAGTGTAGATAAGGGGTGTCAAACACGCAGCCCACTGGCCGATTGCGGTCCCATTAAGTCTTCAGTGCGGCCCGTTCCACTGCCGTAACATGCAATTGGAATTTGCCACTTTCCTTCGCCTAACAAGCAGTATGACTCGGGAAAATATTTGCGCAATCATTATACTTATTCTGGAAACTAGCGAGCAGGACGGAAATAGAATTATAGGCGTCTGCTACTGTAAGCACAAATACTTGTACATCGTCATGTATGTTTTATGTTGCCTTGTTTATATATTACAAATTGCTATGAGGTGCGGACTAAGCTGAGTGATTATAATCCTCTCCGTATGTTTCGCCATTTTTACTGTATTATACATCAGAAAGTACTGTGCTCAAAATTGTACCATTTGTAAAAATGTACTACATTTTGTTAAGAAAGCAGTGAGTTTCATACAACCACGTGAATCAACGGCTATTCTCTACATAAGTCCTTAAAACTGGACGTGAGTTTAAAGCTTTGACAGAGGTTCCCTAGCTTTCTTATATATTTGTTTTGAGGAGGTTCTGACTACTACTTCAAGAAATTAAAGTATTCTTTGAAATGAAAGGACTTGTCAGCAACCAACCTTGACGGCAGCAGTTGCCTTCTGGATTTGACATTCATGATGGACATTACGCGATATTTATTAAACAGCTTTAACTAAAAACGCCAGGGAAGAAAATACATTGTGACAATAATGCACGACTGGATCAAGACATTTAAGATTAAAGTCCCCCTCTGGGAAAAACAACGGAAATATGGTACTTTATCTCATGTTCCTCGGGAGCCGCGCTGGTGTAATGGCTTCGGCGTTGTACTGGCGACCAGGTGTTCATGGTTCAAACCCGGGCGTCGGCGTTTGAAGAAATGTTTACGGCCGGAAATTTGACTGAATAGCCTGAACGGCTCCTGTGATAAACCCTCTGTGGATGGGAAGGAGCGAAGCTCCTGACCGGGTTGGAAGGAAAGTCCTCAGGTTCCCCAGCCTCGCAATGATATGTCATTGGGCCGAAGGGCTGAAAGCCCAAGTGCCGCTGGTTAAGAAAAAAAAAAAAAAAAAAAAAAAAAAAAAAAAAAATCTCATGTTCCTACACATCAGGACTTTTCGATAGATAGTACAGTGCTTCTAACTTTAGCTGCTACGTCTCCAGTCTGAAGGAACTACTTTTTAACTTTGAAAGGCAATTTGAAAATTTCAAAACTGTTAAAAAAGATTTCATCTGTTTAAACACTCACTTTTCTTCTGATTTTGAGAAGGCAAGTGGTAACATTTAAATAGAACTTATTGACGTCTAGTGGCCCACAGTAATTAAAACAAAATGTATTATGATTGTAGTATTCCTATTCACCAAGCCATTTTGCTAATATGAGTAACTATGCGGCGAGATTATTATCAATATTTGGTAGTACATCTCTTTGCGAGCACTTATGAAAGCAAATAAAACCTCACAAAGATCAGCACAGACAGATCACCACCTATCCGTGCTGACAGTTGCACTGAGTTTTGTATGACCTTTTTTGTTTGTGTTTTTTTTTTTTTTTGTTTAAAGAATTTCAGCATGTGTCAATTTTTTTTTCTTTTAACATGCAATTAAAGGAAATACAAATTATCTATGTTCTTCAATTCATTTATGTCACACAAACACACACACACACACACACACACATATATATATATATATATATATATATATATATATATATATATATATATATATATATATATATATATATATATATATATAATATATATATATATATATATATATATATATATACAGTATGTTAAAGGTATGGCTCTCTGTACGACGTGTTGTGATTTTACGGCCCGACATGAGAACTTTTTTTTTTTTTAAACGTTGTACCTCGTTTTGGCGAGGCGCGTCCCGTTCAACCTAGTCGGTTATATTAGGGCGCATGTCCAAATATAAAAGACCCTTACGTCTGAGATATTGCTTGCATGAGAACTGAGTTTGACACAACTGGTGCAGATAATCCAATGTGTCTTCAACTTGGTATTGGCTGCAAAAGAGCGAGAAGCCCAGCAGGTCTAGTTAAACAAACAACAAAAATATATTTGCCTTGTTAACCTGTTTCTGTATTGTCATCTCAAGCGTTTACCTCCTTACCACTGCCCACGATATAATGTCACGATAGAATATCGGTAACAACTGAATATACTATTTGAAAAAAGAGACACTATATATCTTAATTCTCAATCACATTTCATATCCGATTTCTTGGAAATGTCTATCTTGGCAGAGAGATTAAAACAAGATGTCAGAAAGCCATTGCAGTGGCGCAATCAACTGTCACCACTACATACAAATCAGAAAATCAGTATGGAAACTAAAAAAACAAACAACTGATAAATAGTATTTTCTTACCAAACCTTTGCTCTAAGTGTCAAACATGGATTGACCAGAAACCAGTGCAGTGACTTTCTAATTGTCACCTCTACTCAAAACATCAGAATGTCAGTATAGAAACTAAACGGCTGCTGATAAACAGTATATTTTTTGCCATCAGTGTCAAACACTGTCACTGACTAAAGAACAGGAAGGGAAAACCACATCCTTGAGATTAGATGTTTAAAAGATACAATTAATGTTACCAGTAGAGACAGAATGAGAAATGACGTCAGAGAAATTGTGGAAATAACATTGCGCATCAAGATTCCGAATATCAAGTGGTTTAGTCATCTAACGACAATGGAGCACGATAAATTATCATAAGCGCCTACAATAATAGAAGATACAGTTTCAGAGCACGATAAACTATCACTAAGCGCCTACAACAATAGATGATACAGTTTCAGAGCTCGATAAACTATCACTAAGCGCCTACAACAATAGAAGATACAGTTTCAGAGCACCATAAACTATCACTAAGCGCCTACAACAATAGAAGATACAGTTTCAGAGCACGGACAAGACCAAGAAGCAGATGGATAGACAACATCACAGGCATCCTACAACAACAACAGGCTCACATTAGCCTAGGCCACACATTTGGCCCACTACCCTTCACTGCAATAGTGGAAGGAAAAAGTCAAGAAAAAAAGTTTATATTCTAATTATAACCCACGCAAGGATAGCGAGACAGTTTTATTCAAAGACTAATTTTTTTTTCCTGTGTTGTTGTAACGTCTAATTTCATTGCCACCTTGTAAAAAGGAGCATCCTTACCTTTAATTGTGTTCATTGCTGGTTTACGAGCAGCTACACACATTTCATTCATTGTTTTATTTGTTCTGTTAGACACAAGGCGAAATTATCAAAAAATTTAAGCAGTACCGATGAAACTTTCCTGGTATTTACAATATTATGCTTGAAAGATTCTGTGCATCTCATCAACTTGCACTATGTAACTGCTACGTCATCATGTTCTAACAAAGTACAATACAGTTCACAAAACTGAAAGTAACGTATAGTGCGCATTCTTTGAACGTATAGTGCGCATTCTTCGATAAGGGCAAAGTTCTTCTTCTTCTTCAAGTACCGTGACTAGTGGCGTAGGAGATCATGTCTCTCCGCAACTTCCTGTCTGCTGTTGACTTCTTTCCATGCCACGATGTTAAACTGTACAGTATTTGCTCTCTTTGTCTTCCCCTATCTCTTTTTCCTTCAATCTTACCTGTTGTTACGTTATATTCCTACTTTCCTCTTCTCATAACATGCCCAAAATAAGAGAATAAATATTACACACACATAAAGGGATGTTTTCAGGCACTTGTAAGAAATAAAGAAGTAGAACTATAGACAACAGAAAAACAACAGACGTGAGTGGCTTACCCAGGATTCGAACGCTGGACCTTCCGTGCGACAACCCCGCCTAGCTATGCAAGCGAATCACACTATCCTCCCGGCCATCTACGCATCACCAAAAAATGATGATTCGATGACTGGTCATTAGTGCGAACCGCAAGACATAACACCGAAATAAGTGGATTGCTTCTTTCTAACTTGTGAAATAAGTTTCCTTTGCACATCGGTCTCTTTCAGGACATCCTCATTACTCCTATTAGCTGTCCATTGTATTTTCAACCTTCTTCTGTAAAACCACATCTCTGTTGCCTCTAGTGCCTTTCCTGTTTGTTTACTAATTGTCCATGACTCACTCCCATAAGTCAGGATTGGTTCTATATAACAATGAAGAACTCTCTTTCTTACTTCCAATGACAACGAATTGTTACTTAAAATACTCTTCATTTTATAGAATGCTACGTTTACCTTACCTATTCTGCTCTTCACTTCTGAGATGCATCTTCCACCGTTGTTATTAATGTGCCCATGTATTTGAATTTATTGGCATGTTTTAAAACGGTTCCATTTACTTTGATAGTGCATTATGGGGAAGCCCTTGTCTTTGAGACGACCATTATTTGTCTTTTTGCTTATTAAGGCTAAGGCCTTTATGTTCACTTTCTATCACTATTGTATCAACCATTTCCTGCAGCTCAAGTGCAAAGTTAGGATAGCAAATACCTCACCAACTAGGACTATTTATTTATTTGTTTTCCCATTTTCACTCCTTAGATTCTGCAGTGAGCAGAATCTGATCATTACAAACACAAAGTTCCCCCATAAGCGCATACATGCATACACTAGATGTGAACCAACCAAGAATGAGAAGTCAGTGATCGACTATGCCATTGTTCGGAGAAGCTCATTCAGATATGTCCGAGATGCAAGAGTCTGGAGGGGGCCAGAGATTGGAAGTGATCACTACCTGCTAACAATCAAACGAACAACTGAAAGAGTTGCTCAGCCTAGGAACTGCCCAACATCACGCAAGAAACCAAGTAAACGAGCAGGAGAAATGAGCATTAGGACCTACAAGCTGAAAGAGCCAGAAATTAAGACCAGATATCAGGGGCTTATTGCTACAGCAGTGAGCAACACAGAAGAACGACCTGATGACTTGGAAACCCTCTGGAATAAATTCAAGGATATCATAAAGACAGCTGCTGCAGAGCATGCGGTGAAGTCCGACTTGGGAACCAGAGAAAGAGGACACCTTGGTGGACAGAGGAAGTCAAAGAGAAAATAAGAGAGAAGAAAATGGCATGGAAACAATACTTAGGAGCTAAAAACACAACAGGACAAATGGAAAAATATAGAGAATATGTGACACTCAGAACAGAAGCAAAGAACAAAGTGCTAGCAGCAAAACAGAAGTCCTGGGAAGAATTTGGAGAAAAGCTAGAAAAAGATGCACAAGAAAACCAGAAATTGTTCTATAAGACCCTAAAGAACATGAGGAAAGAAAAACAATGCCCTCTCAAATTTATAAAGGACAAGCAAGGCAAATTGCTTACTGCCCCGAAGGAAGTAATGGAAAGAATATTTCTCAGAACTCCTGGATGGTGAGCATGACGAAGCATCAGAAATGATAACCACTGACACAGAAGAGGAAACCAATGATGGTGAAGGTGACATAAAGATGGAAGAACTGAGGGCAGCACTAGAGAAAATCAAGATGGGCAAAGCAGCAGGGCATGATGGTATAACACCAGAAATGGTTAAGTACATGGGAGCATCAGGCGACCTATTACTCTTAAAGGTCCTACAGGCAGCATGGTGCAACAAGACCATACCAAAGGATTGGGAGATTGCCATCATAACACCAATTTTCAAAAAGGGTGACAATCGACAATGTGGAAACCATAGAGGCATATCCCTTCTCAGTGTCCCTGGTAAAATCTACTCTAGAATCCTAGAGCAGAGACTCCGACGCCTAGCTGAGCCACAATTGGATGAGGTCCAGTGCGGATTCCGAGCAAACCGAAGTACTCAAGACCTAATCTTCACACTCAGACAGCTGAGTGAAAAGGCCCTTGAGTATAAGAGTGAGATCCATCTTTGTTTCATAGATCTGGAAAAGGCGTTTGACAGGGTCCCCTGGAGCAAACTTTGGGACTGTTTGGCAAGGAAGAATATTCCAGCACCTCTGATTCATGCTATACAGAGCTTCTACAAGTCTTGCAGAAATTATGTGAGGACAGCAAACCATAAGTCAGAAGAGTTCAGGACCACCACTGGTGTAAGACAAGGTGATATCCTATCACCTTACCTCTTCATACTCCTTATGGACGATGTCATCAAGGCATGTAAGGAGAGAACAAGAAAGTATTCAGTGGGGTACTGGAAGATGAGACAGGTCTATATTTCGGAGCTGGCATTTGCTGATGATGTTGCCCTGATTATTTGTTGTGTCGGCGTCTGTGGCCTAATGGATATGAACGCAGTTTCATAATCCATATATACCAGGTTCGAAACCTGCTGCAGGCGGTTTGGTAGCAGATCGCTTTGTGTGGATTTTTAACATTGGTATAAGCGCCGTACCGTTCAGAAAGCAATGGCAAACTACTGAACGTAAAAATTGCCTAGAAAAATCACAAACAGCCAATAAAAGCTGGGGTTGATTGCCACGTCCTGTAAAGGATAAGCAACTAACTTTTTTTTTATTTGTTGTACATTTTCCTCTTGTCGCTCGTGTTGCTTATTTTTCATCTTTCTTTATCGCTCATCTTATCTTTGCTTCGTTCATATTTTCTACGTGTCCATTACCTGTTATTACCTTTATCGTATGTATGTAACTCTGAGGGGTCGGAGTAGCTAATAACTAACACATAACTTATTCTCAAGACCTAAAGGTCTAATATATTTAGACATGCGCCCTAATATAACCGGCTAGGTTAAACGGGACGCGCCTCGCCAAAACGAAGTAATTTTTTTTTTTTTAAGTAGCTAAGAGGTAAGGCGTCCGCGTCGATAAGACGTCCTTCAGTCACATAATTCCCACCAAAGTTGCAGTCTGGAAATTACGTAAAATCGTGTGCTTCTGGCTACTGCACTAAGTTGCATTGAAATAGAGCACATAATTTTTATAATTATTTTTTCCTACCGTACCAAAATTTGTCCTATATTTTTCCACCCAAAGATGCAATCTGTTTTTTTTTCCCAAGGCGCGATTTTTTTTTTTCGTGAATGAAATAATTTTCTTCCATTCTTAATAAATATTACACACACATAAAGATATGTTTTCAGGGACTCGTGAGAAATAAAGAAGTAGAAAACTAGACAACAAAACAACAACAGACGAGAGTGACTTACCGGGGAATCGAACTCAGAACCTTCCGTGCGGCATCACCGCCTAGCTACGGAAGCTAATCACACTATCTTCCCTGCCATTTTTTTTTTTTAAATTAATGAAAAAAAAAATATCCCGTTCAACCTCTGATGGGTTATAATTAGGATATATATTGTTTTCAATTCCAAATAATATGAACAACTGCCGATATGAGAAAGTGGCATCACATTTGTCAAATCAATGTAAATAGGGACAATCACAATTGTGCTTATACGTTAAATAAAATTTAAAAAAAAAAAAAATTAAGAATAAACTCTGAACAAGAATAATATTAAAGGGGAGGGGTGTAAATGCCTGGTGGTTCTAATTATATAACGGACTTTAACAGATATTTAATTGACTTTCATCTGTTAAAAGTGATATGCGTTGTAAGAACAGCATCAGACCTTCACATTCCCAGCCACTATATATTAACATTTGTTCGTGTTAAATATTGTTTGACTATATTATGCAGTTCCCTAGGTCTGTCTATTCTCAACACCTCTTCTATATTTATAGGTAAGTTGGATGGTTGCAAATAATCTAATATTGGTATTCTCATTTGTTCATACCTCTTACATTTTAACAAGAAATGTTCTATATTATTGTCTTAAAGACATCCTGCACAGTAAGGTTCTTCTATTCTGAAATAGCCTTTTCCCAGCTGCAGTCTGAGAAGTTTCTTATTACTGGGAATTTTCAATTCCCTAGATATCTGATATTTTCTTGTTGGAGCCTTGATCTTATATGCATGTCTTCCTTTCAGATTTTTACCCCACTCTGCTTTCCATTCATCTGTTATTAAATCTTTAATTAAGCTTTTAATCTCTGATTTACTCATCCCTACATTAATTAGATTTTTATCAGATCTACCTTTCTTGGCTTCTTTATCTGCCTTTTCATTTCCTTCTATGCCAACATGTGAAGGTATCCAAGCAATTAAGACTGAACATCCTCTGGAATATAAGTATGAAGTAGCCAGAAATATCTCCTTTGCTATATCAGGTCTACTACATTCTCGTAAGTTTCTAAGTGCTTTAATTGTTGAAAGAGAGTCAGTTAAAACTGTTAATATTTTTGGGAGGGTTATTAGAGAATATTTCTAGTTCTTTTAGTATTGCCACCATCTCTGCAGTGAAAATGGATGTATTTTCCGTGATGCTATATTCTTTTGCCATTTTCCATATTGGAATATATATTCCTATCCTCAATTTGCCATCCTCTCCCTTGGATCCATCTGTGTACACAGTAATGCTGTCTTTTGATATTATGACAGACGAATTTCAGCGTCCCTGAACTGTTAGATGATACGGTAGACCCTGGGGGAGCATGAGAGCCCTCATTCATTTATGTTGCAAATTTAATCGCCAACGTGGGTCCCACGTTTTCTCATTAGTATGTACCATGGCAGAGTGGAGCTTTCACCACGTTTGCTCATTAATATGGAAACAGTTATCATGCGTGCAGCCAGGACATCGCTTTGTCTTAATGTTGAGTTTGGCCACACCTACTGCCAATCTCTAGAGCGATTTAAATCAAGCATTTCTCTACACCTTTCTGGCACCCCGCCTGGTAGGAGTTGCCAAAGCTTATCGGGAGAGAAATATCCTCAAAGGCGCGGTGGTCCCCAGAACGGACGAAGCAGTTTCACGCCTTCGTTTAGCATCTCAGTGCGAAACAGAGAAGAGTGCGGAAAGCGCTGGCGGTCGAACAGAGACGGGGGGAAGCATGGAAGCTGGGATGGCGGCGCTGAAACAGAATATTCCCCTGATATCAAATAAGTTGTGACATTTCGCGTGACCCCTGATCCATCAATTCTTTAATTATATATTGAGACCACTGAAGAATGCGTTTATCATTTGCGCCAGAGAGTCTGAATAAAAGCACTAGCTTATAGAACAAGATTTCTCGCGGATATCTTCTATATTGGAGGCTTAAATTCATCCTGTTTGAGCCAGCGGTAATATATTAGTTCCAAGTGACCAGTGGTCTAGTTCTTTCATTTTATTTCACTGGATTTTGTGTTAATTTAAAACTATTAAATGAACCCATCATAAAAGTTTCCAGTTGTAAATTAAATTATATATCTATACGTTATTTCCCAGTATAATAGATGCTTAAATTTATTTAGAAGCCGAAAAGGGGTTTATAACGAATTAATAATTTTTTAACTATTAGACTCGCAGAGTTTTTCTTAAATATATGTGATGGGGCCGGAAAGACACCCGGCTTCTCCCTTCACGGAAAGACATACGGCTTCCCCCTTCACGGAAAGACACCCCGGCTTCCCCCTTCAGGTTTAAGGCATATTTATCGCCCATATATTTTCGATGTGCGCGCAGCATTCTGGGATGTGAAAAGTCTTCAAGAAGATATATTAGTTTAGGCCATAATAAAGCCTAAGAATTAGTTGTGGTGTGTTATATTTGACAGTCGTGTGTTATATTTAATAGCGGTAGGTTTTATCTGTGTTTTCGTGCCTAATAAAGCAAATATCGCGAGTGTTATTTATGCGGCCAAATTAATACGCCTAGCGCGCAGTATGTTGAGTGATTAGCCTAGTGCCTATATAAAGCGTGCGATGGCCAGCAGCGGCCTTTCAGAAGTATCAGTCCAGACGAGAGAACAAACGAGACGAGGTGACCGGTGTGGGTAGCAGATGGACCAGAGCACGTGAGCTGTAATTCTTAGCGCATTTTGTAGAATTTAGCATTCGTGTTCTATAAGTCTGAAATTATATTCAGCACGAGTCTGTTTTAATGTTTAGTGAATTAGGTCTAAATAGATAGATAGATGTGAAAGTTTAAGAGCGATTATTTCATTTATCAGAAAGGCAAATATGGTATGAAGCTATTTCACGTGAAATTAGATAATATCAACCTGTTAGCAAAAATATCAAGATGGCAGCCGGGAGGCCACGTGGTGATGACTTAAGTTCTAGTTGTTAAGTCAAGAGTAATTTTATTTTGTTCTTTAATGTAAGAGTAATTAAGTGTATTTCACGATTATTGATTATTCTACTGTATATCTTTAGTGGTTACTTTGAGTGAGGTGAGAATATGTATTTAGATTTCCGTAGAGTGCGAAGCCACTCCTTGGGGCGTAAGGCACATTGAGACAGGTGTTTCTCTGTTTGCTCCTTGCGGAGCTTAGAAACGACAATGCAACTGGTGTCTATTACAGGCCCACAAGAAGCATTTTTATGCTATTGCAGTGGTTGTTTCTGAATCAATGTGTTTCATGTGATGAGTTCCCAATCTCATCAGGGGTCTTATACGACACGCTTGTTGCCAGGCGCAATAGTCGTCACTTACGACATGTTCAGAGTGCAGAACGGATATTGAGATGGATCAGTTGCGAGGTGGTGGTTTATTCTCATTATTGAGAGTATTTGTTGTACATATAGTTGAATATTATTTTATGTCCATTTTATTATTATTTAATTATGGTGATGTGTAGAATGGTTTGTGAGAGCACGTGGGCTCACTTGGAGACATATATTTCTCTTCTCCGCTCCTGAGTGAGCATGGGGCCACCAGTGTGGTTTGCCTCCGCATGAAGTATTCATATGCTCGTGCAGTAGTGGTTTTGGTAGCAATCTGTGTTACATGGTGAGATTGCCAGCCTCATGCACAACACCGTACTAGTCTCATTAACGACATGCATGAGTATGTGTGTGTGATAGTTGAGTGTGCTCTTGCAGTAGTGGTTTCGGTAGCAATCTATGTTACATGGTGAGATTGCCAGCCTCATGCACAACACCGTACTAGTCTCATTGGACGACATGAGTGTGTGTGTGTGTGCGTGTATGATACCTGAGTGTGTGCTCTTGCAGTAGTGGTTACGGTAGCTGTAACGAACAGTTTTAGTGTAAGGGGAAGTAAACTGGAGTATGTTAGTAGTTGAAATAGATTTTGAGTTATAGCACTTAGTTGCTTGTTAGCTATCGAATTATTTAGAGAGTATCTCGTGATAGTTTCGAGAGACAGATTACAGACAGCGTGAAAAGCGCTGATATAGTTATTCTGTATTGTTTTGAGTTGGGTGAGAGAAGCTCGCTGCTAGCCCGCAATTGTTTGTGTTGTGTGAACAGTGAGAAAGTCTCGTGTCTGCTTTTGAGCGGGACGAGTGTGTTATCTAGGGAGAGTGTTCCGGGCGTTTTGACCGGGGAGGAAGACAGTGTTTTTGGGAAGTGTGAAAGGCCTGTACAGTGCTGAATTTAAAATGTCGACGGATTTTTCGCTGTGGGTACAGCGTAGTATGAAACTGCAGTTTTAATTATTGTGGAAGTGTTTATAACTGCAGTGTACAGTACTTTAGGCCATGAATCATGATAGCTCCTGTGAGAGGATTGTTATTGAGGATTCTTTATAGCGCTGAGTTTAATAAGAGTACTTTAGGCCATGAATCATGATAGCTCCTGTGAGAGGATTGTTATTGAGGATTCTTTATAGCGCTGAGTTTAATAAGAGTACTTTAGGCCATGAATCATGATAGCTCCTGTGAGAGGATTGTTATTGAGGATTCTTTATAGCGCTGAGTTTAATAAGAGTACTTTAGGCCATGAATCATGATAGCTCCTGTGAGAGGATTGTTATTGAGGATTCTTTATAGCGCTGAGTTTAATAAGAGTACTTTAGGCCATGAATCATGATAGCTCCTGTGAGAGGATTGTTATTGAGGATTCTTTATAGCGCTGAGTTTAATAAGAGTACTTTAGGCCATGAATCATGATATCATTGTAGCTGCCGAGTGCGCAGTTCTTATGTGGTAATTTATATCTTGTGTTGTGCTGTGAACGGTATTCTATGTGTATTTCATCAATGTGTTGTGACGTGAATAAACCCATATGAAATGTCACCAGTCGTTTACAACCATCCATGACTCTTGTGTACGTACCTGTGGTGTAAACGACTAAACCAACACACGCACTTAATATTACAAGTGTGACAGGGAACTTAACACGTATTTAGAAATAGCCCCGGCGTGGGCGTGGTCTATTTGTATCGAGAACCTGTGCATCGCTTACCCGTAGACTTGAACACACATACCTTTGAAATATAACCATATTTGCAACAGTGAAGCCCTGTGGCAGTTTCACTCCATCAGTGACTATTATTTACGTACCTGTGTTGTGAGTGCCGGTTCCAACACGCACTCACTATCACCTATTGCAAAGCGTACAAGCTGACCACCCTATTTGTAACAGTGGTGTGCTAGTTTTATAGGATCAGATACCCGCGAAATTCGCGTGATATTAATTCACAACTGTTAGCATGTAGCCTGAGTGGCGTTAGTATATGAAAGACAGACATCACATTTGAGAGCTGTATCCAGGCCCAAGGAAAACTTATTCAGTATCAGTTAAACTGGGAACTGTTAACTCAAGTCGCAAGTCGCAACTCGCAAGTCAAGAAATTTATTACTCAAGATTATGAGATGTCATGATATACAGTGGCGTCTGTATACCAGTACAAGTAATCATCTGGCAGTATGAACGAGCGGTGTACCTCCTTTCAACGAAATTGACAGACGGTGACCCATTTCCTGCTTTCCTGTGCGGTGTGTTAGCACGTAGCGTGCTGAATCGAGGACCTGAGCGGAATCAAGGTGTCAAGTTCCAATGCCTTTCTGTTGTCGATTGTTTTACCATTGAACTTTGTGATATCCAGGGTGTTAACGGAAAGGAACAGAAGAATTTTCATTCAAGATAAGTAGTTATGTTTGTGGTGTGAACTGTGTCGCCTTAACTATGTCAACGAGCCTTCCTGTGCTTTGCATCTCCTATACTGTTGAAATCTGTTGTTTTTGTTGTCTAATTCTATATAGACATATTATTAGGATTTAGTATTGATGCTAAGTATTGATGGTTGTATGATATATGTTGACTTCCCTCAGATGGAAGAGGAATTGATGATACAAAGTTATGAATAATATTTTTGGTATACATACTGAACTGTGTGAAATGGAAGGGTAATTGTCAGAACTTCTTGAAACATAAACTTGCGACATTAATAATTATACTGATATAGATATATAGTTAACTGAGTGATTGAATCACCATGGATTTTGATAATAATCCTGCAGATATAAGGCCTATGTTGGAGAGTGCATTGTTAATAGGTAGAGATGAAAAGGGATTGAGAGGTCCAAGACTTGGAGTATGGATCATGGACGATTTGTTGGTTAATGTGTCAGTATCCCTAAAGTTATTTGCTGAACATAACTTTAAGCTTCTTTGTAATTCAATAATGGCTAAGGATTTGATTGATTTGCTACAGCACCTTCGTGTGTTTTTACAACAGTATATTGAACTTGAACACGGACAGATAATGCAAAATATATTCAAAATGATCCACAACGGTATTCCTGATGAGCAGAAAAAGGAATTAGGAAGTGAGAAACAAATAAAAGTCAACAAACAGAGTGCCCTACGGGAAAGGGACAATTGTTTAAAAGTTACTACTGAAGTGAGTAAACTACACGAAACAGTCTCTAAACTCGAAAATGAGTTAGATAAGTCAAACACGGAACTTACTAAAGTACATGCGGCGTTAAATGCAGCATTGAACAAGAACAAAGAGTTGGAAATTCGGGTGAAAGACAAAGATGATGAAGTGGGTAATCTCACTCGGGAAGTTCAAAAAAAAGAAAGAGATACATGAGAAATTGAAAGTTCAGGCCAAGAAATGTGAGAAATTATGTAATGAAACATTTATTAGGCTGTTAAGTGACAATGCGAATTTTAGTCACCAAATGAAAGAAAAGTATACAGAATTTCCGAAGAAAGATGATGTACTTATGGATAATGATGATAGTCAAATTGAGGCACGACGAATTGATGCAAATAAAGAAATGGATGGAAAAGAGAGATTAGAAGAGTTAACGACTGAGAGAGAGGAGATGATTAAGATTGAGAGATTATTAACAGAGGAGAGAAGTAAAGTTTTGACATTTGACAAATTAAATAGGAAATTAAGTGAAGAAATTTCACACAAAAATGTTGAAATTGCAGAAAGTACAAAAAGGGTAGAGGGTCTACTCGATGTTATTTTAAACAGCGGAATATGGTCTACTGTCAATGTTGACAATACTAGACAGAAAGTTGTTTACCAACAAGAAAAAAAAGCAAAGATCCAGCCCGATACAATCTTTGCGGAGAGAAAGGTTAGATGTGATAGACAAATATCTTTTCGAGGAAAATATAACTTTCGAAGGTCTTTTGATTCTGCTTCCAATAGCAACGAATCTTGGCGGAAGTGTAATAGAGAGAATGATAATGTAACAGTCAGTCCTGATAAAAGCCTAAGGATTAAACGAGTAACTGATTTTGGAGGTTCTCAGAAGATGATAACAAGGGATAAAGTTATAAGTAGTGGTTCCAAGGATGAAACCCATTATAGGCGTAACGATAAAGATACTTATAGATCTGCAGATGATACTGTAAACAAGCATATTGTCAAAGAAAAGAATGGAAAGAGTTTTTGTAGGAGAGATGTTTCTAAGGTTAGAAAGTACCAAGGAAATTCATATGATAATAATTTTCCTTCTCAGAGAGATAATAGACAAGTTAATGTATCTCAACAGTTTAATTCTCAGAATTTTGAAAATAATGGTACA
This sequence comes from Oreohelix idahoensis, assembly GCA_024509875.1. NCBI lineage: Eukaryota > Metazoa > Mollusca > Gastropoda > Stylommatophora > Oreohelicidae > Oreohelix > Oreohelix idahoensis. The sequence continues at coordinate 144,526 of JAMPIV010023161.1, read as the reverse complement.
GACAAATACAAGAAGAGTTTTCAATCGTGCAATAATTTTTCTGACAGATTTTTTGTGCGGAGTAGAAACGTTAATCATAACAAGTCTGACTGGGATTATAGACATAATAATAGTCTCAAACAAAGAGGAAATGATGATAAATATTTTGATCAAACGACGAATAAGTGCAATTATGCTAATTTTGCTCGACATGAGCCTAGAAGCATTGTTATTAAGCAAAGTAGCAATGATAATGATGTCACAAATACTACTGCTTGTTATGTTTCTGATTTTGAAAGAGCAGCACGTTGTTGTGAACTTAAACGAAGAGTCGATGACATCGTGGGGTGACCAGATTTCCACACGAACCACAGTGCGGGGTAATTGTTTGTTTAACCTCTCCGTTGTTCGTAGTAAATTTCACCATTCATTAAAATGGAATTTTCATTTGTATTTTTTGAACAGAGGCGACTTCTTGATATGGGTCAGCGCTCCTGTTTACGTTAACGGCTGTTTACGGTAGCGGCAAGAATATAGGTCAACATTGTGCCCGAGCGAGTGTTTTCTCAAGCAGAACATATCAGCGTGCTAACCATGATTCGACGTTTTACCCCTAGTGTTTATGAGATGTCGGCAAGACCTATGGAGATTTTTGTTTGCGTTTGATTTTTGTTTTGTTTGTTTATTAGGACAGTAGATGTTAATGTATTCTATTGCATAGATCATTATAGGTTGTTATATTATGATCATCATCTTTACGCATCATTTGATGTCTATTGTTTTTTTTATATGTATGACTGTTTTAATTATAAATTAGTTCATTTCGATGCTATTTTTATACTATTGTGTTTTGGATAATATGTAGTGTGTTAGATGGTAGTGACGTGTTGTTTACTATTCATGAATGCAATGAGCAGATTTATATTTAACCTTACTGGTTACAAACTTATGCCTATTTTTTATACTCTGGTGTAGAACTTGAAGTTTTTTTTTGGTTTTGTTTTACAGATGTGTTGGGTAGAATAGTTTTGTACATGATGAGTTTGCCAGCCCTATGCACATACTCATTAGTTGTAATGTTACAATAATTACTTTTAATATATCAGGTGGAGATAGATATAAATTATTAACTGAATAACACTATAGCTAAGCTGAACGTGATTGTCAGCCGGAAATATTTAAAAGTTTAAATTGAACTGTATAGAGAAAATTAACAGCGGTTGCTGATATTGTTATTTGATTGAGAAATCTAGAGATCTGATTTAAGCACTTGCTTAACATACGTTACGTTGTTTTCATGTATTTGCAAACTTGTATTTTGGTAATAGTGTGTTTTTCTATGTGTTTCTCTGTGACGTATTTAAAAAAAAAAAAAAACTTATACGTGTTGTTTCGTGTTTGCTTAGATGCAGGAATTGTTATATGTCTCTCATTTTGCTAAAGCTAGTTTTTTGTTAATTTGTTAATTATAGATTTGAATTAATTAAATTAAAATACTATTTTTATGTAACTTAGCATTACGAAATATTTTTGTACAGTATTTTTGGAAAATATTTTTTCCCAGACATTGTAATTTTTTATTTTTGGTTTTGTGCGTGCTTAGCGTTTGACTATGTGCTATGTTTGATTTGTAGAATAATGTTAGTTCTTTAAAGAAAGTTTTGTTTTTTGTTTTTTGGATGTTATGTTGTATTAGCGCTTGATTATGCGTTGGTCTTATAGCAATGCTATCACTTTTTTGTGTGGTGTCGATAATTTATTGTTGATTATGTATAACTTGTATAACTTGTTTAAATTACTGATTATGTTTTGTTTAGTTATAAACTATTTTTTGTAGTATTAGTATAGGAATACTTTGTTATTTTGTTTTGTGCTTTTCGATCGTGTTTGTATGTATTTTGAAATACGTTGTTGATCTAAATTGTTATTAGTATATATTTTCATCAACGTTCTCTATATTCATATCTTTTGCTTTCTATCTGTCTCTGTTGATTATTCTTAATTCCATTCCTTCTTTTCTATTGTCTTTTCAGTATGGTTTCATATTTTGTTTACATTTCGTGCTTTATTTACGTTTCACTTCATTTTCCTTGTATACTTCTTCTTTCGCTTCTTAAACTTTCATTCAATGTAGTGTTACTTTGATGGTATAACTTAATATAGTGTAGCTACTTGTAATATTTGTAATTATTTTACACATAACAAATTGTTTGAATGTAATATTATTGTTTTTCCTCATATTCTAATTTCATACTTACTTTTATTACGGATCATTTTTTCGTTTGCTTGATCTTGTCTTTTCTTGTACTATCGGTTGTTTCCTATTTAGTTGTGCTGTATTCACTTAACTTGGTTTTGTAATGCATTATTTTTGGTATGCTTAGTTGATTACATTGGATACTTCATTTTTACATTTCACTTAATGCTTATATTTTGTAGATGTCTTATTTTAACTTAACTTAAAGTAATTCTTATACGCATATGTTAGAGTTTCATTGTCCTCTTAATCTTTTTTGGTTTTGGGGAATGTATTTGTCAAAAAATTGATAGAATCAATTTTTTTCTCTGGGGGTGAGGTAAGATGTAACGAACAGTTTTAGTGTAAGGGGAAGTAAACTGGAGTATGTTAGTAGTTGAAATAGATTTTGAGTTATAGCACTTAGTTGCTTGTTAGCTATCGAATTATTTAGAGAGTATCTCGTGATAGTTTCGAGAGACAGATTACAGACAGCGTGAAAAGCGCTGATATAGTTATTCTGTATTGTTTTGAGTTGGGTGAGAGAAGCTCGCTGCTAGCCCGCAATTGTTTGTGTTGTGTGAACAGTGAGAAAGTCTCGTGTCTGCTTTTGAGCGGGACGAGTGTGTTATCTAGGGAGAGTGTTCCGGGCGTTTTGACCGGGGAGGAAGACAGTGTTTTTGGGAAGTGTGAAATGCCTGTACAGTGCTGAATTTAAAATGTCGACGGATTTTTCGCTGTGGGTACAGCGTAGTATGAAACTGCAGTTTTAATTATTGTGGAAGTGTTTATAACTGCAGTGTACAGTACTTTAGGCCATGAATCATGATAGCTCCTGTGAGAGGATTGTTATTGAGGATTCTTTATAGCGCTGAGTTTAATAAGAGTACTTTAGGCCATGAATCATGATAGCTCCTGTGAGAGGATTGTTATTGAGGATTCTTTATAGCGCTGAGTTTAATAAGAGTACTTTAGGCCATGAATCATGATAGCTCCTGTGAGAGGATTGTTATTGAGGATTCTTTATAGCGCTGAGTTTAATAAGAGTACTTTAGGCCATGAATCATGATAGCTCCTGTGAGAGGATTGTTATTGAGGATTCTTTATAGCGCTGAGTTTAATAAGAGTACTTTAGGCCATGAATCATGATAGCTCCTGTGAGAGGATTGTTATTGAGGATTCTTTATAGCGCTGAGTTTAATAAGAGTACTTTAGGCCATGAATCATGATAGCTCCTGTGAGAGGATTGTTATTGAGGATTCTTTATAGCGCTGAGTTTAATAAGAGTACTTTAGGCCATGAATCATGATAGCTCCTGTGAGAGGATTGTTATTGAGGATTCTTTATAGCGCTGAGTTTAATAAGAGTACTTTAGGCCATGAATCATGATATCATTGTAGCTGCCGAGTGCGCAGTTCTTATGTGGTAATTTATATCTTGTGTTGTGCTGTGAACGGTATTCTATGTGTATTTCATCAATGTGTTGTGACGTGAATAAACCCATATGAAATGTCACCAGTCGTTTACAACCATCCATGACTCTTGTGTACGTACCTGTGGTGTAAACGACTAAACCAACACACGCACTTAATATTACAAGTGTGACAGGGAACTTAACACGTATTTAGAAATAGCCCCGGCGTGGGCGTGGTCTATTTGTATCGAGAACCTGTGCATCGCTTACCAGTAGACTTCTACAGTGTTTGCCTGTGTGGCGTATATGTAGGTATCAACTGTAGACATTACCAGATCCACAACACAACAGTAACGTTAGCAAATAATCAATAGACACCTTACCGTATTCACCAAACAATACGTTATCAGTGCTGCCATTTAAGTCATTGGCCATGACGATTCACTTACATTAGGGGGGTGTAACAGTAGCAATCTATGTTACATGGTGAGATTGCCAGCCTCATGCACAACACCCTACTAGTCGCATTGGACGACACGCATGAGTGTATGCGTGTGTGATAGTTGAGGGTGTCAGGTGGCGTCGAAGGACTGTTTGGCAGGTGAGAGTATCGTTATTCAACTACGATTTTAACTAGCCCATGCTTTGTTTGCGTTTCAGGATTAGAAACTGAACACTAGCTGGGTGTTTGTTTGTTTGGTTTGTTGGTTTATTTGTTTAATGTTTGTTTCAGTGTGCTCTAAGTCACTGAATGGGTTGTAAAAATAAATACAGCCCCTGCCTCAAGAATCAGAGTTTTATTGTTGAATCGGGTCGGTTGCGAGTGTGAAAAGAGAGTGATCACATATCACAACATAATCATCATCATTCTCGCCCACCCTATCACAATTATTGTGAAAGGGTGGGCGAGATGATGATGATGATGTTGTGATATTTGATCACTATCTTTTCACATTCGCACCGAACCGAACAATAATAAAACTCTTGATTATGAGGCAGGGGCTGTATTTATTTTTACAACCCATTCAGTGACTAAGAGCACACTGAAGCAAACATTAAACAAATAAACCAACGAACATAACACCAAACAAACAAACACCCAGCTAGTGCTCAGTTCCTAATCCTGAAACGCGAACAAAGCACGGGCTAGTTAAAATCATAGTTGAATAACGATACTCTCACCTGCCAAACAGTCCTTCCACTCCAACCTGACACCCTCAACTATCACACACGCACACACTCATGCGTGTCGTCCAATGCGACTATTAAGGTGTTGTGCATAAGGCTGGCAATCTCACCGTGTAACATCGGTTGCTACCAAAACCACTACTGCAAGAGCACACACTCAGCTATCATACACACACACACACACTCATGCATGTCGTCCAATGAGACTAGTATGGTGTTGTGCATGAGGCTGGCAATCTCACCGTGTAACATAGATTGCTACCGAAACCACTACTTCAAGGGCACACTCAACTATCACACACACATACTCATGCATGTCGTCAATGAGACTAGTATGGTATTGTGCATAAGGCTGGCAATCTCACCATGTAACACAGATTGCTACCGAAACCACTACTGCACGAGCATATGAGTACTTCATGCGGAGGCAAACCACACTGGTGGCCCCTTGCTCCCTCAGGAGCGGAGAAGAGAAACATATATCTCCAAGTGAGCCCACGTGCTCTCACAAACCATTCTACACATCACCATAATTAAATAATAATAAAAAGAACATGAAATAATATTCAACTATATGTACAACAAATACTCTCAATAATGAGAATAAACCACCACCTCGCAACTGATCCATCTCAATTCCGTTCTGCACTCTGAACATGTCGTAAGTGACGACTGGTGCGCCTGGCAACAAGCGTGTCGTATATGACCCCTGATGAGATTGGGAACTCATCACATGAAACACATTGATACAGAAACAACCACTGCAATAGCATAAAAATGCTTCTTGTGGGCCTGTAATGGACACCAGTTGCATTGGTGTTTCTATGCTCCGCAAGGAGCAAACAGAGAAACACCTGTCTCAACGTGCCTTACGCCCCAAGGAGTGGCCTCGCGCTCAACAGAAATCTAAATACATAATCTTACCTCACTCAAAGTACCCACTAAAGATATACAGTAGAATAATCAATAATCGTGAAATACACTTAATTACTCTTACATTAAAGAACAAAATAAAATTACTCTTGACTTAACAACTAGAACTAAAGTCATCACCACGTGGCCTCCCGGCTGCCATCTTGATATTTTTGCTAACAGGTTGATATTGTCTAAATTCACGTGAAATAGCTTCATACCATATTTGCCTTTCTGATAAATGAAATAATCGCTCTTAAACTTTCACATCTATCTATCTATTTAGACCTTATTCACTAAACATTAAAACAGACTCGTGCTGAATATAATTTCAGACTTATAGAACACGAATGCTAAATTCTACAAAATGCGCTAAGAATTACAGCTCACGTGCTCTGGTCCATCTGCTACCCACACCGGTCACCTCGTCTCGTTTGTTCTCTCGTCTGGACTGATACTTCTGAAAGGCCGCTGCTGGCCATCGCACGCTTTATATAGGCACTAGGTTAATCACTCAACTTACTGCGCGCTAGGCGTATTAATTTGGCCGCATAAATAACACTCGCGATATTTGCTTTATTAGGCACGAAAACACAGATAAATCCTACCGCTATTAAATATAACACACGACTATCAAATATAACACACCACAACTAATTCTTAGGCTTTATTATGGCCTAAACTAATATATCTTCTTGAAGACTTTTCACATCCCAGAATGCTGCGCGCACATCGAAAATATATGGGCGATAAATATGCCTTAAACCTGAAGGGGGAAGCCGGGGTGTCTTTCCGTGAAGGGGGAAGCCGTATGTCTTTCCGTGAAGGGAGAAGCCGGGTGTCTTTCCGGCCCCATCACATATATATATAACTGAATACGCTAGTGTTTAAAAATAGTCTTAACAGTAAACGTAGCGCGCGTCAGAATATGATTAGTATTGAGTGTATGATCTCATGTTTTCTATTTTTTCACATAGGATGATCATATACCTTTGCGTCCCAGCAATTAAAGTGTCCTCCAGTTTCGGTTCTTCTATTATCCAGACTTTTTATGAACCTTTTAAATATAATCTTCTTGTGGCGGCCCTGTACGGTCTCGCTCTCTAAAGTTACATGAGATAAAGCAACCCAAGAACATTTAAAACTCATAACGCCATAAATTATGTAAATTAACTGGAGAAGAACAATTGCCAGAAGCGATATACAGAGTGGTCATAAAGTCTTTCCCTGATTTCAAATTTTTACGAGATCCTCCAGATGTTAAAAGCATCAAAGCTTGGTATATAAAGTTTACGGACACTGGCAGCGTCGGTGACATGCTCAGAGCAGGTAGGCCTCGTGTGAGTGAAGAAACTGTGGACGCAGTGCGCACAGCGTTTCAACGCAGTCTTTAGAAATCAACCTATCTTGCTTCAAGAGAACTTACAATCCCTCAAATATTAGTGTTAAAAATCGCAAATGTTGAAATCTACAAATAGCATAAAAAACTGTTTTAGTTCTGGAATAATTTCCAAAAAACTAAGTGTCTCTGCACAGAATACTTTTAAAAAAATAAATGTTTGAAATCAGGGAAAGACTTTATGACCACCCTGTATATATATAATTTTTACTGCTCTACTGTGGAGAAGAATATATTCTTGTACACTGACAGTCCTGTTGTTTTCCACTGGATTTAAACACCCTGAAGAAAAACATAACTTACTGGTCAGTCTTTGTCATCACGCTATAGAAGTTGCCCACCACCAGCGGTGAAAATCCAGGAGACCACTACCTTCTCATAACTATATCAGTGCCAGTGCCATCCCATGGAAACTTTAGATAATAATCAAAAAGGAACACTAATGCTTCACCTTCCAGCGATTACGGGAAAATTTGCTAAACGCCAAACCCGCTAGTCTGGGGCTGGAAAACGAAGGAAAAGACACATACATTTTGTTGAGCAATTACTTGCCTGTTTGTGTTATTCTATGGAGTGCCAGATTCAACGATCGGTAAGTGAGAATGTGTGTGTGACTGATGTGATGGCCATCGCTAGCGTGCATGAATGAACGAGATATATTAGCAAAACGTATAATTCTCTTTACTTGGTAAATATCCTTATACTGTATTTTTTGTATTGTTCTCTTTAAGTGGGGTTGCTTACCTTTTCTTATTTCCCCTCCCTTAATCTGCTTAGTCAAGGGATAACTTGGAGAATACTAGGACTCTGTTCCTACACCCCATACTAAATATTGTAAAACCCCCCTATCAGAATAAATTAATCTATCTTTTTGGGTTAAAGTATCTCTTTCTGATAACCACTTGTCTTTGGACTGGGTTTTTTTTTGTCTATACAAGCGGGAAGGGCATATTGGGATACTACTCTTCAAACACCCCCCCCCCCCCCCCCCACCTTGTTATTTGTATTTTTTTCTGTAACTATGATCTTTGACTGTACCATGCTAAATGTTGTGATTTTGGTTTAATGATAATAAACACCATAAACCTTAAATTACTGTGTTGGCCGACCCATTACCCATATCTGTTATATGTAGTTTGTATTCACGTCCGTGTGTTTGTAGCACCAAATTGGTGTGTGTACATGAAGTGTTGAGTAACTGGCAAAGATTGTTTAGCCAGGAGAGGTTTAGGAGTCTACAGATAAATAAAATTGTCGTAAGATAGGCAGATCGGAGAAATTACCCAATTTCAGAGACTGTCCTTACTCTTTTCAGCACCCTTGTGAATCAACTATCCATTTCTTAACCCTTACTATCACAGAGCCTTCACTATCATTTTACACTCGGACGGGACCACTATTTCTTAGACCTATCTCAAATAAAATTACGACAATAAATGGGTTGCTCGCCGGGATTTTGAGTCTGATCTAGAAATTAGTACCACTAAACGGGTAGCCCAGTAGGATCTGATCTTAAGTCTAGGTCTAACTCTAGATAGAGTGTGAGTGAGTTGTCATTGTGAAGATACTGAATAAAAATAATTTTACCCCTAGACAACGCTTTTAGTACTTGGTGTCGACCACACAAAATAAATATAGGATTGTTTTCTTTCCACAGCATCAGAGAGGTACGGAAATCTAAACAATTGGTTATTTTAATCATTCTCTGGCAGAGAAAATTGGAAAAATACTTTTATAAAGATTGCTGGGATCGCGTGATTGTGAAACAGTCACAAAGGTTTTGAAGTTAGCAGAGTTGAGCAAAGCTAAAGACGCCTTATTCTGATTTTTTTTAAAGTCTAGTTAATAACGTCTCTTCTCAAATTGACTTCGAAGGGCGGAGTTTTTGTGGTGGAGATATTTTTACGGAAAATTTTTTTTTCTCCTTAAATATTAATTAAATAAATATACATTTTTTAAATATATATAAATTTTCTCTACTGATAGTAATAGTAGATTTTTTCTAGTTGTTTGACCTACCATTTAATGTGGCATAGTCGCCTGCATTAAGAGTCTTAATTGACAGATAATAGCAGCGATAGGTTAGCAAATTAATAAAGGTGGGAGGTATCTCAGGTAATTTATATTTTGTGTTTTCTAGTGAGCGGTGTAGAGTTTGTTTTTTCCCCCTTTATTTTCTTCGTCTTATTCTCTCGTCTTAGTAGCATCCAGTTCTTTGACATGGCAGAGAGAGTTCAGTTGAAGTCCATGTTGAGACAGGAGGCAAAGGAGAAGGATTACAGGGAGATGCCGTGAACGCGTTTGTCAACGGGGAACTTGACAGGTATGACGCGGAGAAGAAGGAAGTGAAAGAGATACACGAGAGAGAGAAGGTTGAGAAGAAGAAAAAAAAGAGAGGGCAGAAGCTAGGGAGAAAGAAGCGGAAGAACGTCAATTGGAACAGAAGAAAATTGAGGCAGAGATGGAAGTCCGCAGGGCAAATGAGAGAGAGAGGGAGAGACAGCATGACTTGGCGCTTAAGGCTTTAGAGAGTTGGTGTGCTTCTACTTCCAATAATGGAGAGCCGTCTTCACCCCAGTCTCAGTTAACGGATCTCTCCAGCACTCAATCTGCCCAATTAACAGCGATGTCTTTTGTCTTAGAGTCTTTCCCGAGCCCCAATGAGAAAATTGACACCTTCCTAGAGAAATTCGAGAAGATGGCAAATCTGTATGGGTTAGAGACTACGGAAGAAGAGGAGGAAACCGAGGATACCAATCATCCAAAAGCTACCGATCAGGGCAGCTTCATTGTCATAAATGAAACATGAAAAGATGGTTTCATGTCTCAAAAGAGGGGACGATTGTGACAGACGAATTTCAGCGTACCTGAACTGTTAGATGATACGGTAGACCCTGGCAGAGCATAAGAGCCCTCATTCATTTATGTTGCAAATTTAATCGCCAACGTGGGTCCCACGTTTTCTCATTAGTATGCACCATGGCAGAGTGGAGCTTTCACCACGTTTGCTCATTAATATGGAAACAGTTATCATGCGTGCAGCCAGGACATCGCTTTGTCTTAATGTTGAGTTTGGCCACACCTACTGCCAATCTCTAGAGCGATTTAAATCAAGCATTTCTCTACACCTTTCTGGCACCCCGCCCAGTAGAAGTTGCCAAAGCATATCGGGAGAGAAATATCCTCAAAGGCGAGGTGGTCCCCAGAACGGAAGAAGCAGTTTCACGCCTTCGTTTAGCATCTCAGTGCGAAACAGAGAAGAGTGCGGAAAGCGCTGGCGGTCAAACAGAGACGGGGGAAGCATGGAAGCTGGGATTGCTTCTCAGAAACAGAATATTCCCCTGATATCAAATAAGTTGTGACATTTTGCGTGTCCCCCTGATCCTTCAATTCTTTAATTATATATTGAGACCACTGAAGAATGCGTTTATCATTTGCGCCAGAGAGTCTGAATAAAAGCACTAGCTTATAGAACAAGATTTCTCGCGGATATCTTCTATATTGGAGGCTTAAATTCATTCTGTTTGTGCCAGCGGTAATATATTAGTTTCAAGTGACCAGTGGTCTAGTTCTTTCATTTTATTTCGCTGGATTTTGTGTTAATTTAAAACTATTAAGTGAATCCATCATAAAAGTTTCCAGTTGTAAATTAAATGATATTTCTATACGTTATTTCCCAATATAATAGATGCTTAAATTTATTTAGAAGCCGAAAAGGGGTTTATAACGAATTAGTAACAAGAAGAGACATGGTCCGCAACCAGACGATCCGTCAAGGCCTAAAATCCCATCCGCTGCAGACCCAAATAGAACAGTCCCAACTAAGATGGTTTGGCCATGTCTGCAGAATGGGAGAAGATCGGCTACCACGACAAGTATCCAGTTCCGCTTAGACAATCTTTGAAATAGAATGGCAAATGATAGAATTCTGGCTATCTTACGGTAACGACTAAGTAAGTAAGTAAGTAAGTATTTCCTAATATAATAGATGCTTAAATTTATTTAGAAGCCGAAAAGGGATTTATAACGAATTAATACAAATTAGTTCTGTATATACGTGTGTTTTTTAACTATTAGACTCACGGAGTTTTTCTTAAATATATATAACTGAATACGCTAGTGTTTAAAAATAGTCTTAACTGTAAACTTAGCGCGCGTCAGAATATGATTAGTATTGAGTGAATGATTTCATGTTTTTTTTCACATAGGATGATCATATACCTTTGCGTCCCAGCAATTATAGAGTCCTCCAGACTCGGTTCTTCTATTATCCAGAATTTTTATGAACCTTTTAAATATAATCTTCTTGTGGCGGCCCTGTGCGGTCTCGCTCTCTAAAGTTACATGAGATAAAGCAACCCAAGAACATTTAAAACTCATAAAGCCATAAATTATGTAAATTAACTGGAGAAGATTAAATGCCAGAAGGGATATATATATATACAGTACTTTGCAAAAAAAATGGCAGTCATATTTTCGCAACGCAGCACACTCATAGAAGCAAATAATAATAAAAACTGTATGTCCAGAGGAAGATTGGTATCTCCTCTATCTATTAACAGTGGTTTCAGTACAATATAATGTTGCCTTTTCCAGCAAGGCAAGCCTGGATGCGGCGAGGCATACTTCCCACAAATGTTTGTAGGTAATTGTGAGTCAGACTGTCCTAGTATTTTTCAGCTACCTTCTTCAATTGTTCAACGTTTCTGAGTCCACTCTTTTTTAAATGATTCTTGAGTAGTGCCCAAACGTTTTCAATTGGGTTTAGATCGGAACTGTTGCTGGGCCACTTCAGCACTATCACATTCTTCTCTTGCAGCCATGCTTTGGTGGTATGAGCTGTATGATTTGGGTCATTGTCATGTTGAAATGTGCAATCATCGGGGTACATGACCTGCATAAATAGCAGAAGGTGTCCCTCTAGTATGTTGATGTACCTTTCTTTCGTGAGAATTCCTGTAAAAACAGACAGTTGGGTGGCACCTCTTGCTGACACCCCTCCCCAAAGATGGAATTTCTAGGTATGTTTCGGTCGCTGGTACAAAGGCGTTACAGAGCCTTTCGTCCAAATATTTATTTGAGCAGGATAAGACCAAACAGAACATTTATCTGAAAAAATCACATTGTCCCATGACAAATTTTGATGTTCGTGGCACCAGTTCAAGCGCATCTGTTTGTGAGTCTCTGTGAGCAATGGTGACGAAATTACCCGCTTTTTTGTGTAATTCATCCTGTGTAGCTCCCGGTTAACAGTAGCATTAGATACCTCTGGGCTTCCCAACTCGATCATGCGCTGCCGTATGTTTTCTACACTCTTCATTGGCCCAGCCCGAACGATTTGGGCGAGACGCCGATGGTCCTTTGTGTCCAAAATTCTTGGCCTCCCACTACCTTCTTTTCGCTCGATTCCATTACCTGCTTTTAATTTACTCTTAACTCTGTAGACAGTCCGCTCAGGAATGTTCAAGGTTTTAGAAATGTTGGAACATGTTTGATTTCCTTCATTCCAAAGCTGGGAAATTAACATACACTTTGACTTTGTATCCATTTTCTGCCACTAGCATTATAAATTGTCGTCTGCTCTATTATCAAGGGACGTTACTCTACGCTAATTTTTTCTTTTACTTTTGGTAGTGTTTGCTCACTTCAGTGGAGTGCAAATTTGGGGCAGAACATGCATATTTAATTAGATTTCAGCTTATTTAGCTGAGCAATATGACTGCCATTTTTTTTGCAAAGTACTGTATATATATATATATATATATATATATATATATATATATATATATATATATATATATATATATATATATATATATATATATATATATATATATATATATATATATATATATATATATATATATATATATATATATATATATATATATATATATATATATATATATATATATATATATATATATATATATATATATATATATATATATATATATATATATATATTTATATATTTATATATATATAATGTTTACTGTTCTACTGTGGAGAAGAATATATTCTTGTACACTGACAGTCCTGTTGTTTTCCCACTGGATTTAAACCCCCCGAAGAAAAACATAACTCACTGGTCAGTCTTTGTCATCACGCTATAGAAGTTGCCCACCACCAGCGGTGAAAATCCAGGAGACCACTACCTTCTCATAACTATACCAGTGCCAGTGCCATCCCATAGAAACTTTAGATAATAATCAAAAAGGAACACTAATGCTTCACCTTCAAGCGATTACGGGAAAATTTGCTAAACGCCAAACCCGCTAGTCTGTCGCTGGAAAACGAAGGAAAAGACACATACATTTTGTTGAGCAATTACTTGCCTGTTTGTGTTATTCTATGGAGTGCCAGATTCAAGGATCGGTAAGTGAGAATGTGTGTGTGACTGATGTGATGGCTGTCGCAAAATTGGTTTCAATAAATTGCAAACGCGGCTTCGCATAGTTTTACAGACCATTCACCGATCGCTTATCACGGGGCCGGCCGCTTACAAAATGGCGATGTATCGACAAACTGTCGATGAGACATCGGCAATCGGCAAGGATATAAAGGAACATAATGGAATTATTGTGAAAAGGATTTCACCTTTTATTCCAGGAGAGGATTGTGTATAACTGTATATAAGGAAAAAACAGTAGGAAGTTATCATTTACGGAGATCAAGGCGTATTACAGCTGTCTACAGTTGAGCTAAAAGCCTGTAAACCCACTTCTGTTCCATATATCAAAATTACCAAGTAACAGTTGGTGAAATTACATGGACAGGACGATAGAGATATGTCGGCTGTACAAAACAAGATAGGATGGAACAGTATGGATAATATATAACCCGAGGATGAGAAAGGGACAGTTTCAGGCAACGCACAGATTCTGTGAAATCGCTGCTTCAGGAAGAAATTTTAGATCGAGTTTTAAGCTGTGACGTCATTGCCCCTCGACCGTCCGCCAGATCCTTATAAATAGCGGAGCGTTAAAATGAAAGGACACTGAAAGCCGGTTTGAGACAGCTGTGAGCGGATCGCCAGAAATTTTCAGTCCAGTGTCTGGAGTCTGAGGGTACGCGATATTATGATAACTATCATGTATAATATTTAGTTTATATTTGTTTTATTGCATGTTCGTATAAACTGCTCAATATATGCACGTAGAATATTCATTGGTATAAATGTATTGTGATTTTAATATGATTTAAACATGTGCTGCGTGGATGATTGTTGCCTGTACAAAAACGAATCACAACTAGCCCCACAGCCAAATGAAAATAACATCTATCATATTAATTGCTTTATCGCTTACGAAGATAAAGGCAGTCCCATGGCAGAGATTGTCATAATCAAATGAAGTGTTAGAAGCTTCATCATGGAAGATACCGCTTTTACGAGTTTAGGTGACCAGTCCCCTTCCTCGCTGCCTTTTCCTTCCGTAGTTTGAGAGCATAACTGAGTGCCCATTTACAGCTGGTAAACTGGAGTGTTCCACAGCCATGTTTCAGTTCCAAAACCATGTAGTTGTGCTACAGAAGAAAGCAACTTGATCGCTTGGTCAGTCGGTCACTCACTTTAGCTAATAGTGTATTAAGTTCGTGTAGATGCTAAGAATGGCATCAGTATTTAAATGTGTACCTGATGTAGTTGGAAAGATCAAGTTATAAAAAAATAAAGGATGTACAGGAGAGGAATAAACCAGATGATGATTATTACTGAGAATGTTAATACTAATCCTGTATCATTGAAATGATGTTACTTACTGTGACTGTATAACTTTAACATCTAATGACTGACTAGTCTGACATATGTGCTAGTCAGTTACAATTAATTGAAATGTTAATATTTCTGTATCACTAAAATGATTTCCTTACTTACTATGATTGTATAACTGTGACATCTGATGACTGACTGGTCTGACATCTGTGCTAGTCAGTTACAAGTCTAGCCAGATAACAGCCAAGGCTGATATGATGTTTCAGGTTCCATGAAACAACTCAAACCAGACTGTCAAATATCAGAGGCCTGTGTTGTTCATCAGAGGCAATCCCACAAAAGTGCAGGACCCCAAAGAGTGAACTACAGCTGGAAATTGGTATCCCTAGTGCTGGGTCTACCAATGCTGATATCTACAAAGGACAGTTCAGTGTCAGCAGTCTCAAGATGCTCAGATAAGTGTCATTTAAGACACTGACCACCCATATACGAACCAACAGCCAATAGTTGAAAACAGTATTCAAACCATTAAAGCACTCAGTCAAATGATGACAGTAATGTGTAAAGTCAGAGGACTAAAAGAACAGTGATACAGTAAAAGTGATTCCAGTTTTCATTAACTTTATTGTTCAAGATCCTGAAGTCTAAAAAGACAAGACTACTTATTAACCTTGCTGAGTGACGGTTTCTAGTAAATACATTTTCTACAAGGACAGACAATCCTATCAAAACATTAGTTTAGAAATAATAATAATTGTGTGAATATTTTTTATATATTTTAATGCTCATTTCTTAATAGCAGGATTAGAAGATCAGTGTAATTATTAAAAGTTTTAAATTGCACCTGAGGGCTTATTCACTTTTTACCCTGGTGTTTAAAATGAATGTTCATTTTATTTATCCCCTAAACATTTAGTAATCATAAGATAGTCACAGGGAGGAGACACCTTAAATCCTGGTACTACCTCTTACCAACTGGGCCAGGATTTTCACAGTCTGACTATTTCTATGATATCAATACACCAGTGCTTATTTCTAAGACTGAGGTATTACTTGTAAGACCAGAACTCTTTACTGGCACCTGGATATCCATCTGCCAACCCTATTCTTACATAAATAAATAATTTTAAATAACCTCCCGCTACAGTGGGGTCTTGTCCGCGGGATATCTTTGATATTCCAGAGCCAACTTTCTATTTCTGCTGTTTAGAAAAACTTTCTTGTTGTAATATTTTTTGGAAAGAGTTAACAAAGTAGGAAATAAATTTTTTAGGAGTACCATTGAGTACAGATAAAGAAAGCTGGTTCATATATGGTAAAGTCAGTTTAATTAACTTTAAGTTTAATTAAGTTAATTATATTGTAGTAATTTAGTTTGAGTAAGACAGCTTACCCTACTAGCCTACAGATACATCATTGCTGACTTGGTCAAGTTTAGGTCTGCCACACTGCAGGTGGGAAAAGAGCTTGGCATGAGTGGTGATGCTCTGGTCCAGTATGTCACGACGGAATGTGAAAAGTATATGGACAGAGAAGAAAAGAAATTGGAAGCAGAAAGAGCCCAGAAATTTGAAGCAGAAAGAGAAGCCAAGAAATTGGAAGCAGAGAGAGAAGCCCAGAAATTTGAAGCAGAAAGAGACGCCAAGAAATTGGAAGCAGAGAGAGAAGCCCAGAAATTTGAAGCCGAAAGAGAAGCCAAGAAATTAGAGGCTGAGAGAGAAGAAAGGAGGTTACAAGCAGAGAGAGAGAGAGAGAGACCATGAGCTGAAAATGAGACCGCTTGAACTTGAACTTCAGGCTGGGACTAGCACCCAGGGTAATAGCTCACTTCATTCTGCGAATAGCTCGTTTCAGAACATGGCAAATGGAGCCATGAATTTCCACCTAGATCCATTTATTGAAAAGGAGGACGCAATTGAGTCGTACCTGGATAGGTATGAAAGGCTAGCCTCTACATATGGACTGGAAAAGGAAAAATTGAGTTTAAAGTTATCTCAGGGATTGAGAGGTATTGCATATGATGTGTTTCTGAAACTCCCCAAAGAAGATCAGGAAAATTATGAAATACTAAAGCAAGCCTTACTTATTCGTAATGAAAAGAACTCAGAGGCATATAGGAAGAAATTTAGAACTTCTAAACCTCTACCTGGAGAAACATATAACCAGTTCTCAGCTAGACTAGAAACGTATTTGGTGAAATGGAGTAGTTTAGGTAAGTATCAGAAAACCTATGAGGATCTGAAAGAAATGGTTATGTTAGAGCAAGTGAAAGATTCCATGCCTCAAGAAATGAGGAAATTGCTTATGGAACAAGGAGCAGAGAGGCTGGAAGACATTTTTAAATGTGCAGAGAGATACCAAGCAGCTCAAGCTGAATTGGTAGGAACAAAAAGAAAGCAGGTAGAAGGATATAAGCCACCACCACAAAATATCAAGTTTGACCAAAAGGACAAACCGTACAGAAATAAGCCAAGATTTGATAATAAGGACAAGAACCCTCAGACTCAGGAAAAGAAAACCTACAAATAGGTACAACAAACTGCCTCTTGCGCGGCGGTCGGAAAATTCTGTAACGCGCAAGCGAGGCCCAGTTTGGGCCCTTTTCAACCTCACTCTGCCTAGTAATTAATTTGCCTTTTCTAAATAAAAATTATATCTTCTGGTTCCTTGATCTTTCTTCTTTCATAATATGTCAATTGTAACTTTCTGCGTGTCATTGAAATTGAGTGAGACAAAAAAAGAAAACACCATGAAACCGCTTTTACCGTGCGCTGGCTGACCGGCGCTCACGAAAGCGAAATTTCTTGAAAGGACCCCCACCTCATTCATAGCGTCCGCGCTATGTCCTCAAAAATGCTACACTAATACGGTTTTCACCATTGAGAAGAGCGGAAACTGAGGTTTACGCACATGTAACACAAGGTACAGATTTTGTATAGGAAGATATCGTAAATTTGAAGTGAATGAGAAAGTTTGAATTTTAATACACATCTGGGAGGCATACCTACACTTGTGTTACATCAAACAAACGAGCAGCCAAACTGCTAAAATCGTATCAAAGTTTTAAACACCGTCGTTATTTGAGCAAAGAGCGAAATAACGTTAAAACAAAGCACCTCCAACACATTTTGGCGTGGAAACACAATGGCGGATGTTCCATCTGACTATCCCGGACACGATGGGCCGGCTGTACGAAACACAGCACGAAATGACTCAGGCGCTGAACTGAAAGTTTCACTAATGGAAGTCGACGCAATATGTGTTCTGAGTAAGTTTTGAACTTTGTTTTATTTCTATTCATTTCAGACCTATTTTCTTTATTTGCAATACAGCAACGGCAAGTAACGGAGGGTGGATGTATTAGTAAAAGAACAGCCGAATGTGACTCCTCGATTCACACATTTAGACAGCGATTTTTTCGTTTTGTAAGCATTTTTGGGTGTGGGGTATTGTTGTTAATGTAGCTATTTGGTTGTTTTATCGGACCATCACCATTTTCTAAACATTCGGTATCAGAATTAAGGTCTAACAGTTTGTAAAGTCGTTGACCTCCTTTCGATAAAGTTATGGATGTCAAAGGTCATGTTTAGAATTTAGCTTAATACACATTTGTGAACCGTTAATTAAAAAAAAAAAAATTGTTAAAAAGGAGAAATGCTACAACGCACCACAGATCCACAATTAGCATGTGGAAACACAACAAGACAGCCAAGTGGTTAGGGAAACAAAAGGGTGAGGAGAGAACAAAAATCATGACAGCAGCTACAAAGAATGCGTCGTTATTAAGAAAGAAACACAAGGAGTCAGAGAGGTTAGGTAGGGAGAAGATAAAGGAGAAATTAAAAGAAAATGATCGACAAAAGAAGGCAAAGGGTATAAAATTTATTGAGATGAAGACAGCTATCCTTGATGCCATCATAGCCCAAGGTGGACCTTGTAAAACAAAGGCGGATGTGGATGCTCTGTTCAAGAAAGGCAATGCCAACGACCTCAAGATGCAGATACGATATAGAAAAACTTTCTTGGAGAAAAAGCATCTTCGTCTCTCTGGTTCAGTCAAGATACTGTATTCAACCCTTTTACAAGATATTGATGAAGATTCAACTTCACCACCACCTCAGAAGAAGTCATGAAATGATGTAGCTGACCTCATGCTGACCTCAAGTGACAGAGAGTTGGACACGGACTAATATGTAATGTTTCTTTGTTTCTAAAAATCACATTTTAAGCAGTAAAGGTTGTTTCAATCAAGAAAATAACCATTGATTTGAATTGTACAACTAAAATTACATAAATATGGAAGTTTTCAGCTCTATAGCTGCAATATTTTTGATTTTATGACAACATTTGGAATTTCGTGAGATTTTTCTTCCGAACTGCAAATTTAGCCTTTGATCCATTTTCACATAATGCAGTTTTATAGTATACAATATTTCATGTGGCTCAAAAAAATAAGCATCGAGTATATAATGCTCCCTTTAAGCTCAATAAATCTTATAGCTTTCCTATTTGTAGTTTTTGAGTTATGAGTGCATGAAAATGCATATTTGCACTTTGTGAGCACAACAGTGAGACGTGAAATTGCATTTTTTGTCAATTTTGATGGACCATAATTCATTTAATTGATTTGTTGTACTTCCCATGTTTCTTTTCTGCAATAAGGACTTGTATGACTTTGTACAAAAAGCATTATTGACTTGGTAAATGTTTGTTGCCTGTAGTTATGATTGTACAAAGTCGGGCAATTTGTTCGGTGCGAATATGTTTGAAAAATTTTGTAATTCCCCACAATTTTGAAATGCTGTAACTTGGTTGTTTGATGTCCGATTTTTAAAATTTAAAAAGGAAATTTCATGGCTTAAGGAGATCAATTAAGATCTATAAACAAAGACACTGTAAATACAAAATGAAAAATCAGTTTGTGGTACCTACTACAAACAGGGAGATAAGTGGTGCAAAATTTGTAAGATGAGCAACCACAACACTGATGAATGTGGGAGGAAAAAACCCCTTCATCATGCTGCATGTCTACAGGTGAGGACTTCTGATAGGAAGGAACTGACTGTGAGTCAGAATAGCCTCCATCACCCACCTACACAGGAGATAGTGACTGTGAATGGCAAAAAGTCACAGGAATGTATGACACAGGTTTGTCCTATGTCGCAGTCGTGTGTGCATCTCTGGTGCGCCCTGAACAAATCACCACAGAAACAGTAGATATTCAAGGGCCACTAAAAGGAGCATTACCCCTCCCTTTACCCATAGCAAAGATTCATGTCATTTGTCGCTATGTGGAAGGGGAGATAAATGCAGCTGTGATAGATGATCCCTTTTACCCCCTGATGTTGGGGCGTAGATATGTTTTCTTGGGAGACCCTGTAAAACCTATGGTTATGGCAGGAATCCAGACCAGGTCTGACTCCAGGAACATAGAGAGGGACACCAAATTAAAATTTCATTCGACTGAAATGAAACGGGCTCAAGAAGCAGACCGCACATTGAAGCCTTGTTTTGGAAAATTGTCAAAAACACATAACACTCCAAGGAAAGGTCATTTCTATATGGAACATGGACTCTTACACAGGAAAGCTGGCAGAGGGACGAAAAGTCATGGTCAAATTGTTGTGCCATCCACCTATAGAAATAAGGTTATGGGCTGGGGCACATAACAACTTTGAGTGAACACCTGGGTAATGGTGCCACAAAACAAAGAGTAGCCACCCAATACTACTGGCCGGGCATTACGGAAGACATTAATCGGTATGTAAATTCCTGTCCAGAGTGCACCCATGTAGATTCAGAAAGTCGACGGAAGAGTCTTCATCAAAAGTCTACAAGAAAATCAGCAATCATGGGTACTTCCGAGATTTGCACTGGAGGGGAAAGGAAACATCCCACACAGGTTCAATTGCAGTCTGAACCCCATGCGCTGGAAAAAAGGAACAAATCACGTAGTGAAAATCAAACACGTACGGATTTGCGAGGGAAAACCGCAACCAACTATCAACGAAAAGAGGGCGGTAAACTTCAAGGAAAACCTACCGACCCCATTTCACCAGCGGTAAGGGCCTGGATGAAAAGCCGAACTGGAAAAAGAGAGATAGTAAGGGATGAATATATTCCTGGAAAACAGAATGTGCGTGCGGATTTTCTCAGTCGCCATCTCACAGAGCTAGAGCAGGATCGAAGGAAGGAAAACTAACCTCGGAATGGTCGATTTGCAATTGTATTGTACCCAATAGTTAAGCTAGATATCATCCAGCTAAAAATATGGGGGAGCAATGTCGCAAAATTGGTTTCAATAAATTGCAAACGCGGCCTTGCATAGTTTTACAGACCATTCACCGATCGCTTATTACAGGGCTGGCCGCTTACAAAATGGCGATGTATCGACAAACTGTCGATGAGACATCGGCAATCGGCAAGGATATAAAGGAACATAATGGAATTATTGTGAAAAGGATTTCACCTTTTTTTCCAGGAGAGGATTGTGTATAACTGTATATAAGGAAAAACAGTAGGAAGTTATCATTTACGGAAATCAAGGCGTATTACAGCTGTCTACAGTTAAGCTGAAAGCCTGTAAACCTACTTCTGTTCCATATAGCAAAATTACCAAGTAACAGTTGGTGGACGATAGAGATATATCGGCTGTACAAAACAAGATAGGATTGAACAGTATAGATAATATATAAGCCGAGGATGAGAAAGGGAAAGTTTCAGGCAACACACAGATTCTGTGAAATCGCTGCTTCAGGAAGAAATTTTAGATCGAGTTTTAGGCTGTGACGTCATTGCCCCTCGACCGTCCGCCAGATCCTTATAAATAGCGGAGCGTTAAAATGAAAGGACACTGAAAGTCGGTTTGAGACAGACTGGAGGCAGAGCTCGCCACTACACATGTATCATCTGAATTGTGAGCGGATCGCCAGAAATTTTCAGTCCAGTGTCTGGAGTCTGAGGGTAAGCGAAATTATGATAACTATCATGTATAATATTTAGTTTATATTTGTTTTATTGCATGTTCGTATAAACTGCTCAATATATGCACGTAGAATATTCATTGGTATAAATGTATTGTGATTTTAATATGATTTAAACATGTTCTGCGTGGATGATTGTTGCTTGTACAAAAACGAATCACTACTAGCCCCACAGCCAAATGAAGATAACATCTATCATATTAATTGCTTTATCGCTTACGAAGATAAAGGCAGTCCCATGGCAGAGATTGTCATAATCAAATGAAGTGTTAGAAGCTTCATCATGGAAGATACCGCTTTTACGAGGTTAGGTGACCAGTCCCCTTCCTCGCTGCCTTTTCCTTCCGTAGTTTGAGAGCACAACTGAGTGCCCATTTACAGCTGGTAAACTGGAGTGTTCCACAGCCATGTTTCAGTTCCAAAACCATGTAGTTGTACTACAGAAGAAAGCAACTTGATCGCTTGGTCAGTCGGTCACTCACTTTAGCTAATAGTGTATTAAGTTCGTGTAGATGCTAAGAATGGCATCAGTATTTAAATTTGTACCAGATGTAGTTGGAAAGATCAAGTTATAAAAAAATAAAGGATGTACAGGAGAGGAATAAACCAGATGATGATTATTACTGAGAATGTTAATACTAACCCTGTATCATTGAAATGATGTTACTTAATGTGACTGTATAACTTTGACATCTGATGACTGACTAGTCTGACATATGTGCTAGTCAGTTACAATTAATTGAAATGTTAATATTTCTGTATCACTGAAATGATGTCCTTACTTACTATGATTGTATAACTGTGACATCTGATGACTGACTGGTCTGACATCTGTGCTAGTCAGTTACAAGTCTAGCCAGATACTAGCCAAGGCTGATATGATGTTTCAGGTTCCATGAAACAACTCAAACCAGACTGTCAAATATCAGAAGCCTGTGTTGTTCATCAGAGGCAATCCCACAAAAGTGCAGGACCCCAAAGAGTGAACTACAGCTGGAAATTGGTATCCCTAGTGCTGGGTCTACCAATGCTGATATCTACAAAGGACAGTTCAGTGTCAGCAGTCTCAAGAGGCTCAGATAAGTGTCATTTAAGACACTGATCACCCATATATGAACCAACAGCCAATAGTTGAAAACAGTATTCAAACCATTAAAGTACTCAGTCAAATGATGACAGTAATGTGTAAAGTCAGAAGGACTAAAAGAACAGTGATACAGTAAAAGTGATTCCAGTTTTCATTAACTTTATTGTTCAAGATCCTGAAGTCTAAAAAGACAAGACTACTTATTAACCTTGCTGAGTGACGGTTTCTAGTAAATACATTTTCTACAAGGACAGACAATCCTATCAAAACATTAGTTTAGAAATAATAATAATTGTGTGAATATTTTTTATATATTTTAATGCTCATTTCCTAATAGCAGGAATAGAAGATCAGTGTAATTATTAAAAGTTTTAAATTGCACCTGAGGACTTATTCACTTTTTACCCTGGTGTTTAAAGTGAATGTTCATTTTATTTATCCCCTAGACATTAAGTAATCATAAGATAGTCCCAGGGAGGAGACACCTTAAATCCTGGTACTACTTCTTACCAACTGGGCCAGGATTTTCACAGTCTGACTATTTCTATGATATCAATACACCAGTGCTTATTTCTAAGACTGGGGTATTACTTGTAAGACCAGAACTCTTTACTGGCACCTGGATATCCATCTGCCAACCCTATTCTTACATAAATAAATAATTTTAAATAACCTTCCGCTACAATGGCCATCGCTAGCGTGCATGAATGAACGAGATATATTAGCAAAACTTATAATTCTCTTTACTTGGTAAATATCCTTATACTGTAATCCTTGTATTGTTCTCTTTAAGTGGGGTTGCTTACCTTTTCTTATTTCCCCTCCCTTAATCTGCTTAGTCAAGGGATAACTTGGAGAATACTAGGACTCTGTTCCTACACCCCATACTAAATATTGTAAAACCCCCTATCAGACTAAATTAATCTATCTTTTTGGGTTAAAGTATCTCTTTCTGATAACCACTTGTCTTTGGACTGGGTTTTTTTTTTGTCTATACAAGCGGGAAGGGCATATTGGAATACTACTCTTCAAACACACCCCCCCCCCCTACCTTGTTATTGGTATATTTTTCTGTAACTATGATCTTTGACTGTACCATGCTAAATGTTGTGATTTTGGTTTAATGATAATAAACACCATAAACCTTAAATTACTGTGTTGGCCGACCCATTACCCATATCTGTTATATGTAGTTTGTATTCACGTCCGTGTGTTTGTAGCACCAAATTGGTGTGTGTACATGAAGTGTTGAGTAACTGGCAAAGATTGTTTAGCCAGGAGAGGTTTAGTAGTCTACAGATAAATAAAATTGTCGAAAGATAGGCAGATCGGAGAAATTACCCGATTTCAGAGACTGTCCTTACTCTTTTCAGCACCCTTGTGAATCAACTATCCATTTCTTAACCCTTACTATCACAGAGCCTTCACTATCATTTTACACTCGGACGGGACCACTATTTCTTAGACCTATCTCAAATAAAATTACGACAGATATTTGTTGTATATATTTATTGGCGGTGTTTTTAATATTTTATATATTATTTGTTTTCTTATGTATTTCTGTTAGGTGATAGTCCGTGTCTGGTTTCTTGATCTCCCAGGGTAGAATCACTGGCTTGTATTCACAACTGTTATTAATTGATGTAATTAATGTACCCAGATGGACAATTTCCTCCATACACTTCCATCCTGTAGGGTATCTAGTGGTATTCATTGGCTTGGCCTGAGTTGTTAGTTGGCATCTGGTAAAAGCTGTATGTGCTGGGTGAGACTTATCTA
This sequence comes from Oreohelix idahoensis, assembly GCA_024509875.1. Lineage (NCBI taxonomy): Eukaryota > Metazoa > Mollusca > Gastropoda > Stylommatophora > Oreohelicidae > Oreohelix > Oreohelix idahoensis. The sequence continues at coordinate 119,835 of JAMPIV010023161.1, read as the reverse complement.
ACATAACTCTGTTCATGTAATTTAGTCTTAACTCTTTTCTCCGTAATTCTAAAGGTATAATTCCTAAAGCCACCTCTATAGCTCCAATTGATGTTGATCTGATTACACCTGCTATTGTACATAAAGCCTGATGCTGAATTCTGTCTAATTTAATCTTGTTACTGTGCGCAGCAGTCATATATTATACTTCCATAATCTATTTTTCCTCTAATAAAAGATTTATAAAAAGTGAGCATTGTCTTAGTGCTTGCACCCCATCCATTACCTTTCAAATATCTTAATAAGTTAGTCAATCCTCTGCAAGACTCCACTAGTTTATCTATGTGTTTATTCCAGTTCAGCTGTTGGTCCAATATCATTCCTAGATATCGAGTGGTTTGTACTGTATAAATGTTTTGCCCTTGGATATTTATGTCTATAATTTTATTTTTTACAACCCTACCTTTACTGAAGATCATTCCCAATGTTTTATTTGTATTCAGTTGAAAACCCCATTTTGTCATCCATTTACATACTTTTTTTATTTGCTTCTATAGATCCTTATATAATTTTGGCAGATGTCTCCCAGTCCTCCATATAGCAACATCATCTGCAAACTGTGACAATGTATTTGTTATATCATTAAATTCCTCACCTTAATCATTTACCATTATTATCTTCGATCATAGGGGTTATTAGCGCGACCCGCAACACATAACACCGGAAATTTACCTATGGCAATCCAGCCTATTAATGACGCAATCACTTCTGTTGTTTCCCTATTGTACCGTATAGGTCAGATTACACAGAACAAAGACCTACTTGTCTAGTAAATGATAGAAGACTAAGAACAGTAAATACAGGGCAAAGGGTAGGTTTTGGTATTGTAGAAATGTTTAAACACATAAAGAAGGGAAACCCGAGGCCTGTAAACAGTAAATAAATATTACACACACATAAAGGTATGTTTTCTGGCACTCATGAGAAATAAGGAACTAGAAAACTAGACAACAGAAAAGCAACAGACGTGAGTGATGTGAAGAACCAGTTGTGCACTTTTATAACTTTCATCCTCTCCGGCAGTATCACTTCTTTTCTTCAATTTCCTCACCGATCGTCCTATTCTTTGACATATTTTATGCACCTATGTTTGCTCTTACCACCCCCAGACATGTTTACGTTTCGCCAGGTGAATCGTAATTATCATCATTCTTTTTCGTGCCCTGTGGAACATAGGGCAGAAACAGTTGCTCTCCATCGATTTCTATTCTGGGCTGTCTTTTTCAGGTCATTCCATTTTCCCTAACATCCTCTTCAACAGTTCTTCTCCAAGTTCTCTTTGGCCTCCCGACTCTTCTTTTCCCATGTGTGTTCCAGTCAAGGGCAACTCTGGCTATGCTTAATTTTTATCTTTTGAGTGTATGTCTTATCCATCCCCACTTTCTTACCTCAATTTCTGTCTGTATTTGCTGTTGTCCGCATCTTTACCTTAGCTCTATATTTGTTATTACATCTGGCCATCTTATGCAAAAGATCCATTGGAGACATCTATTTACAAATGTCCATAGCTTGGCGGTGATACTCATTGAGACATGCCATGTCTCTGAGCCATACAGCAAGACTGACTTCACATTTGAGTTAAAGATTCTAATTCTGAATCGTAATAATACCAGGCTAATTAGACCGGTCAGCGGATAATACCTTTATCACCTAAGTTGTCTAGCCACCTTTGATGCAGAAAGTAAACGTTAAGAGGAATAGCGACTGTCATGAACCGTTTATAGAAGGTATGTCAGTACTCATGCTCCTGCGAGAGCTAGATGTCTTTATGTACGTTGTGATTTGAAGTGAATGAATGTTAAGTTTGACTGTGGCCATGAATGCATTACTAGCAGTAAGCACTGATGTTAAGTTCACGGGCATGACTGAGTTGTTGTGAACGAAGGGGTGGTGAAGACTGGTATATATAGTTAGTGCAGGCTGAAATATGAGCAAAGATAGTGAGATTGCTATATGCTAATATTGTTGATGACGCACATAATACATTGTGCTTTTCTGATGTTTCATGACCAAAGAGGCAGTCTACCTGTGTTGTTGCTGTTATGCTAAAGTTTTGTGATATAAATTCGTCGGATATAGTGCCTGCGTGTTGGAGTTCATTGAGTTAAGATTAGCTGTGAATAACGAGCCATCCTTGTCGCTCCATGTGTAATGCAATATATATTTGTCAACGTGCACACACAGCGCAGAACTTGACAGCGAATAACTCATTTCCGGGGCCAGCGACAAACACGCAAGTGATCACCTGGGTTCGCCGTCTGTCTGTCTGAGAAAGCCGTCTGTGGTGTGCAAAGACATAGGTGATAATTAGATAATCTTTTCCGCTGGGCTATCTTTGTATCAATGATATCGATAATCTGTTTGGGGAGACAATATTGTGGGAATGTAGCTAGACAGGAACTAAGTTCATAGATATGTTCGTGAGTTTGCATAAAGATGCAATCGGAAGTATTACAGCCTTACTAGATAGATGTCACGCATTGGAATTTTAAAATTTGATATTTTAAAACACGCGGAGGATATGGTGATTCAACACCCCGACCCATTTAGTTCTAAAGAGCTTACCATTGGCTTAATATGAGAGCCGGAGTAGACTTTGACTTTCATTGGCAAATTCGTCGCAAACACAATCTGGGATTTGAACTGAGAAATGAAAATATAATCTAGCGAAATCGAAGTCACTGAATAGCCACGTCAAGCTAGCAATTCACCAGAACCAGAGAGAAGGATCGGACTACGAATTCCAAAATTATAAGTGATAGATCAAAGTATTTGGGCAACTTTGAAACTTAAAAGTAAACCCGCATTTGAAATACAAAGACTGGAAACTTAAAGCACTAGGACCGTGTATCTGGGCAACTTTAAAACTTACAAGTAAACTCGCATTTTTAAATACAAAGACTTGAGACCTATGGAATCAGATCACCCATCATAAGTGTCGTAGATTTTCGATAGGAGAATTAAGACTAGGTTTGGTCCCTTCTGAATAGGTTTGAATAGGTGATAGACTCAGTGAGAGTTAGTGAAAGGTAATAGAATTTCCACACACGTGAGATGATAGATTTGATATAGTGGCTGTCTCTGAAAGCGAAAAGAATTCTTCTCTCTCTCACCTATCTTCTACAACAGTTGTTACAGCGTCAGACAGACTACACCAATATACATATTACGTATATTTCTATCACTCACAGGCACGCACATACACGTGACGACAGGTAAACACACAGACGTGGGAAAACTATAACAATGATATATATATTATCTAGAACGAGCTGACCAAACACGATTATTAAGTTCAAGAGCGATTTTAATATCAGGAAAAATCGGCTCACAACATCAAAGAAAGTACATCAAGGAAAATACATATACACATAGTCATAAAAATTCAAGGAAATGTTGCAAGGATGATAGCCCCGTTATAGTGTTAACTCTAGGTTTAGCCCGGCCCCGTTAAGAGAACAGATGATGGCGCCCGAGTCACAGATACATAGGGTTTGAGTCTAAGAGTTTTCTTTGTTTTATCTCGTAATTATATGCACAGAGTTTGAAAAAAATCTGATTTAACCTAAGACAAAAACACAAGAACTCTAGCCTTAGCAACAAATTATGCAGATTGAAAAAAAAAATAGGACAGCAACAGGGTGTCAAAGATATAATAGTGAAAATATCACTCAAACCAGCGTACACTCATTCATTCCGCCATGGCCTCTCATACAGGTACTCACGACTTTGCTCGCTGCCTCTTGGAACACACTGATTTTAGATTTTCACACAGACTCAAAAAATGCAGTCTTCTGCCAAGAAGTCCCCAGTTCCAAAAGACGTATTTAACTCGGAGTCTCCGGGAACGACTACTTGGGTGTGCAAATTTGTTCAAATGTCTGATTAAGTCACCTAACAATTATTCCAGGCGCGGGAGTTAGCAGAGCACAGTGTCAATAGCGTAGGTTTCTAGAAATGATGAATGTCAGGTCGGTGCCTTCCCTCAGTATAGGATTCACTTTAGTCACACCACAGATTTGTCCACAAAAATATATATATATATAGTCGGGAAATGTTAGTTAATACTTGAAGTATTTCGCGCCACCAGGCAGAAAAATTACGTAGAGTTTTCTAGAAGAAATTAAGATCTGGCTCCAAGGTCCAGTATTTATCATTACAGTCTTTGAAAACCCGTTATTGGGATATAGTATTTCTGGCTAACTCGGGTTGCATATGCACTGTTAGACCAGTGGTACTTAAGAAACCCACGTGGTTCAAAATAAGGACTGTCTATTTCTTCACAAGTATGGAAACTACTACTAGGTGCTGGTAAAGTTAGGGTCACCCCAAAACTTTCACTGTGTGGAGGAAAAATAACACATATAATATAATAAACAGAATCTGTACTGGTTATAACTTACATTTAAACTTGCAAGCAGAGAGCTTTGCTTATCATTTAAACTTCCCGTGACGTAAGTTATATTTAAAAATCAGCAATCCTCATGAATTAGGAACACGTGCGTATTCCGTCACCATTCATGAGGCTCGATTCTAGAGTTTATACGTTAGTTTAGAAAAATACACTCGACTGAGTATTAGCAGTTAAATTAAATTCATAAATAGCTACAATTGCCGTTATAAGCTAGAAATTTTAATTTTATTCTGCTTTCCACTGAATGCTTCCCTAGAAAATATAATAGCCTACCACTTTATTTCTCTTCTGCGCTAAAGAAATAGATTAAAATGAATTAAGCGATTTAACACTTTAACACTCACAAAATCTATATATCTATCATATTAATTACCTCAACCACAGAATTACAGGTAGTCGCACAACTTAAGAATAAAAATGCTGAAAATATTTCTGGAAGTCTAGAAGTTCGACAAATTGCCGAAACAAACTGAGATCTTCGCTAACAGCTATTCTGTTTACGAGCAACCTATCTACTGTGAGTCTATGAGCGAGAATGAAATTAACGTTTCAAACTTGGCCAATATCTTAAAATCAGACAAAGGGCCCAAACTTATTTCGCCAAGCGAAATTATCTCCCCTACTCCCAACATTTACGTCCGCTTAACGCGTGTCGTAACTGTCACCTACTGACCACGATGTACGCGTGTCAGTTTCAAATCCCAGACAGCCTGACTCCAATGCAGGGCAGTTTTCACACTACAGCTGACCATGGCCCAAGTGAGCGCCGTGTCAGTTTGGGATTTTCCAGACAAATGTCTGGATACTGACCGGTGCAGATGTAAAGTATCACACCTCACCGGGACTTATGCCGAGAAGAAGCTCGCGCGCTCGGTGAGAATGTAGACGATTTGCTACGTCCTATGTTCAGCGAACCGACTTATCACGCCTTCTGACGCCCTGCAGCCCTGACATCTACGTAATATCGTCCTAGCGCGATTCTCAGTTTTAGAGAAAGGAAAACAGGTAAAGTTTGCGAATTATATGAAAATAATATTCGCAAAACGAATGGATGAAAAATATACAGGAAAAAGGAAATACAGAGATAATAAAAGAGAGAAATCGGGTGAAAGAATAGGAAGAAGATGTAGGAAATTAAATGAATATAAACCCTACGTGACAGAGCCTCCCCCCTTTAAGATATGGAAGCACTCCATGTCTACGTTATGGAGTTTAATTTCCTATAACCGTAGCTTCGGGGTGTCTGTCCTCTTCCCTCTCATCTTCCCCCTCCATCTCTGTCCAATTCCTACTCAAGTCCACTCCTCAAAGTTTCCTTCCCCTGGAATGTCTCATATGCGCGCTTGAAAGAGCGTCGCCGCTTCTGACATTTTTGAAAGATTTCCTGTGATAGCGGTGGAATATCCCTGCCACTATCGTCATCTTCGTCAGTTTTGGCGATCGTCAGGAGATGGTCGGAGGTTGGCACTGGTTTTTCCAAGTATCTCTTTAAGAGATTTAAATGGAAAACCTTCTCCTTTCCTTCAATAGAGATCTGGTAGTTAGCCTTAGAAATCTTTTTCAGGACGGTAAACGGCCCTTGCCATCCGATCTTCAGTTGGTTGTTCTCGGTAGGGAGCAACACCAAAACTTTCTCTCCTGCTTCCAGTTCTCTCTCTTCCGCGACTTTCCTGTATCGGTTAGCGTGCTTGGTGCGTGCTCGCTTAAAGTTAGTCGTTGCTAGGTCCCACCCTAGTTTCAACCGTTCCTTTAAAACCGACACATATTTACTGGCTGAGACAACTGTCTCATCAGCCTTCTCGTCTGTCAGAGACTGAAGTAAGGCTTCAAGCGGGCCCTTAATGGGTCTGCCGAATAAGAGTGTAGCTGGCGGAAATCCTGTGGAAGTATGAGGAGATTCTCTGTAGCCAAATAATGCTGCAGGAATACAGAGATCCCAATCTTCAGGTTTCACTTGTGCCAGCTTACTTAGCATCATGGTGAGGTTTCCATTAGCACGTTCCACGAGCCCATTTCCGGCCGGAGTATATGGCTTAGTGTGGATGTGCTGGGTCCTCAAGATCTTAACGATCTCATCCATCAACAGGTTTCGGTATGGAGATCCATTATCCGTCAACACTTGCTGAGGGAATCCCAACCGAGTGAAAATCTGCACGAGGGCTTCTGCGACATGCTTGGCATCTGCGCATGTTAGCGGGATAGCTTCTGCCCATAAAGTGCATGTATCGACTAAGGTCAGGATGAACCTGTTCCTTCTTTTAGTCCTTTCGAAAGGCCCTAAAATGTCGATCACAACCCGTTCGAATGGTGTTCCCATTATTGGCATTTCACCCATGTGGACTGGGGGTGTCCGTTGCTTGGGTGGTACACGTTGGCACTGGGCACAGGATTTGACATACCTGATAATATCAGTATTTACTCCTGGCCACCAATAATGAGTGGTTATACGTTGGTTTGTGGCGTTCTGTCCCATATGTCCGCTAAAGGGAAGAGAGTGCCCCATTTCTAGGATTTGGCTTCTGTACTGTTTCGGTACTAGGAGCTGGTTGTAACCTTGGTCAGGCTTGCCCGTTCTCCGATAAAGTACGCCATCCTCAGAAAAAATGTCCCCGTGCTGTTTGGGTTCCTTAGCCATGGGCAGTTTCCTAAAGCAGGGTGCCAAAGTAGGGTCCTTGTATTGCGCTTCTTTAAGTTCCATAGGTAACAAATTAGGCGCAGGCTCCCGTTCCTTCTTGGTTTGCCCTCTTGTAGTTACTGCTGCCACAATCGGCTCTTCCGGTTTCCCAATACACACGTATCTCCCGCCAAGTATGACTGGGTAGATGGGATCATCCATAACAGCCGCTTTGATCACACCTCTGACAAAGTCAGAGTGTATCTCCACCAATGCGATGGGAAGCGCTGTAGGTGCATCACTCTTACGAACTCCACAAAGTTTGACGGTCTCTCCTGTCTCTTGACCGGGTTTAACCAGGTTTCTGGCAACAATGCAATCATAAGAAAGCCCCGTGTCAAATAAGCAAGAAGTTTGAGAACCGTTCAAAGTAACAGTACCTCGCGTTGAGGGTCTATCCCCAACAGGTTGGGAATCACTGTCAATAAGTCCGCCTTGCGAGACTGTCAATAAGCATCCGATGCGTTTTGGCTCGGTGTGCTCGGTCTGATCATATGTCCCGTGCTCAGGGGTTCTCCCTTTGCCACCTTGTCCTTTCTGGCTACGCTGCCATGTAGGGCGGTCGGGTTGATCAGACTGTTTGGGGTGGTTGGGGTACTTGTTCTTGTAGAACTTGGATTTTTCAGGAGGGGGGTTTTGAGGTCCAGTTTCTCTGTGGTTATTTTGGTTAGAAGCCTGAGAAGATTGCTCTAGGTTATGTTTTCGAAAATGCTCCTCTGTCGGTTTCCGCTTTGTGGCCGGTAGTTCAGCCAGCGCATTGTGATAACGCTCAGACTTTTCCAAAATGTCTTCAAGTTTTTCTGCCCCCTGCTCAGCGAGAAATCTCCGGGTATCAGCAGACAAAGTGTTCTTTATTTGTTCAGTTAGAACAAGTTCCTCAAGACCTTCATAGGTAGAGGGGAGCTGCGAAAGCTCAAGGCACTTTGTTAGATATCCCTTAAGACGAGATGAGAACTGGTGAAAAGTTTCAGAATTCTCTTTCCGGCTGTTGCGAAACAGTTGCAAAAACTTGCGAGCGTTCATTTCAAAGCGCTCCAGTAACGCTTTCTTCAACACATCGTAGTCGTCTTGTTGGCTACTTTCCAGCTTAGAATAAACATCATAAGCAGAACCTTTTAGGGCCTGGGAAAGTTTCATATTCCAACGCGACCTCTCTAACCCGTACAGAGTTGCAATTTTCTCAAATTTTTCTAACCATGTGTCAATCTTCTCATTTGGACAAGGAAAAGATTCAAGAGTGAAAGACATAGCATTTAGTTGAAGAGATTGAGTGTTAGCAGGGTCAGTTAAGGAAGAATGAGGAGAAGACTCTCCATTGCTGGAGGTAGAGGCAGCACCACGACTTTGGAATTCCAAAGTTTTAAGAGCTAACTCATGCTGTCTCTCTTCTCTCTCCTTCTCATGCTGTCTCTCCTCCCTTTCCTTCTCATGCTGTCTCTCCTTCTCTTTTTCTCTCTCCCTGCGGATTTCCATTTCTTCCTCAATCTTCTTCTGCTGTAATAGACGGTCTGCTTCTTCTTTCCTCTCCGCATCATATCTCTCAAGTTCGTCTCTGACAAACGCTTTCGCATCCTCTCCTTCCAGTCCCTCCTCTCTCGCTTCTTCCCTGAGGAGTTGTCTAAGCTTTGCCCTCTCGGCCATATTATGTCAGTGACTGAGACTAGTGGAGAACGAAAATAGGAAAAAGGGTACACTGGTTCCTACCACTTACGAGAAAAAAAAATTACCAAAAATCAAAAGATGGTATCCTTAACCCTGGGATACCTCCTCCAAAATAAAATCTAACTATCGCTGCTATTATCGGCAATAAAGCACTTAATGCAAAACACGACTACGCCAAATAAATGGTAGTTAAGATTACAACTGAAAAATAAGTTGCTACAGTGGAAAAGCAAAAGAATATTGCAAAAATTAAAGAGAAAAATAATCCCTTAATTTTTAAAAATCCACTATAAGTTCGCCCCTGAAGTCAGATCGGGTAAGGGAGGGAATTAATCTGGACAAAAAGTCCGAAACACACTCCTTAACTTAGTTCAAACGCCGTTCTGCCTCAGTACCCAGTGAATGTTATACACTCACCACTTTACCAGCATTTAGTATTACAATCAGCAGTTAACATATATCCCGACAAAATCAACCTGTAACCAAAATGTATATTATTCAAAGATGCTGTGGAAAAAAAAACTTATTAGTTTGTGTGGTCAGCACGCCCGTAAACAGCCCGCTAATCTAGGGGGAAATATTTTTTAACGAGATAACAACTCACAAGACATCACACTCTTACTCTATATCAGAATACAGAATCTTAAGTTCAAAATCCAGATAGACGAGTCCACATTTGTCGTACTCGTCTTCCTATTCTTAGTTCAAAAACCGGAAACGAGCCCTCATTTGTCGTAGATTTTCGATAGGAGAATTAAGACTAGGTTTGGTCCCTTCTGAATAGGTTTGAATAGGTGATAGACTCAGTGAGAGTTAGTGAAAGGTAATAGAATTTCCACACACGTGAGATGATAGATTTTGATATAGTGGCTGTCTCTGAAAGCGAAAAGAATTCTTCTCTCTCTCACCTATCTTCTACAACAGTTGTTACAGCGTCAGACAGACTACACCAATATACATATTACGTATATTTCTATCACTCACAGGCACGCACATACACGTGACGACAGGTAAACACACAGACGTGGGAAAACTATAACAATGATATATATATTATCTAGAACGAGCTGACCAAACACGATTATTAAGTTCAAGAGCGATTTTAATATCAGGAAAAATCGGCTCACAACATCAAAGAAAGTACATCAAGGAAAATACATATACACATAGTCATAAAAATTCAAGGAAATGTTGCAAGGATGATAGCCCCGTTATAGTGTTAACTCTAGGTTTAGCCCGGCCCCGTTAAGAGAACAGATGATGGCGCCCGAGTCACAGATACATAGGGTTTGAGTCTAAGAGTTTTCTTTGTTTTATCTCGTAATTATATGCACAGAGTTTGAAAAAAAATCTGATTTAACCTAAGACAAAAACACAAGAACTCTAGCCTTAGCAACAAATTATGCAGATTGAAAAAAAAAATAGGACAGCAACAGGGTGTCAAAGATATAATAGTGAAAATATCACTCAAACCAGCGTACACTCATTCATTCCGCCATGGCCTCTCATACATGTACTCACGACTTTGCTCGCTGCCTCTTGGAACACACTGATTTTAGATTTTCACACAGACTCAAAAAATGCAGTCTTCTGCCAAGAAGTCCCCAGTTCCAAAAGACGTATTTAACTTGGAGTCTCCGGGAACGACTACTTGGGTGTGCAAATTTGTTCAAATGTCTGATTAAGTCACCTAACAATTATTCCAGGCGCGGGAGTTAGCAGAGCACAGTGTCAATAGCGTAGGTTTCTAGAAATGATGAATGTCAGGTCGGTGCCTTCCCTCAGTATAGGATTCACTTTAGTCACACCACAGATTTGTCCACAAAAATATATATATATAGTCGGGAAATGTTAGTTAATACTTGAAGTATTTCGCGCCACCAGGCAGAAAAATTACGTAGAGTTTCTAGAAGAAATTAAGATCTGGCTCCAAGGTCCAGTATTTATCATTACAGTCTTTGAAAACCCGTTATTGGGATATAGTATTTCTGGCTAACTCGGGTTGCATATGCACTGTTAGACCAGTGGTACTTAAGAAACCCACGTGGTTCAAAATAAGGACTGTCTATTTCTTCACAAGTATGGAAACTACTACTAGGTGCTGGTAAAGTTAGGGTCACCCCAAAACTTTCACTGTGTGGAGGAAAAATAACACATATAATATAATAAACAGAATCTGTACTGGTTATAACTTACATTTAAACTTGCAAGCAGAGAGCTTTGCTTATCATTTAAACTTCCCGTGACGTAAGTTATATTTAAAAATCAGCAATCCTCATAAATTAGGAACACGTGCGTATTCCGTCACCATTCATGAGGCTCGATTCTAGAGTTTATACGTTAGTTTAGAAAAATACACTCGACTGAGTATTAGCAGTTAAATTAAATTCATAAATAGCTACAATTGCCGTTATAAGCTAGAAATTTTAATTTTATTCTGCTTTCCACTGAATGCTTCCCTAGAAAATATAATAGCCTACCACTTTATTTCTCTTCTGCGCTAAAGAAATAGATTAAAATGAATTAAGCGATTTAACACTTTAACACTCACAAAATCTATATATCTATCATCTTAATTACCTCAACCACAGAATTACAGGTAGTCGCACAACTTAAGAATAAAAATGCTGAAAATATTTCTGGAAGTCTAGAAGTTCGACAAATTGCCGAAACAAACTGAGATCTTCGCTAACAGCTATTCTGTTTACGAGCAACCTATCTACTGTGAGTCTATGAGCGAGAATGAAATTAAAGTTTCAAACTTGGCCAATATCTTAAAATCAGACAAAGGGCCCAAACTTATTTCGCCAAGCGAAATTATCTCCCCTACTCCCAACATTTACGTCCGCTTAACGCGTGTCGTAACTGTCACCTACTGACCACGATGTACGCGTGTCAGTTTCAAATCCCAGACAGCCTGACTCCAATGCAGGGCAGTTTTCACACTACAGCTGACCATGGCCCAAGTGAGCGCCGTGTCAGTTTGGGATTTTCCAGACAAATGTCTGGATACTGACCGGTGCAGATGTAAAGTATCACACCTCACCGGGACTTATGCCGAGAAGAAGCTCGCGCGCTCGGTGAGAATGTAGACGATTTGCTACGTCCTATGTTCAGCGAACCGACTTATCACGCCTTCTGACGCCCTGCAGCCCTGACATCTACGTAATATCGTCCTAGCGCGATTCTCAGTTTTAGAGAAAGGAAAACAGGTAAAGTTTGCGAATTATATGAAAATAATAATATCAAAACGAATGGATGAAAAATATACAGGAAAAAGGAAATACAGAGATAATAAAAGAGAGAAATCGGGTGAAAGAATAGGAAGAAGATGTAGGAAATTAAATGAATATAAACCCTACGTGACAATAAGAGAAATACTAAAATTTCCCAAACCAAGTGATTCGAAAGAATCTAACCTAAGTTGCTGCGTCCATTCTAAACTGTGCCAGGAGATTGTGTTCCCAAAAATTACTTTGGGCAAGTGTAAACATTTATTTTACAAACGTGAATTTGACATGTTTCCTTGCTAAGTGCTTATCTATGCGTCTGGCAAGCTCAACATATGAAAATAATATATTTATAAACCACTGCGGCAAACGCTGGTGTTTGTTTTATGCTAATTCGCTCAGAAACGCGAAAGCAGCAGCAACCCCAGACTCCGAATGGAGCAGTGATGAATGATGATTACATCCCATATGCATCAAATGTAGAGAATCATTTTGTGAGATATATGTACCTTGGTAATTGTAATTCAGGCATGGTATTGCCCTCGCTCTGTCCAAGCACATATTTTCCAAGTTTAATAAACAGAAGAATATTGGTGATTTCTAATCATCTTCCCTGAGTTACGCTGTGTATACTCAAGAATTTAATTAGGCAGAGAGGCTAACACTTGTGGGTGGACAGTGAGACAATGCGCCTGTTAATTTACAGCTCACAATTTTGCTTAGCAGAGGCATCTGTTCTTTTTATTTTTTCTAAAGTTCGTGGAACAAAGCTATCAGACTGTTCATGGTATGAAGCTACAATACGAAAGTTCGACGCCACTAGCTGTAAGTTAAAAGCAGGTAATCAACACTAACCACCTAAATTGGACGAGTTGTGTGAAAAAGTGCCCTCATGACAAAAGAATTGACTAAACCACGGCTACAGGACTAGCTTAGACCATTTAAGTTTATTAAGGAAACAGCAAAAGGACAATTGTTTTTATCAATCCTCAAACCGAGTCTCAGTGAAGACAATTTCCTTTCCATCTAAAATTCACCATCATTCCATCGCTATTTTAACCTGTTAAGACTAATTGAGTATTAAATTTGTTACATGTTATTTTAAAACAAATCAATCAATGTTGATTCAGTTATTATAGGTACGAAAGAAAACTTATGAGCAAGACTCTTTAAATTATATACATCTAGACATATATGTACATCTATACACCAAATACTTGTAAAAGAATTTCGCTTGATTTACACCAGCTGGGGGCTTAAACGGGCTAAAACCATTGCTTAATTCTCCACAAAATGCGACGGATCAGATATAAATTAATAGTGCTCTGCCCTGTGCAGCATTGTTCTTGAGTGTTGGCCACTGGTGGGCCACTGCTGCAGAGATAAGGGGAGGCAATCCGTGAAAATTGTGGTCTCGCCTTGGGATTGAACTCAGACACGCAAGTGTGATAAATCACAATTGCGGACCTCGTCTTGATTAAGACACTAGAAGGTTAATTTCCCTAGAATACTGACATAAATTTTAGATTTACTGAAAGAGTATTGATAGTTATTAGTTATACGTCTTGCTATAAATAAATAAATAAGGTGAAATATTTTAAGAGTAAAGTTAATAATTGATAAAATCAACAAATTCTCTAAAATTAATTGAAAGAGGAAAAAACAAAACTGTCCATTGCTGAAGCCTAATTTCTGTTGCTGTCGTTGTTTTTCGGATTCGGTAATTTTAGTCAGCCAGTAATTTGAACGTAGTGCGGCTAATTTTATTTTAGTTAAGTAGCAAGTGTAAATTCGTGCAGCCTGTAAACAATATCCTTGCACAGCATGGCCGAACCACAAAACCTCTACACCTTTTAACTGAATAGCAGTAGAGAACTGGGCATGACAGGCCAAACTCTGACAGATTTTGTGCTTAGTTCGGTTGACGCCGAGAAAGAAATAGCACATGAAGAGAGGAAGGGTGAAAAGGAGAGAGCAGCCAAAGATCAGGTGAAAGCAGAGAAGGACGCCGAAAGGGAAGAAATGAGAATGACAAGGGAACACGAAAAGGAAGAGAAAGAAAGCAAAGAGCTTTTGAAGAGACGAAGGATGAAAAGGAGAGAAAAGTCATAGAAAAGCAAAGAGCATTCAAGAAGGAACAAGCTGACAGATTAAAGGCCCAAAAGGAAGCCGACAGAGCCCACACAAAAAGGGAGGAACAGGTCGACAGAGCCCACTCACTCAGACTTAAAGAACTAGAAATTGAAGGAAGAAGAATCGAATCTAGCTCTAGCACTAATGGGTAGGGGAGTTCTCAGGTTAGTGATGGGGGAAATATCTCTCAAGCGGTAGTTCCGAGCGTGGCCTCTTTTCAGTTAGATATCTACTCTGAGGCTTCAGAGGAAAAAGACATCTAGCTTGCTAGGTTTGAGTCTTTAGCTGCCACATATGGATTAGATAGGGAGAGATACAACATGAAGTTATCTCAGAGCCTGACAGGGCCTGCTTACGATGTCTTCCTCAAAATGGCCCCGGAAGACAACAACAATTATGACTTGTTGAAGAAAGCTCTGCGTCAGCGTTTTCGGCTGAATGTTCAAACTTTTCAGAGCAAATTCCGGGAAGCCAAGAGGCAAAAAGTCGAGTCGAATAAGCAGTTTGCTACACGTGAGGCTGTGTATTTGGAGAAGTGGGGATCATTCAGCGCCTTCGACGACTCGTACGAAGGGCTACAAGAGAAGATTATCATTGTACAGTTCAAGGACTAACTCACCCCTGACATGAGACGGTTCCTGGCGGAGCACGGGGCCGAAACTCTTGATCAGGTAGTACTGTTTGCTGATCAGTACCAGAGCGCCCAGTCGTACGTGAACTCGGCTAAAAGGTGCCCACACAATAGTCACCCCAAACAACAGGAGCGCCCCGTCACTGAATATAAAAGTTCCACCAACACCTCACACAACAAGGCTTCACAACAACCGCAGGACAGCACCAGACAGAAACAGAGCAATTCAGCACAGGGAACGGGATGGCAATGGTGTAAACTATGCAAATATGACACACATTTCTTATCGGAGTGTAAGAGGCCTAGAACAGGCCTTTTTAATGTCGCATGTCTGCTCACGAGGCCGATAGGGAACCATGACCTTCAGGCATACGAACAAAACCCGAGCCACCACACTATTACTGAGCAAGTAACCGTTGGTAACCAAAGCATACGGTGCTTTCATGATTCGGGATTAGAATATTCAGCTCTAGTTTCCCTATCTTCGGTGAAGACGCACCAATACACTTGTGAAACTGTAGAAATACAGGGCCCCAGGAACAATAGAGAGTTTGGGCTGCTTGACTAACACAATTTGGGCTGCTTGACTAACATAGTTTGGGCTGCTTGACTAACACAGTTTGTGCTGCTTGACTAACACAGTTTGGGTTGCTTGACTAACACAGTTTGGGCTGCTTGACTAACACAGTTTGGACTTCTTGACTAACACAGTTTGGGCTGCTTTACTAACATACTTTTGGCTGCTTGACTGTCGGAAATTTTATCTGATAGGTAATAGATGCTGATGGTCCTGTATGAGCAGAGGTGATAGTGATAACTGTATGAAAGTAAGGTGGAAGAAATAGTTTTCTCACGAGGTGATAGTGTAAGAGAAAGGACAGTCTCTGGGTTAAGTAATTTCTCTATTCCAGCGTATCAGTACGACTTTCTTTAAATCAGACGCACTTTCTCTCCTTGTACAAAATACAAGTTACGCTGCACCCACATGCACAAAATTCTGTGACAAATACGTACAAACGTGAAAACAACTATGAATAACAGATAGGGTAGGGGTTGACCAACGCAATAACTTAAGATTTATTAAGTTTATTTATCACTGAACTTTACAACATAACTCATATACATCAATAGATCATGGTTTATAGACAAATGAAAATTAATCAAATAGGTTCTCCGCTCTGGTAAAGGAAAAGAAAAGAAGATCACAACAGAGGTTAATTACCCCCAAAAGATCAAAAGTTAACAATGAGGGTATGGAATAGTCAGTAAAGAAACAGAGAACAAGTTCCTAATTAATCTATCCCATAAATACTCAGGTTAATAAGAACAAAAGAGAAGATTTGTATGATAGTGGTAACAACAGAAATCAGTTTATTTCTCCGTTCATTCAATTCACATACGTAAAGTGGCCAATTCCAGATTTGCTTACCAATAGTTGTCGCATGCATTCCGTGGAAATAAACACTAATAAGTAATAGGACTAGTTAGTGTAATATTAAGTTTTGCCAAATCCAGCCCCAGACTCGCCGTAGTTGCTGACTGCAATGTCACGGGAGTCGCTGGAGTTGGTTATTTAATTTTTCCTGGATATAATACGGTATCTCTGCCTTCAGTTGGTTGGAGTAAGGTTCATAAGTGGTGATCGCCGATGTAGGATGAATAATACAGATATATTTTCTGTGTTGTCTAGCTTCTGGTTGCTGAGACACTATGTTAAATTACGCAAATGTTGCTGTACAGTATATTTTGCCACAAAGCTGGCTGCCGAGATTGATATAAATGAAATCTGGTAATAGTTCTGGCCCAGTTAATATTATAATTATTGTGCTAGTTTGGTCTCTCTCATAAAAATTGAAGAAAATGGACCGCACCGGTCATAGCCCGAAGACTCAACAATATTATAAAGTTTCTGGTTGCTTATACACTTATAAGACTATAAGAACGCAAGTTCATATGGCCAAAAGTTCGCTAGTACGCAGGTTTTGATCAGCTTATATTATAGGAAAGAAAATATAACATATAACCATACTAACAATATTATATCTAACACGTGTTAAGGTAAGACCTCTTTAACCAGTACGTTATAAATTAGGGTACTTGTGTCTTTATTCACCCACAGATTACAATTGTTGAAATTTTGTAGCCACACGAAGCACCATACTTTTTCTTAAATTTTTTTTCTTGCATTCGCACGAAAAATCTAACACCGTGTCATCGCGCGGCAAATCTCTCTCACAGTTCACCAAGATCGTTAGAGATGTCTGGTTGGGTGATGGTGGTGGTAAGAGTCTCCGATTCGAAGTGTATGGGATTAGTTTAGAAACATGGACAATGAACAAGCAGTTAGAGGAAAGAATTGAGGCATTTGAGATGGGGATATATAGAAGAGTGGGATGCGTCTCATGGATAGAGAGGAAAACAAATAAAGAGGTCACAGACAACCTAGGAATGAAAAGATAATTAATGACGGAGGTTAACATTAGACAGTAAAAAATGTGTTGGCCGTGTAAAAAGACACAGCACCTTACTAAAGACTACAATAGAAGGCGGAGTTAAAGGAAAACGTGCAAGGGGAAGACAGCGCTATTAGTGGAAATGTAACATCAAGAGATGGACAAGAAAGAGTCCATCACAATATCAAGAGAAAAGGCAGATGACGCCGGAGATCCATTGCAGCCGATCTAAGATATTGATATGTCTGATGATGATGAATAGTCTTGTTGTTCCCCTCCCCCCCCCCCCCCCCCCCCCCCCCGCCCAAAAAAATTAATTGACAATCATCTTAACAAGACAATTTCGAGAACTACACGTTAAATCGTTGAAAGTATTCAAAAAGAGACATGAAAAGAGGTCGTATATCTTTATCATTACTGCCCTACAGATCGCAAAGGTGCCTAGACCTTCATATACGCATGCAAAGTCCACCTGTACCGCTCTTTACATTTCTTTCACATCTCTTTCACTTCTGTCTCCAGCTGACCTTTCCATAACACCATATTCCCAATGTGCCTCAATAGGAGTGTAACAGGATTCTTTTTACGGGACTTACATAATATTTTCTTTATGCTTAATACATTCATGTGCCATGCTGCCACCCCTATCTGCGAAATGCATAATAGACTAACCCCGCGCTCTTCCTGCCACCCCTACCTGCGAATTGCAAAATAGACTAACCCCGCGCAGGCAAATGTTCGGAAACCGGTGTGGTCATTGAATTTCAGAATGGGTGAACAAAGACACAAGAACATAAATTAGATTTAAAACACAAGTGTTTAGCTTGTCCTATAGCTTTTAACGCGTGATATGAACACTAGTCATTATAAAATTACATAAAATGGATATATGTAAATACTATATACCGTCAGTAGACAGTTATTTAATGCATGTACTAGTCAATTTAAAATGTCTCTTTCTGGGGAGTAGAGAGTAATTAAATTTACTTTACAGCTGGAAAATTTAGCTATAAGTTATTCAATACGCTATACAATTTAACACAAAAATCCCCATTGAAATATAACGAAAAACTTTAAACACATCAAATCACTTAAGGAGGTGGACGGTAGAGAAAACTGGATTTTATGTACAAAATATAGATTTTTTACTTTTGAGCTTATTTTATTAAATAATCATCGAGGAATCGATTGAGCAAGGTTTTATAACATAAAAATGCATTTGATGTATCAAAAAGCATATTTTCTGTACTACCCCAAGCTATGATTTGCAAATTTGTGCCGAAAATGCAAGATTTGTAGCTCAATAATACCTTAGTTACGCTGCCCATATCGTGCACTTTTTGGTATCGATACACAGGGAATTTCGTTCTCTGCCGTAATAAAGCAAATTCGAAACTATTTTTTCTCATAGCTCTGAGTGATGTGCGTTTGAAAATTTCCGTAATTTTACGCTAACTTCTGTCACAGAGGTTTTATGATCATTGAATTGCCTATATCCTCTTCTTTTTCTTTCACCCGTATCCTCTATTTTATTATCACTCTTTACCTTTTTCCTGTATTTTTCGCATCCATTCGTTTGCGAGAAATATTTTTTTCCCATTTTCACTTTCGCCAGTTTCGTTTCTCATTTAGAAACGCATTTCATTGCTGATTAAACGAGTAACTTTTTACGTAACGTGTCAGTCCCTTGCACCAGACGATTTGGCGTGAGAATGCATTCGGTCAATCGCTGCAGATTGACGAAATAACTGTGAATATTTTGGCTATCTCAGACATAGGGCCGACATATCGTCTGCATTCTCACCTGTCAAAACGTAGCTTCTCGGTGAGCGCTGAGGTGAGGCGTGAATCCCGACATCTCCCCGGCGCAGTATCAGACATTTGTCTGGTATTTTGCATCTGACACGTAGTTTCCTCGGTAGATTCTCAGTATCAGGGTGGAGAAGGCGCCATCACGCATTCGCTCAGAATGGTCATTTTGGCGTGACGTGTGAAGACAGGAGGTGTTAAGAGAAGGGGAGGCTATTGCGTAGTTTATGGAAATAGTGTACATCTTTGTCTGGTGTTTCATATATACTGGAGGGAGTTAGATTTTATTTTCACTCAGTAACTTCGCAGTCAAGACTAGAACAAGCCTTCGTTCGATTTCTAGAATCTCTGTTAATAGAGATGTCATTTAGTATGATCGTAGTGGTTTAAGTTCTTAGTAGTTCTGTGTTGAGGTAAATCTTATATTATTTATCTAGTATTTTGTGAGTGTTAAAGTGTTAAATCACTTATTTCATTTTGCTAGTTAGATTTGTGCAGAGAGTTAAATTATTAAGTCTGTTATATTCTCTAGTCGACGAGTTACAGTGGAAAGCGGAATAAATTATATTTTCTAGCTTAAAATCATGTAACCATAAGGGATTTAATTTAACTGCTAATACGCAGTCGAGAATATTTTAAAATTAACTTATTAAATGACTGCTACATCTTGAGTATTGACGGAATGCGTAGGTATTCCTAATTCAGGATGTTTGATTTTTAAATATAACTTATTCCACGGGAAGTGTTAAACTATAAGACAAGCTACGCTTGCAGCTTAAATTATCAGTTATAGTATGTATAATTATTTGATATGTGTTCTTTCCATTAAAGACAGTGAAACTGTGGTACCCAAACTTTGCCAGCGTTTGAGTAAAGAGATAAATCTGTGAAGAAAACAACAAACATTCTTACCTTAAAGATTTGATGTATAACTTTTACAAGAACTTTAAGATTTTAAAGAAGTAACGGGTCATCGAGCCTGATTTGATTCTTCCTGAGAAAACTCTAGTCACTTTTCAGCCTTTGTGGCAAGTAACATATTACAATCAGTAACTTTCCCGACACTGTTGACAAGTGGTGGTGTGACCAACTAAATTCCTATACTGAGAGAAGGAGCAGACCTGACATTCCTCATTAGTTTGAAATCTAAGATGTTGACACTGTGCTCGCTATAAACGCTCGTGCCTGGACAATTTTATTTGACTTAAACAGACATCCAAAACAATAGTATTCCCAAGAGAACGGTCCCGGAAGTAGTGAATTCAACCCGTCTTTTTGGACCTGGGGTTTTCTTGGCCAAGATTACCATTGAAGATTCTGTATGGGCAAGTCCTAAAAATATTGTTTTTTTTGTTCCCGAAGTGGCTACCAAAGCTGTGAGTATGAACAAAATGCACATGATCACAGTTGAATGAATAGAGTGAATGCAGGACTGAGCGATCCCTTTATGGTGGTATTTTGACACCCATTCATTTTTTGCTGTCATAACATTTCTTTATGCAAGGTATTGCTAACTATATATATATATATATATTCCCTTAGACTAGATCAGAGTATCCAGTCTGTTCATACCTTAAAGGGGAAGAATTTTAGACTAAATTATATATATCAGCGACTCTTTGGGCTATCACTTTCTTCTAACGGGACTGTGAGCTATACATCGAGGGAAGGATCATACCAACGGGTATTCTTGTAGCATTTCTTGATTTTTGTTTATGATTGTTTTGTATATGCTTGTTGTGATTTGATATGTTGTGAGAGAAGTTTAGTCTTGATAAATAAACTACTCATAAAATTTATTCTAGCGTGTCGGTCAGTTCGTTTTTCTCAAACACTTCATATAATCAGTGTCATAGGTTTTCCCACGTCTGTACGTCTAACTGTCGTCTTATGTGTGTATGTATGTGAGTGGATATATATATTTCATATATATGTGTGTAGACTGTCTGACTCAATCTAAATCTGTCGTAGAAGATAGGTGAAAGAGAGAAGATTTTCTTGATTTCAGAGACAGCCTCTATCACATTTCTACCACCTCACTCGTGGAAATCTATTGCTATTACTACTTCTCACTGTGACTATCACTTATTCTAATCTATTCAGAAGGGACCAACCCAAGTCTTAATTCCCCTATCGAAAATCTACGACAGCTTCCTTATAAGGAGTGGTCACGTGGTGACCTCATGCCCTCATTCCCGACCCATTGAAGACGCAAACGTAAACACTTGTTTTGATTGGTCGTAACCACATTTTGGCTGCGTGCGCAAATGTGGAATATAACAACAGCGATTTCCGCCCGTACACAAAACATTTGTTCGCTGCCTGTAACGTGGTGTTCGATATTTTTCTCTTGTTTAAATTTCAGTGAATTGTGTTCTATTACTTCAAAATGGGTAGAATAGGTAAGAGATCAAAGCAAATATCTGCTGCTAGGTCGCGTCGACAGTGTGTAATTTCTAGCAGTGGTAAAGGTAAGACAGAATCAGCGGTGAATGATACACAAAGAACATGGAATTTCTGCATACCACTTATATCCGATAGGCCTATGGTTCAAATTGCTGATCCAGTAGTGCCGTTCACCACTGGCCCAAGTCGATCTGATATAAAAATTAACTTGAGCACGAGCAAGAATGTTGCATCTCATAATACTGTCTGCGCCCAGCATAAACCTACGTACAAAATCATTGTGGACATTTCTTTCTTCAACAACCTTCTTAAAAATGTGTGTTGCAATGTGTGTAAGCAAAGCACATTGCAAACAAGAACTGACAACACCAAGTCTAAGGTTTCTCTCTCTTCCTGGAAGTTGTGTGTCACACATGTGAAAAAGCAATTTCTAGAATGTACACATCCGAGAGGGAACCAGAAGGCCGCGGCCCTCGTGGACATGCAATCAACAAATCTGCTGTTCTTGGTGCCCTCATGTCTGGAATGGGCCCATCTACGTTCAATCTCTTCTGTGAGAACCTAAACCTCCCTGGCCTGCACCAGAAAACATTTCATAAATATGCAGATCAAATTTAGGATCATTTGGATACCATGCACTCTACAGTATTTCAACGTTCCGTCAGCATCGTCCGAGCTGAGCACGCTAAGAGACAGCATCGTACCATTAATAAAAAAGAAGTCATTGACATCGCTGTCAGCTTTGATGCAACATGGCTAACTAGAGGTCATAAGTCACTGATAGGTGTTGGCAGTGTTATCGACATCTTGACTGGCATGGTCATCGATACGCATGTTATGTCTTCCTTCTGTCACACCTGTGAGAATACTGGACAGTGGCAACTGAAAAATCTGCCTGACAAATTTGAAAAATGGAAAGCAAAGCATCAGAAGGACTGCTGCCGTAATTACGAAGGGTGAGCCGGAATGATGGAGGTAAAAGCCTGTGAAGTTCTCTTTCTTCGTTCAGTGGCAAATCACAAGCTACGCTACACTGTTTTACTATCAGATGGCGATTCCAAGGCCTACAACAGACTCTGCGACATCAAACCGTATGGACCAGAAGTTGACATTACCAAACAAGAGTGCGTCAACCATGTTGCAAAGCGATTAGGCACTGCACTGAGGACACTGATTACTGACTGCAGGAAACAAAAAGTCACCCTTGGGGGAAATGGCCGTGGTCGTCTAACCCAAAATGCCATACGAAAATTGTGTATTTACTACACCAGGGCCATCCGCAAGCATAGTACAGCCCCAGAGATGAAACAAGCCATCATGGCTTCTCTCTACCATGGGTATTCGACAAACGACAAACCCCAACATAATTTGTGTCCGCCAGGCAAAGACTCCTGGTGTTTCTATCAGGCTTCCATCGCCAAAGGAGAAGCTGCCGGACCACACGAGACCAAGGTTCACACTCCGCTAGACTACAACCTGCTCCATAAGCACTTAGCCTCTATTTATGAGCGTCTTACTGATCAGCATCTGCTCAAGCGGTGTGAGCTAGGTGCAACACAAAATGCAAATGAAAGCCTACACAATGTTATATGGAGTCGTTGCAGCACGCGGAAATTTGTGTCATTAAAAAAAGCCAAATTCAGTGTCCTTGTGGCCGTTGGAGAGTTCAACTTTGGTCCATCAGCCAGTGCAGAAATAAAAAAGCTGTATGGTCAAGCATCTGGAACAAACTCAATACGCCTTGGACAGGTGCGATTGAGGAAACGTCTGGCCAACAGCCAGAAACATGAGGCTGACAAACTTGTGAAAAGAAGAAAAATTAGGCAAGAGGCAAGACAACAGTGGAACAAGAAATAAGAAGAAGACGATGGCGATGGATAGGACACACACTGAGGAAACCTGTTGATAGCATTACAAGGCAGTCTTGTTCTGGAACCCCCAGGGCAAGAGAGGCAGAGGAAGACCAAGAAGTACATGGAGAAGAGAGTTGGAAACAGAGGTGAAAATGATGAGGAGAACATGGAAAGAACTTGAGATGATGGCACGTGACAGGAGGACTTGTGTGTTTGTTGAAGGCCTATGCTCCTTTGGGAGTGGAGGGTTATGAATGAATGAAGACAACGGCGAGAGGAGGAGCTGCAGGAAGCTGAAGGAGGTGCAGCATATAGTTCTGGAGGATTTTAAACACATTCAGCCTCCCAGAATGGATTATATTGGACAAGACAAGGCACTCGGTGAGTAAAATGCATTTTTCTTAAAACTAACATTTTATTAACCAAAAATTTTATTACTAACAAACTATCTAACAGAGGAGTCTCAAATTTGGCATGCATGTAGTACACATCTATATCTTTAAAGTAACACATCTGCATTTTTGATATTTTGGTAATTTTCTTTTATAAATTAAAAAAAATATTTTTAAAAATATTTTTTCATACAAATATAGTGTTTTTGTTTTTTTAAATCATTAAAAATAGAACTTTAAACTTATGAAAAAAGCATGAGATCAATTGTTTTAATTGTCAGTCTCAACATGTGTGTGCAATTTGATAAAGTTTGGTCAATGGAAAACATAAGATTTTTGCTCTTGAAAATTGGTGAAAACCCCAATATGGCGGTTGTTTTTTTTGGTTACCATGTAGAAGGAAAGAAGAAAAATTAGGCAAGATAAAGGCGAGAGGAGGAGCTGCAGAAGGTGCAGCATATAGTGCTGGACAATTTTAAACACATTCAGCCCCCCAGAATGGAGTATATTGGACAAGACAAGTCACTCCGTGACTAAAATGCATTTTTCTCAAAACTAACATTTAATTTTAAAAAAATGTTATTTTTTAAAAATTATCTAATAGATCAGTCTGAAATTTGGCATGCTGTAGGACACATATATACCTTTAAATTGTCATATGCTTTTTTTGATATTTTGGTAATTTGCTTTGATATATTTTTTGAAATATTTTTTTTTTCATTGTTTTTCATACAAATATAGTGTATTTTTTAATAAAATCATTAAAAATAGAATTTTAAACTTATCAAAAAAGCCTATGCCTAATTGTTTTAATTGTCAGTCACAACATGTGTGTGCAATTTGATAAAGTTTGGTCAATGGAAACATAAGTTTTTAGCTCTCGAAAATTGCTGAAAATCCAATATGGCGGATGTTTTTTTTTGGTTACCATGGTAACCACATTTTTTTAAACAAAATAAACTGTAGAATTTGGTTCATGGACATACACTGTGTCTATTGAGCGCATAAAAAGTTTGAATATGTTATTAGAACAAAGGTTTGCGGTTCCATTCCTGAATAAAAGGATATTTCTTCACCTCTGCCGAATCTCAAACTCTGTCTTGTCTCACATTCTCCCCGTCTGCCGCCTCTCAGCTACGTAAGTTAATTCCCCTGAAAAATGTAACACTCCAAGTACGTCTCAGACTTATCGCCCCCTTGATTCTTCAAAGAAACTAGTTAACGTCTGGCCTCTGCCCGCATGTTTCTCTGATCAAAGAATGATTACGCCGTACTGCTCACTTCACATCCGTGCTTAATTGCCAGATGGCTCGCTTGTTAATTGCGATCGTGAATCAGGTATTCGTGTAGCAAACAAAATAAAACCTAGACGGGGAGGGGCAAAAGTGGACGGCCATTGCTGCACTGTTTTCATATGTGACATTGACTAACACAGTTTGGGCTGCTTGACTAACACAGTTTGGGCTGCTTGACTAACACAGATTGGACTGCTTTACTAACACAGTTTGGGAGACATCTGAAAACCAAAAAAAGCTGGTTTCTGAAACAAAGCTGTCCTTGAAGATTTCAGATAAAAGGTTACAGACAGGTAATTATCTTTAGGATGATGCCAGTGAGTCTTGCAGTAGTTCAAGGTAAGGCTATCAGATTTCTTGATCACTGGGAAAAAACATTTAGTGAAAGATTGCTGGGAATTCAAAACTTTAGACCAAGAAAGGCTTGTTTCATATGTGAATACATTTTACACACACATACTTTTAAGCACAGAGAACAGAAATACACTTATACGTAAGTCGTGTTTGTGTTTCTTCTTTTACTTCACATACTTGTATTTGACTTTCATACTTAATTTCTGAAAAGAGGCTTTATTAATCAAGGACCGTTTCTATAGCTTTTTTTTTTTAATTCACAAAAGCTATTTCATGAAAATGTCAACACAGTGTTATTATACAACACATTTTTTTTATTAAATATATCAGAGGAATACAGTCCACTTTCTTTGGATGAAAGAAATAATGAAATGAGAAAAGCTGAAATATTTTGTGACAACATTAAAGGTCGACAGAAAAAGTGATTATCGACAGTGTGGTGGATAGTTTGAAGGACAGTGACAGATTGCAAGCAGGAGGACATGCACACCATCATAGCTATCAGACGCTGGAGCTGGGTTGGTCATGTCCTCAGAAGAGACCCCGATGCCACCACAAGAACAGCTATGCTTTGGACCCCTGAAGGAAAACGAAAGAGAAGCCGACCAAAAACAACCTGGCGGAGGACTGTGGAGGCTGAGATGCAAAGAATGAACCAGAGTTGGGGCACTGTACGAAGGATGGCCGCCGACCGAGCAAAGTGGAAGCAATTTGTTGTTGCCCTACAAGACGCCACTAGGCGTGATGGCCACTGACTGCTTTGACGGTCGGCGGCTAAGGATCAAAGAAGAAGAAGAAGATAAATGATAAGATTTCAGTCTGCAAGTTTGAATGAACTGTCTCTCATCAGATTTAGTCCACTAGAAAACCTTAATTCAAAGAGGATTCTGGTGAAACTAAGCGAGATATTTCTGGACGAAAAATTCTTTCTCAGAAATCCCACAAAGGACTATGTAGAGTACATAAAGTTGAGAAAGGAGATTTGGTGCCCAGCCCACATTAAAAAATATCTCGACCCAAGAAATTTGATTACGGCTCAGCACTCAAGGTGTAGATTTATTAACCAAAATATGCAGCCCACTTAAACATTACAAGACAAAATAACAACAGACTGTTGCGTTAAATAACAAATGGTGATAGATTCTCACAACTGAAAAAATGTTCAAAATTTACAAATTATAAGATTTGTTAACTACTGTTTCTGAGAAATGTCAGAATAAAATGGTCATCATGTGAACTGAATGAGCTTTTCTGTGGTGGTTTTGCTGGGTATTTAAACTACACATCTTAGACTGGAAGTAGCTGCAGTGATGAGTGTGCTTCTGCTGATAGAATTTATGATTCTCTTGTTGCATAACACTGGCTAACAAAAAAAATTTTTTTTTTCTTTCTCTAACATTTCTATGTTTTTCGGGTCAATTTTAATGCGCTGTTTTTAAATCTGCAAACCGTTTTTCTCTATCAGGTCGGGATCTCTAGAAATACGCAATTGAAGTTTTTTAACAACACATACAGTATTACAACATCATTCGTACAAGAAGTATAACAGTTATGTAGGCTTGAATTTCTCTGCAGTCGACCTTCGTCGGTGAATGGCATGTGGTACATCGCGATGAAGCATCCAACAATAATCGGCAAGCATGGTCACACTCCACCGTCCTTGATAACGTGACTCCATTACGGCGATATCTTGATGGAATCGTTCTCCATGTTCATCGCTGACTTCGCCAAGGTTGTCAGGGAAAAAGTCAAGATGCGAATCGAGCAAATGGATTTTGAGGGACATGTTACAGCCCATAATTCTGTATGCATCTATGCACTGCTTAACAATATGCACATAGTCGACAGATTTGTGATTTCCCAGAAAGTTATCGACGATCGATTTGAATGCCATCCATGCGCGAAGTTCACTACCATGTAACAAGTTCTCGAATTGTTTGTCTGCAATAACTTTCCTAATCTGAGGTCCTACAAAGATACCTTCCTTTATCTTTGCATCGCTAACTTGCGGAAACATTTCTCGAAGATAAGTGAAAGCTTTGCTCGTTTTATCTAACGCTTTTACGAAATTCTTCATGAGCCCCAACTTTATATGTAACGGTGGTAAAATGATGCTGTCTTTGTTAACTAATGACTCGTGTATTACATTTTTATGCCCGAGCTGCATACGATCCCTGATAGGCCACACCTTTCTTGCATAATGTTCCTGTCTGTTGCGGCTGTCCCATTCACATAGGAAGCAACAAAATTTAGTATACCCAGTCTGCATGCCCGTGAAAATTGCAATGACCTTTAGGTCTCCACAAATCCGCCATTGGTAGTCATTGTACTTTATTTTTGCCAAAAGTATAGCCATATTGTCATAAGTTTCTTTCATATGAACAGAGTAGGCGACTGGAATTGATGAAAATAAATTTCCGTTATGCAATAACACGGCTTTTAGACTAGTCTTGGAAGAGTCGATGAAAAGTCGCCATTCGTTAACTATTTGCTCATGATCGAGGTGAACCATTAGACCGTTTACATCGTTGCAATAGCAAATGTCATCATCCATCTCAAAGTATTGAACAAGTTCTCTGTGTCTATGACGAAATTTAGATATCGGAGTATTGGGCGCTAAAAGATTCCATTCTTTGAGTCGCGAACCGAGTAATTCCGCTTGATAGGAGCGAGATCACGTATTAGATCTGAAAGTTCTGAATGGTTAATTAAGTGAACACCATCATTCACCGGTATATAATCCAAGTCAGAATTAGTTTCAAAAGCAGGTAAACTATCACTTTCTGATGGTTCATTCACGTCCAACGGATATTGTTCTGGTGGAACTGGGATCGGACACGTGATTGGATCATGAGGCACTGGTTTCGAAACCGATTCAATATTTGGATAAACCACAGACTTTCTAGTTTTAAAAGTGAAACCATGGATATTTATCAAGCAGAAGTAACAATCAGTAGCGTGATTTGTCGGTTCACGCCATATTACTGGCACTCCAAAAGGCATCGACTTATGCTTCGGCGATTTTCGTTACCAACCTGCCAATGTATTTGCACAAGTCGAACAAACTGCATTTGGCTTCCAAGATTTATTTGCATCATCAACTTTCGATTCGAAATAAAGTTCATATGCTTTCTTTAGTAATGAAGTAAAGTTTTTCTGGTGAACACGATCGGTAAAATATCCGCACACGTAACAGAACAGATCAGCCGAATTTCTACAACTTCTAGAAGCCATATTTCGCTCAGAATTATTTCAAAATACCTTGTACAGTAACTATTTGAAAAATAGCGTAACATATGTCAAGCATCTTTTAGCAGTATAAAAAGTAGAATTATTTTGCATTTTATTAATTTTTAATAAGTTATATAGTAAAAATGAAACGGAGCAGATAACGGTTTCCCAAAAATATATTTATTCACAAATATCTTAAGAACCCGATGTGATAGAGATAAACGGATTTCAGATTTGAAATCAGCGCAAGAAAATGACTTAAGAACACTTATTCTTATATAAGAAAGAAAAATGTTGTTTGTCAGTGTAATAGGCTCAGTTTGTCCCAGCACTTCAGGACCAGTACTGCAAGTAATTATCGTAGGATTTCAGAGGGTAACAGGGGACTTCGAGCTCATCATCAACTGGAATGGATTAAGTAGGCCCTCCAGAACACTGCTTATAGTTACTGGATAGACTCTGGACAAGACTGAGTAAGTCTCCTGGTAGGACTCGCTCGAAATGAACCAAAGTTGAGTTAGATGGAAACTTCTCCTTTGTATTCACCATTATGGGACCACTGGTTGATGTTTCGTGGCATGGCTCACCCGGCTTGGCTAAGCCTTAGACAATGATTGTCCCAAATTCACTGCTCATTTTGGACGGTTTATTTTCTGCTTCCTTTTAAATACAAAAGAAGGACTGACCTATTTGTGGCCATATAGTTCCATCCACACCATTCTTGCGTGGCTTGGTGCCAAATCACTTCTGCCTGGGGCCACACCAGATGTCCGTTTGCTAAAACTGCCTTTATCGCTGGTCAACAGTTCACGGGTAAGGGAGTTGATAGAAACTTTGCCAGGTCATAAAACTGAATAAAGCAACAAGAGTTAGTTGTGGAATGTTTTTCCCCACTTTTAGAAAGATGGGAGAATTACTGATTTTGAAAACGTGATTGAATTTCTGGTAGTAAGAGTGGAATTAGTGACCAGGTATGGGGTAAATAATGAGCAAATAATGAGAAGCGAAGGAGAGGCATTAGCAATACAAGACAGACAGTTTGGCATGGTAAAAACATATTTTAAAAGTCAACAGCAGAACAGATGAACAGCAATAAAATCAGAAGTTGTGAAAATACACGATCGCCTATGCCAGCTGGCAATACACTTGAAGACAAAGAAGAATGCATTGTTTTGAATAGCCTCATTTACTCATGCATGGAGGCATATCTGGAGTCATCTTTATATGACCACCAGTTATACACAATGCTACAATATGCATATCTGAAAGTGAACCTCTGTCTGTGAAGCTAATTACACCCTCATTGACTCTTGAAATCATCCACACGCTTCCAAGGATTCCCCGTGGTGAAACTTGTTGAGAACCCAGCATTACACACTAAGCTTGGAGAAGTCACTTGAGCCCCAGATGTAATTCTTTGGCTTTGACCCGTTTGACTGCATGCAGGAGGATCTCACTATGGACCCAGTGATGGGCAGAGGGAGCTAAGAAGTGGCTCTGTGCTCGACGTGACAATTCCTTGCGAGAGCCCAGAACCAGAGTACAGTATTTTAGCTCTGCATATTTGGAGAGCCCCCTTGGATGGCAGAGAATGCACAATGTACCACGCACGTGTTACGCCTAGCTTAGAACCAGATGTGAAAATCCTTGAAATGCAAGTCAAACTGGAGAAACCGGAGTTCATGACTTCATTTCAGCAGGTTTCAGAATAGCAGAAAAGCCACAAGAACAGGCCTTGATCTACAGTGTAGAAAATACCATGGAGTCTTCAGCTTGGTATTGGCTGCAAAAGAGCATAAAGCTTAGTGTTCCAAGTTAAACAACAACAATAACTTGAGTATCTTTTCTTATATTGCTACTTAGTCTATGGCTATCCTAGTGCATACTACAGACACTGATGTTTAAATACTGGTATAAACAAAGTTACATTTGCTTTTGAACATTAGCAAAGGACTCAACAAAGCAAAATAGTACAGAAAAATATAATTTCAGTTTATAAACAATCATTTCTTGTACATGTGGACATGCCACCCAGTCATGTCATGTCACAATATATTTTGTAAATATTAATGCCACTTTACAAAACTAGACACTGCACTTAATGATAAAATCAAAGAAAATTGTTTTTCACAAAATGCATAAATGTGTAAACAAAACACTTGCATGCGCACAGACTTGCAAGACAGTCTGTAAATAATAAAAATGCCATTCGTGCATATATTTTAATAAACTATATAAATTCATACGAAGACATTTTGATTTTTTTTCTGGTACATGGTTGTGCAACAACAGTATGTAAAAAATGTCCTATGCATTTCCCTCATTTTTGTTTAAAACAGAGAATGCAACCAAACGGTTAAAATTGTAGGGTTGGCCTCATTTCCAGCTGACATCTTTTTAATAATCCACTTATAATGTCAATTGGACAAGGCAGGTTAAAATGTATAGGAAATCTTACAAATTTTGTTCCCCCTCTTATCTATATACTTTTGTCTTTTGAGTGCTGACAATTACCTGTGTAAGATATTGTTGATGCTGTTAATGTGTGACTATATAATCTCAGTTTTAATAACTAACATCATTCCATGTTTCTGTTGTCCACAAAGCAATTTTTATTTTCTTTGATATTCATGGGCTATAGTGCTAATGGCCTTATATAGATGGTTTCTGGCTAACCTGTTTGTGCAATAATCAGTGGCCACTTATCTTTGTTTGATATAGACGGTTTCTGCTGCTGGTTAACATGTTTGTGCAATATTCAGTGGCCACTTATCTTTGTTTGATGTAGATGATTTCTGCTGCTGGTTAACCTGTTTGTGCAATAATCAGTGGCCACTTATCTTTGTTTGATATAGATGGGTTCTGCTGCTGGCTAACCTGTTTTTTGCAATAATTAGTTGCCACTTATCTTCGATATAGATGGTTTCCGCTGCTGGTTAAACCTGTTTGTGCAATAATCAGTAGCCACTTATCTTTGTTTGATATAGACGGTTTCTGCTGCTGGTTAACATGTTTGTGCAATAATTAGAGGCCACTTATCTTTGTTTGATATAGATTGTTTCTGCTGCTGGCTAACCTATTTGTGCAATAATCAGTGGCCACTTATCTTTGTTTGATGTAGATGATTTCTGCTGCTGGTTAACCTGTTTGTGCAATAATCAGTGGCCACTTATCCTTGTCTGATATAGATAGTTTCTGCTGCTGGTTAACCCGTTTGTGCATTAATCAGAGGGCACTTATCTTTGATATAGATGGTTTCTGCTGCTGGCTAACCCGTTTGTGCATTAATCAGAGGGCACTTATCTTTGATATAGATGGTTTCTGCTGCTGGCTAACCTGTTTGTGTAATAATCAGTGGCCACTTATCTTGGTTTGATATAGACGGTTTCTGCTGCTGGTTAACATGTTTGTGCAATATTCAGTGGCCACTTATGTTTGTTTGATATAGACGGTTTCTGCTGCTGGTTAACATGTTTGTGCAATAATCAGTGGCCACTTATCTTTGTTTGATATAGATGATTTCTTCTGCTGGCTAACCTGTTTGTGCAATAATCAGTGGCCACTTATCTTTGTTTGATATAGATGGTTTCTGCTGCTGGCTAACCTGTTTGTGCAATAATCAGTGGCCACTTATCTTGGTTTGATATAGACGGTTTCTGCTGCTGGTTAACATGTTTGTGCAATATTCAGTGGCCACTTATCTCTCTCTCTCTCTCTCTCTCTCTCTCTCTCCCTCTCTCTCTCTCTCTCTCTCTCTCTCTCTCTCTCTCTCTCTCTCTCTCTCTCTCTCCCAAAGCCTACAATGGAATGGGTGGAATAACACACTTGATGAGGAACTTAGTTTTAAGAATTAAGCGTATTTACAGGTTAAGGATACATGCGCTAGTTTTTCCCGCAATTAAATGCACGCGAGATATTTCCCCCTAAGGCGGGATGGTAATGTTTACATAGCCGAAGAATATTATTTGTCTGACGGTCGCTGTGTCTCGAGATGTTTGTCTATCAACAGTGTCCAATTACGTCTGATAATATGAAGAAAAATGTGTTTGCACAAGGGAATTCTCGTACTGTTTAGGGGATATCGCTTAACACAAAGGCAAGTTTTTTTTTTCCTAATTAATAAAGAGTGCATTATGAATGAGAACGCGAGTCGTTTCACCAAAATTGGCATGTCTCGAGCCGAGTCGAGTCGAGAATGCTTAAACCGCAAGTTGTCTCGAGTCGCTGTGGTGATGGTGACTTAAGTTCGACTCTAGTCAACAGAACTGGTATATTTACAATCAATTTATAACAGCAAATACAGGAACTGTCAATTGTTAATAATATATGTTCTGCCAATTTACATTAGTGCGTATATTTTATTTCAGTTTATAATAGCCATTCCATTTAATGACACGTTATAATAGATATTCTATTTACTGACACTTTATAATAGCAATTTTATTTACTGACAATTTATAATAGCAATTCTATTTACTGACACTTTATAATAGCAAGTCTATTTACTGAAAATTTATAATAGCATTTCTGTTTACTGACAATTTTTAAAAGCAATTCTGTTTACTGACAATTTATAATAGCAGTTCTATTTACTGACATTTTATAGTAGAAATTCTATTTACTGACACTTTATAATAGCAATTCTATTTACTGACACTTTATAATAGCAGTTTTCTTGACTGACAATTTATAATAGCAATTCTATTTACTGAAAATTTATAATAGCATTTCTTTTTACTGACCATTTTTAATAGCAATTCTATTTACTGACAATTTATAACAGCAGTTCTATTTACTGACAATTTATAATAGAATTTCTATTTACTGACATTTTATAATATCAATTCTATTTACTGACAATTTATAGAAGTAGTTAAGGTTACTAACACCTTAAAATAGCAATTCTATTTACTGAAAATTTATAATAGCAATTCTATTTACTGACACTTTATAATAACAATACTATTTACTGACAATTTATAGTAGCAATTCTATTTACTGACAATTTATAATAGCAATTATATTTACTGACAATTTATAACAGCAATTAAGGTTACTGACACTTTAAAATAGCAATTCAATTTACTGACAATTTATAATAGCAATTCCATTTACTGACACTTTATAATAGCACTTCTATTTACTGACAATTTATAACAGCAGTTCTATTTACTGACACTTTATAATGGCAATTCTATTTAATGAAAATTTATAATAGCAATTCTATTTACTGACAATTTATAATAGCAATTCTATTTACTGACAATTTATAGTGGCAATTCTATCTACTGATAATTTATAATAGCAATTCTATTTACTGACAATTTATAATAGCAATTAAGGTTACTGACACTTTAAAATAGCAATTCTTTTTACTGACAATTTACAATAGCAATTCTATTTATTGAAACTTTATAATAGCAATTTTATTTACTGACAATTTGTAATACCAGTTCTATTTACTTACACTTTATAATAGCAATTCTATTTACACTTTTATAATAGCAATTCTACTTACTGACAGTTTATAATAGCAATTCAACCTACTGACAATTTATATTACCAATTCTATTTACTGATAATTTATAATAGCAATTCTATTTACATACACTTTATAATAACTATTCTATTTAGAGACAATTTATAATAGCAATTCTATTTATATACACTTTATAATAGCAATTCTAATTACTGACATATTAAAATAGCAATTCTATTTACTGTCAATTTATAATAGCAATTCTATTTACTGACAATTTTATTAACAATTCTTTTAACTGTCAATTTATAATAGCTATTCTTTTTAGTGACAATTTATAATAGCAATTATATTTACAGACAATTTATTATGCAATTTTATTTCCTGACAATTTATAATAACCAATTCTACTTACTGACAATTTATAGTCACAATTTTATTTACTGACAATTTATAATAGACATTCTATTGACTGACAATTTATAACAGCAATTCTATTTACTGACACTTTAAAATAGCAATTCTATTTACTGACACTTTATAATAGCAATTCTATTTACTGACATTTTTTAATAGCAATTCTATTTACTAACAATTTGTAATAGCAATTCTAATTAGCAACAGTTTATAATAGCAATTCTATTTACAAACACTTTATAATAGCAATTCTATTTACACTTTTATAATAACAATTTTGTTACTGACACTTTATAATAGCACTTCTATTTACTGACAATTTGTAATAGCAATTCTATTTGCTGACAATTTATAATAGCAATTCTATTTACTGACAATTTATAATAGCAATTCTATTTACTGACAACTAAAATAGCAATTCTATTTACTGCCAATTTATTTTAACAATTTACTGACACTTTATAATTACAATTCTAGTTACGGATACTTTATAATAGCATTTCTATTTATAACACTTTATAACAGTAAACCCATTGACTAGGATTTTATGATAACAAATATATTTACAACTGCAGTAGGCATAAAACATTGCAGGTCAACTACCAACACCTCCTCTTTCGTGCCTTCGAAATGTCCATAGAAGGTAAAAACCCCAACAATAATTTATATTTATCATCCACAACTTGCTTTACAATAAACCAATTGTCATGCTGGAACATACGCTAGGCTTCGGTTACATTCGATTCTTTACTCTGCCCTTGGTCTCTCAATCTGTTCTTGTCTTCTTCTAATGAAGTATCCAACCAGGGCCCCTAGCAACCCTCCAGTTATTATGGTTCTCCAGCTGACGCCTGCTGCACCTATCGACTGCAGAGTGGCCACCATACCTGAGCCGTGCCCTGTTCTTGTTGTCAGGGACATAAGTGTGGAGGCAAATGATTGTGGAGCGATTGCTGGTGATGAGAAGGTAGTAGTGATAACAAACATCATGAAAACAGCGAAATTACGGAAGGTAATAGTAATAACAAAAACCATAATAAAAGTTAGTCTAAGGAAGGTATTAGTCATAACAAAAATCAAAATAAAAGGGAATCTAAGGAAGGCAGTAGTCATAACAAAAATCAAAATAAAAGTGCGTGTAAGGAAGGTAGTAGTCGTAACAAAAATCAAGATAAAAGTGCGTGTAAGGAAGGTAGTAGTCGTAACAAAAATCAAGATAAAAGTGAATCTATGAAGAGTAATAGTAATAACACAAATCAAGATAAAAGTGAATCTAAGGAAGGTAGTAATATTAACAATAACCACTATCACAGTGAATCTAAGGACGGTAGTAGAAATAACACAAACCTGTGATAACAGTGAAAATAAGGAAAGCAGTAGCAATAACACAAAGCTATAATAACAGTGAATATAAAAATAGTAGTAGCAATAACAAAAAACAACAAAAAACGATAAAAGTTAATCCAAGGAAGATGGTAGAAATAACAAAAGTCATGACAGAATTTATTCTAAGGAAGTTATTGGTGATAACAAAAGACATAATAAAAGTAAATATATGGGAGGCAGTAGTAATAACAAAAATTATTATAACCGTGAACACAAGGAAGGTAGTATTATAACAATAACCATGATAACAGTGAATAGAATGAAGATAGTAGAAACAACAAACATTACAAAAGTGAATCTAAGGAAGATAGTAGTAATAAGAAAAACCATGATAACAGTGAATACTTCTTCTTCCTCGTTCGTCCCGAAAAGGACGTTGGTTGCGTTGTGTCCGTTTACAGCGCTTCTTCTTCTTCTTCTTCTTCCATCCTTAGCCATCGACCGACCAAGCAGTCTGTGGCCATTACGCCTAGCTGGCGTCTTAGGGCAACAAGAAATTATCCGTTGTTCCGTTACGCCTAAAGGCGTTTATTGGTACAACAGAATATTAATTGTTGTTTCCGTAATCAGCGTTTACAGCGCAGCTGCGATATTTGCGCCTTTCGGCAACACATCCGACTTCAGCACGGCATTTTCGGGACCGGGTTAGCCTTCCCTCTTCGATTCCTACTCACTCAGCCAGACTGCAGTGATGCAGCCTGTTTCCAGGACCACCACTTGGAGGTGGAGTAGGGTCTTGGTCTGCTCTAATTCGCTGACCCTGACGCAAGCAATCTAGCTATGGGTCGCTAAGTAGTAGTGATACCAAAAGGCATGGTAAAAGTGAACCTATTGAAGGTAGTAGGAATAACAAAAACCATGATAACAGTGAATACTTCTTCTTCTTCTTCGTTCGTCCTGAAAAGGACGTTGGTTGCATTGTGCCCGTAGCTTTCCCTCTTCGATCCCTACTTACTCAGCCAGACTGCAGTGATGCAGCCTGTTTACACGACCACCACTTGGAGGTGGAGTAGGTTCTTGGTCAGCTCTGGTTCGCTGACCCTGACGCAAGCAGTGTAGCTATGGGTCGCTAACTGCATTTCTCACTTGTGACAACACATTGAATACAAGGATAGTAGTATTATAACAATTACCATGATAACAGTGAATCTAATGAACATAGTAGTAACAACAAACACTATAAAAGTGAATCTAAGAAAGGTAGTCGTAATAACAAAAAACTAGGATAACAGTGAATACAAGGTTAGTAGTATTATAACACTAATCACGATAACAGTGAATCGAATGAAGATAGTAGAAATAACAAACACTATAAAAGAGAATCTAGGAAGTAGTAGTAATAACAAACACAGTGATATAGTTGCAACACACACCGTGATATAGTAATAATATACACAGTGATAACAGTGGAAGATATTTACGTCTTCAAGACATGATATACAATTAATTTAAGTCGCTTGCTTCAGAAACTTACTTTTTCCAAATCCTACATTGCCTATCATACAAGGAATCCCAAACCACGTCAAGAAGACACCAACTAAAGCACCAATACCTACTGGGTCCGCATCAGCAAAGTCTGGGTGCAGGCTCAAGAAAAAGATTATCACAAGTAAGCTTGTATGTTGTGTGGTCATGGCTTCCCTATGTACATTTGTCGTGGAAAGAGAGGTTGAAAAACAAGGGTAAGTAACTGTGTACCTAAGTGGTTTTTATCAACAATTAAGTTGTAGCTTCCCTTTAATGTATCGCAGTATGTGTGTCTGTTATCCTTTTTTTTTTTTTAAAGGGAAGTCACAAAGATGTGGTTTTTACAGATGACTGTTATTGAGATGTGGTTTTATAGATCAATATTAATGAGATGTGTTTTTATAGAAGAATGTTAATGAGATGTGGTTTTACGGTAGAGTGTTAATGAGATGTTTTTTACAGATAAATGTTAATGAAATGTGGTTTTACAGATGAATGTTAATGAGATGTGATTTTGTAGAAGAATGTTAATAAGAAGTGGTTTTACAGATGAATGTTAATGAGATGTGTTTTTATAGAAGAATATTAAGTATACGATGAACAGCTGAAGAATAAGGAGAATATCCTGAAAGAAGATAGCTTGTCAGGCATCTTTTTACTCATATTACAGTAATAGCACCAGTGACAGCAGCAGTGACAGGAGAGATGGTAATGGCAGCAGTGGTGGTTGTGATCGTAATATTAGCAATGGTTGTAGTAATGCTAACAGCAGCAGTGGTATTAGTTTTTTGTTTTTGTTTTTTTCGTACGCCCGCTAATACTCGAGGCGAAATCTCAGGTTATTACTAATGTCTAGCCTGACATTGATTTTACGTGAGTATCCCTCTTTTCTTGTACAGAGACAGATGTCCCTCGCCATTCAGGCAAATACTCTCCGATTTCGGAGGTACCCATTGCAGCTGGGTCGGCTCAGGAGCCGCCAATCCCTGGTCGACGACACTCCTTCAAATGTCCTCGCCAGGTCTCGAGTTAATCCAGTCCAATTCCCGGTCGACGAAAAATCCTCAAATGCCGTCGCCCAGGTTTGATCCTGAATCACCCGGTCGCCAGAGCGGTGTTGTAACCACTACGCTAGCGCGGCTCCCCAGTGGTATTAGTGATAGCAGCAGCAGCAACAGTAGTAACAGCACCAGTGGTCGTAGTGGTAACAATAGTAGTTGTAGTGGTAAGAGTAGTAGTAGTAGTAGTGGTAAGAGTAGATGTATTTGTGGTAACAGTAGTAGTAGTAGTGGTAACATCAGCAATGGAAGTTGTAACAGCAGCAGTGGTAGTAGTGATAATGATAGCAGCAACAGTGATAGTTGTGATAATGATAGCAGCAACATTGATAGTTGTGATAATGATAACAAACACAGGGATAGTTGTGATAATGATAGCAAACACAGGGATAGTTGTGATAATGATAGCAAACACAGAGATAGTTGTGATAATGTAGCAAACACAGGGATAGTTGTGACAATGATAGCAAACACAGTGATAGTTGTGATAATGATAATAAAATAGGGATAGTTGTGATAATGATAAGAGTAGGTGTAGTTGTGGCAACAGTAGTTGTAGTAGTGGTAACGTCAGCAATTGTAGTTGTAACAGCAGCAGTGGTAGTAGTGATAATGATAGCAGCAACAGTGATAGTTGTGATAATGATAGCAGCAACATTGATAGTTGTGATAATGATAACAAACACAGGGATAGTTGTGATAATGATAGCAAACACAGGGATAGTTGTGATAATGATAGCAAACACAGAGATAGTTGTGATAATGTAGCAAACACAGGGATAGTTGTGACAATGATAGCAAACACAGTGATAGTTGTGATAATGATAATAAAATAGGGATAGTTGTGATAATGATAAGAGTAGGTGTAGTTGTGGCAACAGTAGTTGTAGTAGTGGTAACGTCAGCAATTGTAGTTGTAACAGCAGCAGTGATAGTAGTGATAATGATAGCAGCAACAATGATAGTTGTGATAATGATAGCAGCAACATTGATAGTTGTGATAATGATAGCAAACACAGTAATAGTTGTGATAATGATAGCAAACATAGGGATAGTTGTGATAATGATAGCAAAAACAGGGATAGTTGTGATAATGATAGCAGCAACAGTGGTAATTGTGATAATGGTAGCAGCAACAGTGGTAGTTGTGATAATGAAAGCAGTAGCAGAGACAGTGGTGATAATGATAGCTGCAACAGTGATAGTTGTGATAATGGTATCATCAATAATGGTAGTTGTGATAATAGTATATAGCGGTAGCTGTGGTAATGGTAGCAGCTACAGTGGTAGTTGTGATAATGATAGCAGCAACAGGGATAGTTATGACAATGATAGCATCAACAGTGATAGTTGTGATAATGGTATCATCAATAGTGGTAGTTGTGATAATGGTAGCAGCAATAGTGGTATTTGTGATAATGATAGCAGCAACAGTGATAGATGTGATAATGATAGCAGCAACAGTGATAGTTGTGATAATGATAGCAGCAACAGGGATAGTTATGATAATGATAGCATCAACAGTGATAGTTGTGATAATGGTATCATCAATAGTGGTAGTTGTGATAATGGTAGCAGCAATAGTGGTATTTGTGATAATGATAGCAGCAACAGTGATAGTTGTGATAATGATAGCCGTAACAGTGATAGTTATGATAATGATAGTGTCATAAGATCAGAGATTACACCGATCAAATAGATAATATTCTTGTTTATAGAGATAAAATAATATATGGAAAAAAATAGTGGAGTTGTGTGAAACATCATCGCCCCGCCTGTAGGTCAATACTAACTTTTTATATCTCGTCCTTGAGACACTAACGGTAACAATTTTGGAACGGCAAAGCGTAGTATTTCAAATAAGATAGACAGAAGAAAGAACGATGAAGGGGAAATGAGAGAGAGAGAGAGAGAGAGAGAGAGAGAGAGAGAGAGAGAGAGAGAGAGAGAGAGAGAGAGAAAATGCAACTTTTGACACGCGCTGGAGGGGGGTATCGCGAACCGAACGAAAGTGCGTGGCCAAAAACGTAGCATGTTTTTCAAAAGACGACACAAAAACCATACCGTCCCCTTTTTCGCTCGACACGCAGTTCAAAATATATAACCGCTTAGATCTGCAGACTCAAAGCATAAACACACACACAGTTTTTACTTCCGGTCTAAAAATTGCAGTTTTATGATGCGTTGGTTCAAATATGAATGAGAACGAAAGTACAGCCCAATAAAACGATTACCGTGGAATAGTTAAAAATACAGTGGGAGAAGGGGTGGAATGGAGCATAGGTGGTCGTGTCACTAGTTCGTTGTTTACAGAAATTTGAATTTGAACCAAAAGCAAAGCATAGTAGGATTGTCGTGGAATATTCTAATCCACATATATAAATTATCAGGTAAATATAAAGCCTAACAAATACATTTAATAAAGAAAAGAGCAATGGTAAAAGAACAGTGCTGTCACAATGACTGTACTCGAAATCCCCTTGTTTTCTGCTTCGTCTGCAAATTGTAACGCTTTCACGTTGATAGTAAAAGCCTACTGTATTATTACCCGCTTTCTTCAATGAAACGTGTACTGACCTTGAGATACGCAAGCTGATCAATGACCTAGATTTAATATTTCATTCATTCCATACACGGCGTAACTAAAAGACAGATAAAGCAGGAGAGAGAGAGGGGCGAATGAAGGCAGGAAGCATGCAATACTAAACACGCGTCGCGCGATACACAATTGCTGCCATCACGCGTGTAAGGCCACATGCACTAACTTTTTTTCAGACGGACAGTGATAAAAACACTAACCTTCCCAGAGTTAGGTTTTAAAAAACCTGGAAAACGCTTATTAGAAAAGATGACATTAGATGGGTTTACGTTTGAAAACATTACAGTACCCAGACAGCACATCTTCGAAACAGGAGGTAGAAGAAATTGCATATTTTGAACGCAGCCACTTAGCTCTTTTAAATTTGTATATTTGGGTTCCTTAGGGCTTGCTGACAAAGAATATGTAAAACGTTACGCAAATAGTCTAGGAATTACCAAATTATAACCAAAATAAAATAGTGGGGGTGCCTGACAGCATGAAATCATTTCTGCTCATAAAATTTTTTTATAACGTGTTTGAAAAAACATTACGTTACGGAAATAGCCTACCATGTTAACTCCTATTTGATTGGAGCGCAACAAATGTAAGACTAAACACGATTGGTCGGGCTATAAATACTATCTTGTGTTGTCAGGGGAACGTGAAAAGGAGTACTTTTTTGAAAAGATGTGTAGACATGGTTTGATTGGGTAGAGCTGCGAATATACTCAATTCAGAGCGTCTGTTCATTGCCACATCTTGTAATAAACCTACTAAGAAGCAGTGCGTTGAGCACCAGTGTATATTTTTTATAAAATAAAGCCTGGGACATCGGCAGATCGGAGTTGTGCTATATTCATTGCCAGTCAACGAAACTGTTTATTATTCCATGAATTGTGGTAAGCTTGAAATATTCAATATCTTTTAATGAAAATTGAATGTAAATTGATAATTTATGTCTGTATATATGTGTAGTTCAGTAGCAAACATGATGTAAAGCCTATAATGCTCCAGCCTGAACAGAAGGTGTCGGAGGAAAGTAAAACTGCATGGAATGGCCAAACAGTACACTGACACCTAGATTATTGACTAGAAAGAAATAATGCTGGAATTGCAGAGGCGTAGTAACCATTAGGGAGGGAAATACTGGTATAAAGTATTTCAG
The DNA here is from genome assembly GCA_024509875.1 of Oreohelix idahoensis. Taxonomy (NCBI): domain Eukaryota; kingdom Metazoa; phylum Mollusca; class Gastropoda; order Stylommatophora; family Oreohelicidae; genus Oreohelix; species Oreohelix idahoensis. Next base: position 77,706 of record JAMPIV010023161.1, on the reverse strand, counting down.
ATGAAGCTGACAGTTGGCCTAACGCTCTGAACTCAATGTTTGTGATGTATTGTGCTCAGTGTAGAAAGAGAGTATCAATTAGTTATGAAGTAGAAGGTACATCCTTCTTGTTTCAGGGACCGTGGTCTTAAAGTTATTGAGCAGCACCTGGTCAGAGCTTTGCTGAAGCCAGAGGTGGACAGCATACTCCTTGGTCCATATAGCAACCAGTGGGGTGGCTCCAGAACTCATTAAAGTAATCGAGCAGAGGAGTCTTTTACTGCAGTCATCACGCAAGATAAGAGAGTGTGGCCATGGAGCTCAACATTATGTACCCCCATCTTAAAATGACATTGTAAAATAAAATTAAGAGGGGAATTTAATTGTTTTAATATCAGGAACTGAGAACATCTCCAATACTAGTTCCAATAAAGACAAACTATTGAAGTCATGATGACAAATACCAACAGAGCTTGAACAAAACAAAACCAGTATTACCTCATATTACTACTACACAACTGACACACATAGGATACTATTAATAATATATGTCACTACAAGATTCATATTAATAAATTCTGTACATATAACTTGTAATTAAAATTGATTGTGATTCCTGGTTCCCTTTGTATTTGAATCAGGACACATATACATTCATGACAGCAATGAATACATATTGTTATTTGAAAAGTTATCAGTGACTCCTTTAAGATATCCTCGTAGAGTGTTTTATGTATGTGAGTGTCACAGTGTTGTCAAGTGTGGTGGAATAAATTAAATTGTTTATCTGTCTGTTGTTGTTATGACTTACACTTCATCATACACATACCCTAGACATATAACGTAGTCATCACACTATTCCAGAATAATTCTGACTGAGGTATACATATGTGGCAGCAAGTAAGGTTATCTATAATACACTACTCTTATTAGATATAGATACCTTCACAGCTGATCTCAGTCAGTACACTAAGTCCCCTATAAATATTTATAACATCCCACTTCACCACATATATTGGGGTCTCGCTCTCGGGATTTTGAATCTTTCCCTATTAAAAATATTGGGGGTAATTCACTTCAGGGAATATAAGAATTAAAAGGTATCCTTGGGTGGAATTAAATAAGGTTGAGCTCACGGTGCCGGTGTTGTCCATTAGATATATTTATAGATTAAATTGTTGGTTAGACATTTTAGAAATTTACCTGATAGACAATGGCGGACCTGGCCAAGTTTCGATCTGCTGCTGTTCAGACTGCAAAAGAGTTAGGATTAGATGGGCAAGTTATGGTTGCCTATGTCACTACGGAATGTGACAAATTTATTGAACGCGAAGAAAGAAGATTAGAAAAAGAGGCCGAAAGAAAGTTAGAGGCTGAAAGGGAAATTAAGAAGTTACAATTTGAGGCTGAGGCTGAGACTAAGAGGTTGCAGATTGAGGCTGAGCTAAGAGCTGCAGAGAGAAGGCTGAGAAAGAGAAGAAAGAAAAGAAAGCAGAGAAAGAAGATTAGCTGCAGAAAGGGAAGAGAAGAAATTAGCTGCAGAAAGGGAAGAGAAGAAATTAGCTGCAGAAAGGGAAGCAGAAGATAAAAGATTACAAAGGGAACATGAGTTACGACTAAGGGAGTTTGAGTTTCAAGGCCATGCTCCTGAAAATGGTGCCAGTCCCTTTGCCTCTGATGCCACTGCTAGCCAAGGAGCCTCAACCTCAGCTATGAATTTTCATTTAGATCATTTTGTTGAGAAAGACGATGATATAGAGAGCTATCTAAATAGGTATGAACTATTAGCTACCACGTATGGGTTAGAGAGAGAAAGGTGGAGCTTAAAGTTATCTCAGGGACTTCGTGGGGCAGCTTATGAAGTTTTTGCAAAAATGAGCAGAGGTGATCAGGAAAATTATGACATGCTAAAGCAGGCTCTTTTGTTAAGATATGAAAAGAATGCAGAATTTTATAGGAAAAAATTTAGGAATGCTAAACTACTGTCAGGTGAAACCTATCACCAGTTCTCTGCACGAATAGAGACATACTTGGAGAAATGGACTTCTCTGGGGAAAACCCAAGATCTTAAGGAAATGGTCCTTATAGAGCAATTAAGAGAGTCCATGGCTCCAGACCTGAGAAAGTTTCTCATGGAACAAGGTGCAGAGAGGCTGGGTGAGTTGCTAAATGTTGCTGAAAGGTATCAAGCAGCTCAAGCAGAGGTAACAGGTAATAAAAAGAAACAAGTGGATAAGTTTAGGGCACCACAGAACTTTAATAAATTTGATCCTAGGGATCAAAATAAAGGTAAGCACCAATTTGATAGGCCACGGTATGAAAATAAAAATAAATTCCCACAATTCGATGAAAGGAAATATGATGAAAGAAAATCTTTCAACCAAGGAAAAAGGTGGTGTAAAAATTGTCAGATGGACAATCATGACACTGACCGTTGCAGAAGGAAACCTGTGTATATGGCAACCCTTCAGGTCAGGTCGACCTCAAGACAGGAGGAGGATATTATGTTAGATACCACTCCAGAAGAGATGAGGAAGGCACAGGCTGGGGATAAAACACTCAAGCCTTGTTTCAGAAAATTGTCAACTTGTTATACAACTCCAGGCAAGGGAGATTTTTACATGAAAAACAAGTTGATGTATAGGAAGACTGGAGCTAGATCCAAAGGTCGGACAGCTGGTACTTCCTAAAAGATATAGGGCAGACTTAATAAGGAGCCTACATGTGAAACCAGATGGGGACCATGAGAAGATAGGTACCATCATTCAAAAGGTGGCTCACAATTATTATTGGCCCAAAGCAAGATGGGACATTGAGAATTTTGTAGAAAGGTGTAGCATAGCACATGAGGGAACACCCACAAGTGGGAACATGGATCAGGACCTGGACACGCCACGGGGCAAAATTAGGCCTGATAATAAAAAGAAAAATAGATTTGATAAAGTGGACCAAATGGAATGGGAAGCCCCTTTTCACGGACAAGCTTCACTTAACTGTTTTACAATGGCCACTATGCGGAGAGTGCAAAAAGATGTCTTACCCCAGGATAAGCCGAAAATCCCTCAATCGGACTTAAACAAACTGGAGGAAGAGGATGTAGAGAGGAAATCTCTCATCAAGAATTTTAAGTGGGGAGAAAGCCCCAAAAGAAAAATTGGTAGCGGTCGTTTTGTGAATGATAATTCTGGGAGGAAAAATCATCACTATAAAGCTTCGAGTGGAAGAGACCATACCGGTGCATGGACAAATAGGTCCACAAAATTAAAGGTCCATATGTAGCTTTGTTAAGAACGTGGACTGATGAAAAGGCAGAGGAAAACATTACATCTTCATACCAATATGTGAATGAGCTGACCACTCGTTTAAAAACTGGCTGGAAACTTGCCAATGAAAATTTGAAACAAGCCAGGAAGAAACATGCTGCCTATTATAACAGGAAGGCGAAAGACAGAAATTTGGCTGTGGGAGAGAAGGTACTGCTTCTTTTGCCCGGGAGTCAGAATAAGTTACAAATTGGATGGCAGGGTCCATATACAGTTTTAGAGAAGGTGTCTAGAACAAATTATAAGATAGATAAGAAGGGGAAAGAATACATCTATCATGTGAATCTCTTGAAGAATTATTTGGAAAGAGAACATCAGGAAGAGACACACTTGTTGACCTTGTCCATCGCCATGGAGATGAAAAAGGAACCACTTTCATCATTTGAATATCCATTACACCCCTGTGAGACAGCAGCACAGGTGAAAATCAGTACACATTTAACGAAAACTCAGAAAGAGAGAGTGCAACAGGTTCTAAATAATCATGCAGAGGTGTTAACAGACCGACCAGGGCATACAAACCTATTGGAATATGATATGAAACTGATAGACCCCACACCTGTCTGTATGAAACCATATTCGATTCCGTTTGCTAAGGAGAAAGCTTTGAAGGAAGAGATAGACTATCTGTTGAAGGAAGGAATTATTTCGCACAGTGAATCTTCGTATAGTTCCGGTGTTGTACTCTTAAGGAAGCCCTCTGGAGAACATAGACTCTGTATAGATTACAGGAGACTGAATGCTATTACAGAAGGACAGGTGGATCCATTGCCGGATACAAATCAGCTGTTTGCCAGACTAAATAAAGCTAAATATTTCTCAAAAGTGGATCTGAGTAAAGGATACTATCAGATTCCAGTAAAGCCTGAGGTTAGACCATACCTAGCTTTTAGTACCTCAGAAGGACACTATGAGTTTAATAGATTGCCATTTGGATTGAAGAATGCGCCTAGTGTCTTCTCTAGAATGATGAGAAAATTATTGGATCCTCTGAATAATCCCTGTATAACAAATTTTATGGATGATATCCTTATAGCAACAGAAACATTTGAGGAACACATTGACTCTCTGAACATGCTGTTTAATCGACTTAGGGAGGCAAATTTAACAGCCCGACCAACCAAATGTTGCGTTGGATGTAAAGAATTGGAATTTTTGGGACACACAGTTTATCAGGGAAACATGACCCCTGACCCAAAGAATTTAGAGAAACTACAGAAAGCCCCGAGACCACAAACCAAGAAGGACGTGAGATCCTTTGTCTCATTATGTGGTTTCTACCAGAAGTATATCAAAAACTTTAATTCCATATGTGCACCGTTAACTGATTTGACACGTAAAGGACATCCAGATCGCATTACATGGACACCACAATGTGAAATGACTTACCAAGAATTGAAGGAAAAGCTCACAAGTAAACCCATTTTGAAATTACCTGACTTAAGTCAAGAATTCATAGTAAGGACGGATGCAAGTAATATTGGGTTAGGTGCAACTCTACTACAGAAATCAGATGCATTGGATGGGGAATTAAGCCCAGTGGCATATGCTAGCAGAAAGTTGAATAAAGCTGAAATCAACTACTCAACTAGCGAAAAAGAATGTCTTGCAGTAATATGGGCAATAAAGAAATTCAATATTTATCTATATGGGAAGGCATTTAAGTTGCAAACAGATCACAAACCTTTATCGTTTCTAGCACAGGCTAGGCATGAGAACTCTAGGTTACTCCGATGGTCTTTACTTTTGGCTCCATATAATTTTAGCATTGAGTATATATCTGGAAAAACAAATTTGGGAGCGGATTTTTTAAGCCGCCATCCGTGTGATGAGAATCACCGTAAACCCCAGAAATAATAATAAATTTCTCTATGTGTATATAGAATAAAGGACTGACATATAATGTCTGTTTTAAGAGGGGAGATGTCGTGGAATATTCTAATCCACATATATAAATTATCAGGTAAATATAAAGCCGAACAAATACATTTAATAAAGAAAAGAGCAATGGTAAAAGAAACAGTGCTGTCACAATGACTGTACTCGAAATCCCCTTGTTTTCTGCTTCGTCTGCAAATTGTAACGCTTTCACGTTGATAGTAAAAGCCTACTGTATTATTACCCGCTTTCTTCAATGAAACGTGTACTGACCTTGAGATACGCAAGCTGATCAAGGACCTAGATTTAATATTTCATTCATCCCATACACGGCGTAACTAAAAAGACAGATAAAGCAGGAGAGAGAGAGGGGCGAATGAAGGCAGGAAGCATGCAATACTAAACACGCGTCGCGCGATACACAATTGCTGCCATCACGCGTGTAAGGCCACATGTACTAACTTTTTTTCAGACGGACAGTGATAAAAACACTAACCTTCCCAGAGTTAGGTTTTAAAAAACCTGGAAAACGCTTATTAGGAAAGATGACAATAGATGGGTTTACGTTTGAAAACATTACAGTACCCAGACAGCACATCTTCGAAACAGGAGGTAGAAGAAATTGCATATTTTGAACGCAGCCACTTAGCTCTTTTAAATTTGTATATTTGGGTTCCTTAGGGCTTGCTGACAAAGAATATGTAAAACGTTACGCAAATAGTCTAGGAATTACCAAATTATAACCAAAATAAAATAGTGGGGGTGCCTGACAGCATGAAATCATTTCTGCTCATAAAATTTTTTTATAACGTGTTTGAAAAAACCTTACGTTACGGAAATAGCCTACCATGTTAACTCCTAATTGATTGGAGCGCAACAAATATAAGACTAAACACGATTGGTCGGGCTATAAATACTATCTTGTGTTGTCAGGGGAAACGTGAAAAAGGAGTACTTTTTTGAAAAGATGTGTAGACATGGTTTCATTGGGTAGAGCTGCGAATATACTCGATTCAGAGCGTCTGTTCATTGCCACATCTTGTAATAAACCTACTAAGAAGCAGTGCGTTGAGCACCAGTGTATATTTGTTATAAAATAAAGCCTGGGACATCGGCAGATCGGAGTTGTGCTATATTCATTGCCAGTCAACGAAACTGTTTATTATTCTATGAATTGTGGTAAGCTTGAAATATTCAATATCTTTTAATGAAAATTGAATGTAAATTGATAATTTATGTCTGTATATATGTGTAGTTCAGTAAGCAAACATGATGTAAAGCCTATAATGCTCCAGCCTGAACAGAAGGTGTCGGAGGAAAGTAAAACTGCATGGAATGGCCAAACAGTACACTGACACCTAGATGATTGACTAGAAAGAAATAATGCTGGAATTGCAGAGGCGTAGTAACCATTAGGGAGGGAAATACTGGTATAAAGTATTTCAGATGAAGCTGACAGTTGGCCTAACGCTCTGAACTCAATGTTTGTGATGTATTGTGCTCAGTGTAGAAAGAGAGTATAAATTATTTATGACGTAGAAGGTACATCCTTCTTGTTTCAGGGACCGTGGTCTTAAAGTTATTGAGCAGCACCTGGTCAGAGCTTTGCTGAAGCCAGAGGTGGACAGCATACTCCTTGGTCCATATAGCAACCAGTGGGGTGGCTCCAGAACTCATTAAAGTAATCGAGCAGAGGAGCCTTTTTCTGCAGTCATCACGAAAGATAAGAGAGTGTGGCCATGGAGCTCAACATTATGTACCCCCATCTTAAAATGACATTGTAAAAATAACATTAATTAAGAGGGGAATTTAATTGTTTTAATATCAGGAACTGAGAACATCTCCAATACTAGTTCCAATAAAGACAAACTATTGAAGTCATGATGACAAATACCAACAGAGCTTGAACAAAACAAAACCAGTATTACCTCATATTACTACTACACAACTGACACACATAGGATACTATTAAAAATATATGTCACTACAAGATTCATATTGATAAATTCTGTACATATAACTTGTAATTAAAATTGATCGTGATTCCTGGTTCCCTTTGTATTTGAATCAGGACACATATACATTCATGACAGCACTGAATACATATTGTTATTTGAAAAGTTATCAGTGACTCCTTTAAGATATCCTTGTAGAGTGTTTTATGTATGTGAGTGTCACAGTGTTGTCAAGTGTAGTGGAATAAATTAAATTGTTTATCTGTCTGTTGTTGTTTTGACTTACACTTCAACATACACATACCCTAGACATATAACGTAGTCATCACACTATTCCAGAATAATTCTGACTGAGATATACATATGTGGCAGCAAGTAAGGTTACCTATAATACACTACTCTTATTAGATATAGATACCTTCACAGCTGATCTCAGTCAGTACACTAAGTCCCCTATAAATATTTATAACATCCCACTTCACCACAATCACCCAGAGTATGTAAGCGTGATTGAGTGGGCCACTATATGACAGAGAGAGTGAATATTTTTCTTTGTTACAGGAATTGTACCAACCATGGATTTTGCTTAAACTTGTTTTACTTTACTGAGTAGCATTTAGTAGGAACTTTGCTTTTCTTTACTGTCTATTCTGTAACATAGTGCTAACCTTTGACCTTTGGGTTATTAACTTTTTGGGTTCTTTTCTCAAGAGGGGGAGGGCACATTTATTCTGCTATTGCATATGTATGTGAATCTGATTTTATTTGATTTTTTCTTTAGATATTTGGTGTTGTCAAGTTTAATGATAATGAACAACAAAAGAAACTTAACTTTGTGTGTTGGTCAGACCCATACCCAATTAACCGTAGTTTTTCACGTTTGTGTGTCTTGTTGTCACATAGCTGTGTGTGAGTGTAGTTAAACTTATATTTACATGTATGAGGAGGGAAAGATTGTCTTGTACTAAATTATAGTCGTATAGATAGGCTGGACTAGAGAAACTTACTCATTCCAGAGACATATCTTCTCCTTAAGCTATTCACCCGTGAAATCTATTTCTCACACCTTCTTCTCACGTACTTATCACCATCCACTCTACTCAGACGGGACTATAAATAATTTCCAAACCTATCGGTACGACATACATGTGGCTAGCCTTTGGTTATAGGGCCAACAAGCCTATGTGTTCATGAATACGTGTGTTCAGATGTTTGCATGCATTTGAATGATACATGGATCAGTTCTGATTAAGAATAGCGAGACAAGACAGGTGTCTATCTGCAGAACATTAAAAAAATAATATAAAACATAAATAAAAGTATAATACATTTTATAAAAAATTATGATGCTACCTTCGCCTTTCACATTCTGGAGTGTCAATTCTATTATTCCAATATAATAGCTTTTAATTTATTCTCCAATGGACAATCCTGATACTCGTTGGTAGTCATCAAATCCTTTTACACATTCACAACTAAATTTCACTTCAGTCCTTTGGTCTGATCCTGATACAATTCTATTAAAATAAGCTGTAAATAAACAAATTATTTTCTCATAAATTTACATACCCTCTTAAGATAGATGTAAATCACAGAATAGACTCGGTTTGGTGAGGTATAGAGCTGCACGGCAACACAGATGGTAAAAGTTTTGGCCCTCTCTCTCTCAGTCTATCTGCTTCTAATGCGTGTGTGTGTGCTTTGAATAGTCCGCTGCTCCTTTTTATAGGTCGAGTTCGGACGTATCGGAAAGGAATGCTTCGCAGCTTATTTTCGGCCTGTGTCTTTTGCAGTCTCGAGCTAGTTTGACTTTCCAGAATTTCTGCTTTCTTTCTATATGCAGTTTTCCATAATTGGTTTGGATTTCGATTTTTATCAATTTTTGAAAGACGATCGACACAGCAGTTTTTATCATGCTGGCACCTTTACCTTCGATTTTTACCAAAAGTAAAGCTCACAGTAACTATTCCATTGAATTGAATAAAGCTGGTCTTATCCTCCAAAAAGTGAAATCACTGTCAATACTTTCTGTTACTGCATTCTCTTGAACTATACACGAATCCATTTCATTGCACTTTCATCCCCTTTGTAGAACACCATTATAAATCGTTCGTCAGCAGCGCTTCGCGGCTTTTGTTTAGCTAACACACTTCCCCTTCTTCTATCGTAACTAGGCAGTGTGTTTACAACACTTGACAGGTGTCTCCAAGTAAAATGGCACTAAGTTTCACTTTTTAAATTATATCAGAATCTTTAAAAATAACCAGAAAGGACTAGTGCATATCTTGGTGTCTATGGTGTTCTATCTAGCTGTAGCGACAACAAATGTAATAACCGCCATCGAGTCAGTACACCTCGATAATATCTAGTACAGATATTATTATGGGTGCAAATTGGTTAACCGTGGTCTGTCAGTATGACGAATGTAAGGACGTATCTTAGTCAGGTGTGTAGATAAATCTGTTATGCTGAGTAAGCATATAATATAAAAATACACTATTCGTTATCTTTTGAACTGTTCTGCTCATAAATTGTTTTGTTTCGCTTAATTGTATTTTGCATTTGACGTCATTGCCCCCTTTCGCTCTAGTTAAGACGTGTGTTGTCTTGGCTGAGACAGGGGCTGAGTGTGATCCTCTCACAACTTTTGATATTCAACTAGCCCTACATTAAATAGATTAGAAAAAAGTGAGTCCAGCATTACAACAGCAAGTAATCTGAACTTTAGAAGTAATCCCTCTCCCGCTCTTCTTTTTTATGTGTAACAAACCTTACCTCCTGTGGATGATAGGAATTTTATAGGTGTATAGGTCGTGACTCCAAAATCCCATGTTCCTGTTAACGTTATTCGCCTCCTCCCAGCTCCCGCAGGCATGTCGTACAAGATGTGCGTGAGGCTCGCAACCTCGTCAGGTAAAACAAATAGTTATATAAACTGTCATGTGGTGCGTATTGGGGCAACTACGACAGTAGTTTTGCCAGGAATAGCCTATGAGATATTAGGTAGAAGGTCTCTAGAAATTGGCTCGTTAAGAAAGATTAAAGACCTATTCGAAATAGGGACAAGAAGACGGGAATGCGAATGCTTTCCGCTGGACAGTGTTTTCTAGTTAATTATGGAAAGAGTTCTGTTTCCCCACGACCTTAGCTTCTGCCCTTAGATCCCGTAACAGAAAAAGCCACCAACCTCATCTGAGTGTAGAAATTTACCTATATGTAAATACTTAACACCGACAGCCCGAGTGATACATTCACAAACTAGATAATGATCAAACGATTATTGGGTTTATTAATTAAATATCTACACATATTGGGTTAGTAATGGTTAGAACGTGATCATGGTAAAAGACGATTCAGACTGTAGCGTAGTCCTGAACCAATATCTAAGGGCAATTAACGAGAGCCTACCTTGCCTACATATATCAAAATATGTCAACAAATGTTTTCGACCAATCGCTGCACGAGCTGTAAACCGGTCTCAGTAATCGTAGGCGGCAGGATTGCTAGATGGAATCTGTGCAAACGTGAATGTGTACTTGTGACTTCAGGCCAAAAGATAAGTTATGTCCCTCAGAACAGTGAGCACAGTAAAATACCAGGAATCGTAAACTTTCATTAGATACATGGATTTAAGTTGTAGAAGCATGGACACAGGAGTTATGAGTGATTACATGCAGTAATAACTTAGAGCGCAGGCTGGTTTCCCCGGTTTCAACTGTGATTGCAAAGGCTACAAGGGAGGCAGAAAAAGGTTAGTGTGTTTAAATGGTAGCGCCCAATTGGCCGGTTTAAACAAGACCTGGATGGAAGGAATCGGTTGGGAAACACGGGAAGAATAAATTATCGGAGTTTTGTCAGATCGACAGATCGGGCAAAAAGTGGTGGTTTTACTGAAATTTTGGTAAACATAAACTGACCCAGCCAGCCAATGGAATCGCTTGTCTTCCGTTCGCCCGCGACCTGTAATAAAAAGGGGAAACAAATCTGGAATATTTCTCTTGAACCGCCAGAACCAAATTCAACAGAGGACAGAATCAGATTCTACCCCAGCTCCTTCGCCATTTGCCAGTGAAGCAGACTGCATGGGTTTATGAAAAGCCTGTTGAATCTGAGATTGTGGGTAAGAGAATTAAGTCATAATATGTATAATATTAATTACTAGTGTTTAAGGGAAGTGATTGTGTGTGTAAAATCTCATTGTGTGATTCATAGAAGGAAAGCTGCTTTGTGCTGTATAAATTATGTTCGACATTTAAACTAAGGCCGGACGGAATGAAGGTTGTTAGTTTTAGAAGCTTTTAAAGCCTTTTATGATTGCTGGACTAGACAATACTATCAGGAAATAGTAAAAGAGGAAAGATTGTAAATTTAATGTATTGTTTGAGTAGGCCCTATACACTTAACACTCGCCGTAAGGCCTATGCAGTTAATGATGTCAATCTTGGACATATTGGGAAAGTGTGTGTGTTGTAATGCTGTAATGCTGTGTTATATTATTGCATAAAAACTTATTTAGACACTCAACACTCACCATAAGGCCTATGCAGTTTTGGTGATGTCGGTCATGGACATATTAGGAAAGTCAGAGGTATCCTGTCACTCATCTTGTTAGCAGAGAAGAACATTGGTGTTGTACCTAGCGGTGTAAGATTTGAACAAGCACCCTGTATCTACATCAGGTGGAAGAGTGGGGACCCTCAGTGTTGGGCTTCTCCATCTTATATTCTGGCTTCAAGGAAAAGGCGGAAGTGAAGAAGTTAAGTCCTATTAGACAAGACTGACTCGCAGAGCATTGGCGTACCACACCCGGTTATATAAGTAGTGATGAAAACAGTGATGAGTAAATTAGTCTGGAAGCTACATAACATAGAAATAGTTTGAACTCAAGTGATCTCAATAACAGTGTAGTCAGTGTGACATTTTCAAAAGTTACATAACATAGACATATTGTGAAGTCAAGTGATATCAGAACAGTGAAGTCATTATGACAGTTGTCAATATCCCTTCCCCTAATACTGAAGATAAATTCAAGTACCATCATTAACATTGGTTCCAGAGGATTAGTTGCACTAAGACTTTTCATAACAAGGGAGCCTTAACAACTAGGAAAAGACTTTAATTTTAGTGATTGACTTTTATTTGGTGTAGATACATGCAACATCATCAGTGTGTTTTTATTTTTAGGGTTTGGGTTTACACAAACAAAACTAAACAGATGACTGTACATAAATAAAATTAAGAAATTGTAGTACACTGTTTTTATTACTTTATGTCAGCTTTGAATTACTTTGAATTTAATTAAATCCCCTAGATACTATAACAGCCCATAGGTATAATTCTGAGAGGGGCACCATAGAATTCTGGTACTGAATATTACTATCTTGGCCAGAAATTCTTTACAGCCTGACTTTATACCTATGAACTCTATACACCATTGCTCTTTTCTGAGAATGGGGTATTTCTTTTAAGACCAGACTCTTCTCTGGCAACTATCCTAGTATCACCTGATACACCTGGTTGTCTTATTCTTCATAAATTAAGAAACCTCTCACGACACTGGGACGCTCGTCTGGGATTGTTCCTGTATATTCTGAGCCTGCTGTTACCTTTTAGTGCTGTCAAGTGGGAAATTTTTGATAGTAAAATTAAAATTTTGGTAGGGCAGGTTAAGAAATAGATTTTGAGTACCATTGAGTACAAATTAAGGTGTGGTACATGTGACGCGAAATCAGTCATTAATTAATTAAGAAATTAATTTGATTAAGTGACTAATTATATTGGCATAAATTTTTTTTTCTTTATATTGGTTGCAACTAAATTACAACATTGCCATGGCAGATTTAGTAAAGTTCAGGTCAGCAACACTGCAAGTGGGGAAAGAGCTTGGGATGACTGGTGATCTTCTGATCCAGTATGTTACGACTGAATGCGATAAATTCACAGAAAGGGAAGATAAGCAGTTAGCACGGCAAGCGGAAGCTGAGAAAGAGAATAAGAAATTTCAATTGGAGGCTGAGGAAAGAAGGGTTCAAGCAGAGAGAGAGGCTGAGGAAAGAAGGGTTCAAGCAGAGAGAGACCATGAACTAAGATTAAAGGAGCTTGAACTTCAGGCAACTGCCAACCACAATGGTAGTAGTTCACCTCATTTGGACAACAGCTGCAGCCAGAGCACCTCAAATGGAGCCATGAATTTTCATCTAGATCCATTTGTGGACAAAGTTGACGCAATCGAGGCTTATCTAGACAGATATGAAAGATTAGTGACTACTTATGGTCTAGTAAAGGAAAAGTGGAGTCTGAAGTTATCGCAAGGTTTGCGGGGAATTGCGTACGATGTCTTTTTGAAATTGCCAAAAAAGGATCAGGAAGATTACGAAGCCCTGAAGCAGGCATTGCTTGTTCGATATGAACAAAATGCTGAAGCATATAGACGGCGCTTCAGAATGGCAAAGCTTCAACCAGGAGAGACGCATCAGCAGTTCTCAGAAAGATTAGAAACTTACCTACTGAGGTGGTATAAGTTAGGAAACTTCACCACAGATTTCGAGGGGCTAAATGAAATGATGTTGATTGAACAACTGTTGGATTCCATAACCCCAGAAACTAAGAAGTTCTTAATTGAGAACAAAAGAGACAGGTTGGCTGACATAATCACATATGCAGAAAGCCACCACATGGCTCAATCCCTGGCTCAAGGGTTTAAAAGGAAACAGGAGGGAGTTAAGCAACCCCAAACTCATAATAAGTTTGATCAAAAGGACAATGCAACCAAATACAGGCCAGGATATGATAATAAGGATAGGAACCCACATTTCAGGATAGGAAACCTTACAAAAAGGAAGAAAAGTGGTGTAAAATATGTAAAATGAACAACCACCATACAACGGAATGTGGTAGGAAAGTCCCTCCATATCACGCTGCATGCATGGTAACAGTGGGAAAGGGAAGGAAGGAACCGACATCGAGTCGGGTAGATCTCCATCATCCCTCCATCTGTGAAGAAGTTATATGTAACGGCACTAAGGTAAAGTGTCTGTATGATTCCGGACTGGAATATGACTCAGTTGTGAGTGCGTCTCTAGTGCACCCTGAGCAGTATACCACAGACAAAGTGGAGATACAAGGGGCATTGAAGGATACAGCCACCATAACACTTCCCATAGCCAGAATCAATGTGAAAACTCGCTATGTGGAAGGAGTGATCAATGCAGCAGTGTGTGATAATCCTAATTACCCGCTAGTGTTAGGAGGGAGATATGTTTTCCTAGGGAAACCAATAAAACCTGTGATAATGGCAACACTCCAGGTCAGGTCAACCCCTGGGAAGGAGGAGGGAATACCACTCAATATTCATCCGAGAGAGATGAGAAAGGCCCAAGCTGAAGATAGCACATTAAAACCTTGCTTTGGCAAGTTGCCAAAAAGCCATAACCCCCCAAAGAAAGGACAATTTTATTTGAATGATGGATTGCTTTACAGGAAAGCTGGGACAGGACCCAATGGGCATAGCCAGTTAGTACTGCCATCTATTTACAGGGACAAGGCTATGGAACTAGCACATGTTGGATCAGACGGTGCACATAAGAAAATCGGTACCACCTGTCAAATGACATCAGTGCATCACTATTGGCCAGGCATTGCTGAAGACATAGTTCGGTATGTGACTGCCTGTGCACAATGTAGCAAGGAAAACCCCACACGTTGGGAACATCATCAGGACCTAGGAAAGCATTGGGGCGGATGTAGGCCTGAAAATAAAAAGGTAGACATAGTGGATAGGATGGCACCATCTCACAAAGGGTCTACCAGACAACCAGTTACCATGGCAACTCTCCGTATCGTACAGGGAGGGGATACAACACGTCCCATACCGACAAGATTTACTAAATCATTTAGTTCGGAACACCAGGTACTGGAGCAAAATAGGAGTGTGGTTAGTCGACCACCCTTGATAAAGGACCTGCGGGGAAACCCCAGGAACATAGGTAGTGGGAGAGTGTGCAGTGCGAACCATTTGACTGATGCACAGCCAACACTATACGGCTATTAACATTAGCATTATGAGGGCTCGGCAACATTGGTAGTTGGCCAGCCCATCACAGTCCATTGGAAGTATTGATACGAACATGGATTGATATATATATGTCATTTTTAAAGGGAGAATTGATTTCTTGGTGCAGGAAAATTTCATTTCCCCATAGGAATCATATTATATGGTCTGAGTGTTTTCTCCAGGGTAATGAGGAGATTATTGGATTCCTTACAAAACCCATCTGATCAGAACCAGGATGGAAAGAGGGAAGAATAGATTCCTGCTGGATGATTGCCTCGTTATTGGTCTCAGATTGAAGCTCGACATAAATCTCTCGCTTAAAAATTGGGGGGCTATCTGTAGCGTAGTCCTGAACCAATATCTAAGGGCAATTAACGAGAGCCTACCTTGCCTACATATATCAAAATATGTCAACAAATGTTTTCGACCAATCGCTGCACGAGCTGTAAACCGGTCTCAGTAATCGTAGGCGGCAGGATTGCTAGATGGAATCTGTGCAAACGTGAATGTGTACTTGTGACTTCAGGCCAAAAGATAAGTTATGTCCCTCAGAACAGTGAGCACAGTAAAATACCAGGAATCGTAAACTTTCATTAGATACATGGATTTAAGTTGTAGAAGCATGGACACAGGAGTTATGAGTGATTACATGCAGTAATAACTTAGAGCGCAGGCTGGTTTCCCCGGTTTCAACTGTGATTGCAAAGGCTACAAGGGAGGCAGAAAAAGGTTAGTGTGTTTAAATGGTAGCGCCCAATTGGCCGGTTTAAACAAGACCTGGATGGAAGGAATCGGTTGGGAAACACGGGAAGAATAAATTATCGGAGTTTTGTCAGATCGACAGATCGGGCAAAAAGTGGTGGTTTTACTGAAATTTTGGTAAACATAAACTGACCCAGCCAGCCAATGGAATCGCTTGTCTTCCGTTCGCCCGCGACCTGTAATAAAAAGGGGAAACAAATCTGGAATATTTCTCTTGAACCGCCAGAACCAAATTCAACAGAGGACAGAATCAGATTCTACCCCAGCTCCTTCGCCATTTGCCAGTGAAGCAGACTGCATGGGTTTATGAAAAGCCTGTTGAATCTGAGATTGTGGGTAAGAGAATTAAGTCATAATATGTATAATATTAATTACTAGTGTTTAAGGGAAGTGATTGTGTGTGTAAAATCTCATTGTGTGATTCATAGAAGGAAAGCTGCTTTGTGCTGTATAAATTATGTTCGACATTTAAACTAAGGCCGGACGGAATGAAGGTTGTTAGTTTTAGAAGCTTTTAAAGCCTTTTATGATTGCTGGACTAGACAATACTATCAGGAAATAGTAAAAGAGGAAAGATTGTAAATTTAATGTATTGTTTGAGTAGGCCCTATACACTTAACACTCGCCGTAAGGCCTATGCAGTTAATGATGTCAATCTTGGACATATTGGGAAAGTGTGTGTGTTGTAATGCTGTAATGCTGTGTTATATTATTGCATAAAACTTATTTAGACACTCAACACTCACCATAAGGCCTATGCAGTTTTGGTGATGTCGGTCATGGACATATTAGGAAAGTCAGAGGTATCCTGTCACTCATCTTGTTAGCAGAGAAGAACATTGGTGTTGTACCTAGCGGTGTAAGATTTGAACAAGCACCCTGTACCTACATCAGGTGGAAGAGTGGGGACCCTCAGTGTTGGGCTTCTCCATCTTATATTCTGGCTTCAAGGAAAAGGCGGAAGTGAAGAAGTTAAGTCCTATTAGACAAGACTGACTCGCAGAGCATTGGCGTACCACACCCGGGTATATAAGTAGTGATGAAAACAGTGATGAGTAAATTAGTCTGGAAGCTACATAACATAGAAATAGTTTGAACTCAAGTGATCTCAATAACAGTGTAGTCAGTGTGACATTTTCAAAAGTTACATAACATAGACATATTGTGAAGTCAAGTGATATCAGAACAGTGAAGTCATTATGACAGTTGTCAATATCCCTTCCCCTAATACTGAAGATAAATTCAAGTACCATCATTAACATTGGTTCCAGAGGATTAGTTGCACTAAGACTTTTCATAACAAGGGAGCCTTAACAACTAGGAAAAGACTTTAATTTTAGTGATTGACTTTTATTTGGTGTAGATACATGCAACATCATCAGTGTGTTTTTATTTTTAGGGTTTGGGTTTACACAAACAAAACTAAACAGATGACTGTACATAAATAAAATTAAGAAATTGTAGTACACTGTTTTTATTACTTTATGTCAGCTTTGAATTACTTTGAATTTAATTAAATCCCCTAGATACTATAACAGCCCATAGGTATAATTCTGAGAGGGGCACCATAGAATTCTGGTACTGAATATTACTATCTTGGCCAGAAATTCTTTACAGCCTGACTTTATACCTATGAACTCTATACACCATTGCTCTTTTCTGAGAATGGGGTATTTCTTTTAAGACCAGACTCTTCTCTGGCAACTATCCTAGTATCACCTGATACACCTGGTTGTCTTATTCTTCATAAATTAAGAAACCTCTCGCGAGACAGACAAAACACACAGATGAGATATTAATATTGTAGTTAATCAAGTAGTAGTTAATTAAGAATGAGCTTGTGTAAAGCGAAATGATGATGATGTAATATAATACGTGTTACCAAAATGATGTGTAATCTACACAATCCATTGTCTCCAAATGCTTCACCCGGATAGGATGATTCACATAAATGCATAGAATGTCCCAAGTTGTTATAAGTTATGTCGAGTGGGGTATCTCTAAGTCGAGGACGCTCTGATGAAAACTGTTGTTGTACTGAGAACGTTGACGATATAAATAAATATAGTCCTTTACTGTTTGAGTATATCTCTGTAGCGTTGATCAACAGTTAATAGTTGTCGTATGAAAATGTCTGTTGTCTAATCTCCGGAGGGTACTGGCCAGACTGGATATCTTCACGAAATGTTCTTGATATGTAGACTCATCTTGAGTATATAATCGTGATTCATAAAATATACTTTGGAGTCTGCTTCATAGAATGCGCTTAAGAGTGTGTTGCCCTTGATATAAATATGAGATTCAACTTTTGAGCTCTTTAGCTTGACTTCAGATAGTACGCTTCCGATGGAGCTGAACTTGATACGAGTAATCAACTGTGAGCTTTAGCTTGACTCCTGTAGTAAGCTTTCGAGCGATTTGAAATTGTTAGAACTATGTATTGCGCATGTGATACATGTTGACGAAAAATGCTGCGTCCACTGTTTTTCATCGTGGGCTAGAAGTATTCCTTTTTAACCGAGGAACGAAGAATGTCCTATGGCGAATTCTGCAAACCAAATGTCCGTTTTGAAAACATATTTCTGGTTAGACGTCATACACATAGCGTGTAGACTCAGACTTCTGATGGACTGACGACGCACAAAAGTCTTCGTAAGTTTTAACACTTAAAAAAATACTGGTTGACTTATTCTACATCTCACTCTTGATCTCTATAAGTTCGATTCTAATGATGTTAAACATATTGTGCATGAGAGTGTGTGCATATGGAAGACTATGATGATGATTCAACAAGCTAGATGAAGGTGAAGTATGAACTATTAATCACTTCCTATCAGCCTATCATCTTAGAGGAATATCTTCTGATTTTATTAATCATTTCTGAGAAGAATTAATTGAAAAACTATCTTTCGCGTATTTAGCTGTGAGGTTAAGATGAATAAAGAATAATACAAGTATTAACAATCTGTATAAGATCTACTAACCTTCTTTTCCCTTCCCAAAATCCTTTATGAACACAATACACACATATGAAATATTTATCCACACTGAATTAATTGCAGGCTATGCGTTTGGGATTTATTCTGTACACCACAATGTTAAAAACTGGACACCTCTCTCTAGCAAGCTGCGCTGTATATTATATCTCTAATAGTCAAATGTGGGTCCCATGGACCGGCGTCGTACAACTCCGCCCATACAACCAATAGCCAAGAGACCCTCTGGTCACTCATTCCCAGGATCTTCTTGTCCCCTGTCAGTCCAAAAGTGGGTGGGGCAATTCGCGACCAACTTTCGTTGCCGGGCTTGCCTGACAAACAGGTGTTTAGATAATTGGCTGGCCAATGCAAAAGTGTCCCCCGCCTTCTAACGGTCACATCTGTCGTAGATTTAGGATAGGTATTTAAGATAGATAGGTCCCGTCTGAATAGAACTGAAAAAAGGTGGTACTCAGTGAGATATAAGGTAAAGAAATAGATTTCACGAGTGAAATGGTGGAAGGTAGAGTCTGTCCCTGGATTGAGAAGATACTCTAGTCCAACCTATCATTTACGACTGAAATTAGTTGATCAGACAGTATACTTCTATATGTCCCAATGTGGTGACCCGTCGCTTGTATGGACAGCGGCCGAGCAATAAAGAGACTAAGCTTTTGTGTCAGTCGCGCTCGCTTCAAAGTTAACAATAGTCCACAGAAATCGTACCATGCCCAGATGTCTGATTTTGATGAAACCAGATGTGTTTCACTAGATTTATCACGAGGCAATGTGGATTTCATAAGATGATGCCAGGTATAGGGACTCAATCAAAAGAATTTATTTTACCACCGATGAAAGAACAAATGTGATTCTCTAGATACCGGTCGCGAGTAATCAAAAACGATGAAATAGCAAATGTGGGCTTGAAAGAGCACAAATGTGGGAGAAAATAATATAAGAAAGATGTAGGAAAAGATATGGCGATAAGGCTTTGCGCTCGTTTATCACAGAAACCACAGCTGCAAGATCGTGTGAGTGTTTGGGACAGGCTTCCAGCAATTGGTCCAGCTACAGTGGGTCCAGCTACAAAGGGGGCTCCATGCTACATAAGGAGCTAAAAGGACAATTATGATTGCAAAGTTACTACCATGAGTTTTACTCATAATTTATTGTCGATCAGCTGGTCTAAACGCGTACTCTCTTATCTCTGAGTTTCTGTCTCCGTCCTCTTCATTTTTGTTGTTAATTTAACGTAATATTCCAGACTCCTGTAGCGTCAATCTTAAATTAGTCCAACCGTAGTCCTCCCCTACTTCACGTATCTTTGCTTCGGCTACACAGATGCGACCGAAAATCTTTTCATGCTGGTAGCGGTCTATCTTCAAGTGTCTTTTGACTCAGGGAAAAGCGTACACAGGCGAGTCAAAATACCTTTTCATGTCACTGGTCTGTCCATCTTCCAGAACACTTTTCACCGGGAAATTGAGGAGCGTCCATCTCGCTACTTCCTTGGTCAACAGAGCTAGAACTCTTTAATCTCCATGTATAGGAAAACTTACTGATTTACTGACGTTTTTGTCCCCTGTCTTCCTTGCCGCTTGTCGTCCAGGTGTCTGCAAGATGTGGGGGTAAACTAAGGCAGAATTTGCCTATTTAATCTCGCGGCTCAAACGATATTTGTTCCTTGTGTCCCAGAGTGCCAGTGGTCTTCTATCTGCAGAGAGGAATTAGATCAAACATGTATATATTAACATTCTTGCCTTTTATGTGAGCACAGATCCCTCATGTCTCTCCCACCCTCTCCGAGTAAACTGTTAAACGGATCTCTGGACCCCAGAGTGTTACATTTATGTACAACGCTGGCTCAACGAGCGATTTCGATCGATAAAGGGCGAAGTAAACTGACCGCGCTAGAAGCACAATTTAGGCTCGAACAATTTGTTTTGAGGTCCTGAACATGAATAGGTGTGGGCAGAGTTTTTTTTTAATGGTGTGACCGTTTGTATTGAATGTTGTAAAACTTTGATATGATTAGGCTGATAGGGGTGATCTGCTTTTTTTTCAGAAATATCCCTGAATATCTGGAGACAGACAGCCCCTGACAACCACCTTCCCTATCATACGTTTAACCCATAATTTATAAGGTCACTGTATCGCCAATCTTTATTGTTTTTCCTCGTCACTAGGGAGAGAAGGGATATCATCGTTTGTGTCTTCTTTAAGAGAGCCACCAATTACCAATCCAACCTCCCTCTCAACGCCCATACTTGTGTGGTCAATTATACTTTATAGCCAACCCTAGCCACCCACCCACATCTCCGTAAACACGGCAACGTTATGTCTTCGACGATACCAGTGGCTAATTCTGCCGTCAAAGAGTTAGGGACGGTAAACCACCGAATCCAAAAATACATTTTACTGTCGATTATTAGCAAGCCTTCCAGCGGGTCCTTCAATGATTCGACAGACTGCGCGGATGGAAAATATGTCCTATTCGTTGGATTTCCCATTTTGCTCTAACACCTGGATAAGTTACAGGAAGGCAGAAATTGTAGACTGTTACTCAACTATAGAGTCGTACCACCCCTGTAATATGGGCATGTTGAATAGATGGGCCGTCCTTAAGACGAGGGCTGTTTTACTATATTTCTAGCGTGCTTTTATTTTGTTTTCCTTTGCTCACTACTAATTTTGTTACATTTTGTGATATTCTTTGATGTTTATGTGTATATATATATATATATATATATATATATATATATATATGTATGTGTGTGTGTGTTTGTGTATGTGTGTGTGGGGACTAATTGTTGTCCTTATGAAGTATTGTTTATATATATATATATATATATATATATATATATATATATATATAATATATATATATATATATATATATATATATATATATACATACACACACATTGTCACGAGTGGTTTTCATAAGTCTGCCTGACACAAGACAAAAAGTCTGAGTGACGTCTGAGACAAGTCAAAGTCTGAGTGAGGACTGAGAAGATAGATGAGAAATGGTGTTTAACGGGGATGGAGTGAATTATAGCTGTCAGAAGTGAAAGATTAAAGACTGACTCTCCCCTCCTGCCACTCAATGACTATGTTTCTAATCTACTTTCACCTCCGCCTCTCTCTTCTTGAAGTAAGGTTTAGTACAAGTTAGTGACTCCACAAACAATCAACTACAAGTACAGTTAGTGACAGGTACGAGTACAGGTAGAAAAAGGATCTCCGCCGAGTTGATTGTCTAATTTATTAACACACAAAAAAATTATGACAGTAATAAAATATCCAATCACCATAACAATGTATGTATCAATTTGAGAGACAAACAAGGCCAGTAATAGTAGGAATCGAAAGATAAATCAACATAGATTTCCAACTCCCACTAATATTGGGCAGATGTTACACTAATCCTTTGCAGTGAACCTTGAAATAATGAAGTCCCTACATACACACAACCAATATTCCCGCTGACTTCTTCTTGTCAGCAACACTGCTAAAACCTTCACCGTAATTTCCCTGTCCCACAGTTATTACAAGCTGTTCCCTCCCAAGCACTTTTTCTGAGCGCACCTCCCCTCAAAAAATCCTTCTTCGTTGGCACGCTTGAAATTACAGCTTGTTGGCGGGTCACAGACTGGAAATATTTTCACCCTATCCTTTCCCTCAGCTGCTGCAAATCCTTGGAACCAACCCCACTATAACTCCCCCACTAGAACGAATTTTTGGGACAAATACTAAGTCCTTCAAAATGTACAAGTGCGCTGTAAATCCAGGATATCAATGGTGACGATGAAGACGCTCAGTTTTAATATGTATTGGAGGTAATTATCCACTTTTGCTAAGGCCCGTCACTCTTGTGAAGGCGCGTGATAATAAGGACGACGTAACTCTTTGCATTTGACGCCAGTGGAGCATGGGCACTCCACTTACTTTGCAAGGTGGCGTTAAAACAATTATTCCCAGCAAGGGAAATCACACGAAGAGCCCGTAGTAGGGTGTCGGGGAAATAACCACAGTAGTTGGTGGGACGCCCAACTGTAAATGGGTATCAGCTTTCCGGCCTTTCCAAGAAATCAATTACGGCCGATGGCTCAGAGTTTCTTTAACTCCGTTGGAGTTTACCGGTTCTTGCGAGATTTGTGCAGAATTCCCTACACTGAATTTTAGCTGGCAAATTGCACAGAAATCTCTACCGTCACGACAAGAGTTCCAAGGACTGACAGCATTTAGAGATAGAAGATAACCCAATATATACACAGAACAGGGCACAGGTGTCTAAGCACAGAAAATGCAGAAACCAAAATCGTAACTGTCCTAGAAGAAGTCCCCTGACGACGTGGTACAAGAAGAATTTGCGTAACACACGGTTGTTTGTACCTTACACCGGAGCGCTATCTTAGTTTTGTGCGCTGAATGCTGACCCCGTGGTAATAAATCAGCCAGCGCGCAGTTAATGCCTTCGCTAGTTTTGGCAGGAAAGATCAGCTGATGTGTGTGTGTAAAATATGTAATATTAAATGATTGCACACTCGTTCTGGATAAACACAGCGCTAAAATACTTACCTATACTATAACTTTGTACTGTGTACTATCTTTAATTAGATTTTTATTTCTTTGGAATTATATTTGACGGGGTGACAGGCTTTTGAGAACAGCATAATCATATGAAGAATTTCATACCAGAGGTAATGTAATTATTAATGTAATATCTGAAAATCGGCCCATTTTTATGAGATTATAATTATATAGACTACTCGAGGGGAACCTAAGGATTATTTCCACCTATTTTTTATATTGATTTCGCATCTTGAGAATGTGTGTTAGTGTAGTGAAATTGACAGAGATACAACGGTAAAATACCTCCAAAGATAACATGTAAGGATAAAAACATAATGCGTAGGCTGCTGATAGTACATGATCACCCAGACCGCGGGTCATCACCCTCCATAAAAATTGACTTGCTAGACAGGAGGGGAACGGCGGATAAAAGAAAAAAAATATGACTGGAAAGATTGCGTGAGACTAGAAAGGCTAAGGAGACGCAATTGGGGGGGAAACGGAGAAAAGTCACGTTTCCCAAGTTAACATAAAGTAAGGAACTCGACAGAAGGGACCTTGGATATGTTACGCCACAGTCATTTATTGGTCGCTTTTGCGATACCAAGCCTTTGATTTGAATTCAGCGGCAGAACGCAGATGTTTGGAATATTACAAAAATTAAAAAGTAACTTTTTCGTAATATTAATGTTAGGAATATAAAAATTAGCTGGCCGGATGGCCCATTCTGAGCAGTGAACTAATATGTTCTTAATTTTACAGACGGATAGATAATATTGAAGATAATGACAAAAGACAGTGTTGTTCACATCAGCGACAGACTGTATGGAATAAAAAGTGTCGCTGTTTGCACAAAAAAACACGACCTCGAGACGCAGGTGTTCAAATCTACTTAGTAGGGAAGCGAAGGGACATTGGTGGGAGCTGTGTCTAAATATAACTTTTAACGACAAAATTTTGGAGGGGAGAGAAAGGTTGGTTCAAAAATCAAGTACGTTTTGAAAAAAAAACAAGTAGAGACGGACAGACTAACAGATAAACATCCATACTTGACTGAAGCATGACTGAAATGACTTTAGGGTAGGAAATTTGAATTTGAAATAAACCTAGGCAGTGATTGGCCACAGACAATCATTTTATCGGCGCTCAGACGCGCAAGTGGGGCCATTCCTCAATAGTTGTTCGATGATAGACACAGTATTTTAAAGTGTGGTGATTTCCAAATGAAAGAAAGTGAAATAAGTTCAGGGACGCCATACTATAGCCAGCAGCTCAGCTGAGTTTTGCTAGCATTTCTGTGTTCTTTATTCATAATCTGGTAAGATTGAAATTATTTCTTTGTATATTTTGAATATTGTTTAATGTTCGAGTGATTTGATACTGCCATATCATAATCTAGCCTTACAAACAAGTAGGGATTTGCTCTAGACCCCCCGCCCAAGTCAGGGTCTAGGGACCAACAATATACATAAACTCCAGCAAGGGTTAGGAAAGACAGATCAAGTGTTGAGAATAATGAAACATATTACCTATCCACTTTTAGGGAAGGAAACTAATAAATATTTTTCAGAATCTATAGTCTGGGAGGACCTATCTGATGTAAAACCACCATGGTAAATGTGCTGTTTGGTCAGAGAGATCTGACCTGTCTGTATGATGTGGTTGTTGTGTCCGTGTTGTGTCCAGACGTGGGTAGAGAATAGAATTTTGACACATAGCCAATACTTTGATTGCAGAGCTGTGAGTTTCAGTTGTCAACAAGGCGGTGTCCATTCAGTTGGTGATTTTACTCGAGTGTATCTGTGCAGTACGTTGTGACAGAGACCACTATTATTGCCCGCCAGCACGGAGAGGTGGGACCACCAGATTTCAGCACCAGAGCTACATATGCAAGATGAGTGAGCCTCTGGTCTGCTGGAAGTTCACCAACGCCTTTTAGTTACTAATACCCCATAAAATTCCTGCAATTTACTGGACACTGTGTAGTCAATATAGACAGGTGTGATGAGGCCACCCCAACAGCACAAGCATTAACTATCCTCCCAAGTAGATGACTACTAGAACATTTTAATAAAACTAACTAGTCTAGTACTTATATATGTACACTCTTGCATTTATTATGTAACATTCCATGCATTTCTTTCATAAATTTTAAATCTTTTTTTTAAAAAAAAAGTTCTGGTCAACATAAAACCTGATCCAGAACAAATAAATGTAATATAATTCTATCAAAAATTTTACACTCTTGAGTTAGTTCAGTGTATTATAATATTTGTTAAATATTATTAGTCTGCTTAAATATCTGTGGGTGTATCTATAACTATCACACCACATTACATATCATTACCCTAGACATTTTACATAGCCACATTCATTAAGAAAAAAAAAATTGAGTGTGAGGTCGTAGTGGTAGCAAGAAAGGCCTTCTGACAATTCACAACTACATTTTATCTCAGGAGCCTTCACAGCTGGCCTCATACATTACATTTAGTAATATCACCATCATACAATACCATCAAACCCACTACATACATTGGGGTCTTGTCCAGGGATAATTAGCCCAACAGTAATATTAGGATCTCCTGGTTGGAGAAATAAAATTAGGGAAAAAAAAAATTGTGAAATTCCCTTTAAAATTAAAAGTGTCCCTGCAGATAAAAGTTGGTGAATCTTCACAGCCAGTGATAATTAATTAGTTAACTGGTTAGTTAGAATTAGTTAGACTATAGTCATAAGAAGTACTTAGTGTATTTACTGGTTAGAGATTTAGCTTGTATATTATTATATTGTCTGAAAAGTATGGCGGAGCTAGCAAAATTCCGATCAGCTGCTGTGCTGACCGCAAAGGAGATGGGAATGGATGGTCAGATTTTAATTCAATATGTAACGGCTGAATGTGATAAATATATTGAAAGGGAAGATAGAAAGGTAGCTGAAGAGAAGAGGTTACAAATTGAGGCTGATAGAGAAATTAAGAGGCTGCAGATTGAGGCAGAAGAAAAACGACAGCAAAGGGAGGCAGAAGAAAAACGACAGCAAAGGGAGGCAGAAGAAAAACGACAGCAAAGGGAGGCAGAAGAAAAAAGGTTGACTGCCGAAAGGGAGGCAGAAGATAGAAGGTTGCAAAGGGAGCACGAATTACGACTAAGGGAGCTGGAATTACAAGGCCCGGCTCCTGAAAATGGTGCCAGCCCTTTTGCCTCAGATGCTACGCCCAGTCTGGGAGCCTCAAACTCAGCTATGGGGTTTCATTTAGACCATTTTGTTGAAAAAGACGATGACATAGAGGGGTACCTAGGACGTTTTGAGTTATTAGCTACTACATATGGGTTAGAGAGAGAGAGGTGGAGTTTAAAGCTATCACAGGGATTGAGAGGTACTTCTTATGAAGTATTTGCCAAAATGAACAGGGAAGACCAAGACAATTATGACATGTTAAAGCAGGCTTTGTTATTAAGGTACGAGAAGAATGGTGAATTTTATCGTAAGAAATTTAGAAATGCCAAACTGTTGTCTGGGGAGACATACCACCAATTCTCTGCTAGACTAGAAACCTATTTGGAGAAATGGACGGCTCTGGGGAAGACCCAAGATCTTAAAGAAATGATCATGATTGAGCAATTGAGAGAGTCCATGGCTCCAGACATGAGAAAATTTCTCATGGAACAAGGTGCAGAGAAGTTGGGGGAAATTTTAAATGTTGCTGAGAGGTATCAGGCAGCTCAGGCAGAGGTAAGTGGTGCTAAAAAGAAGCACATAGACAATTTTAAAGCTCCACAGCAATTTAATAAATTTGATAATAGAGAGCAGGGAAATAAAGGTAGGACAAACTTTGAGCGGCCAAGAAATGACTATCGCGACAGAAACTCACAGTTCAATGACCAAAAGTTCAATGAAAGAAAACCGTTGAACCAAGGAAAAAGATGGTGTAAATGGTGCAAGAAGGATAACCATAACACCGAATTTTGTAGAAGGAAACCTTCAAACATTGCTGCAATGAAGTCGGGGACGCGAAGATTAAAGGTTAATCCTAATGGACAACAGGAACCTTATCACCCCCCAGTTTGTGAGGATGTTATTTGTAATGGGGTCACCATAAGGTGCCTTTATGATACAGGTTTGGATTATGATTCAGTTGTGAAGTCTAGCCTAGTGGACCCAAGTCAGTATACCACAGAAACAGTGGAAATACAAGGGGCGACTAAGGACATACCACTCATGACACTTCCCATCGCAAGGATAACGGTGAAAACTCGCTATGTGGAGGGAGAAATCAGAGCAGCAGTGATAGATGAACCAATCTACCCTCTGATATTGGGGTGTAGATACGTCTTCTTGGGGAATCCCGAGAAACCTGTGATCATGGCGACAGTGCAGACCAGGTCACAGAAGAAGGAGGAAGAAGGTGAACCTATAAATGCTCATCCAGAGGAGATGAGGAAGGCGCAGGCTGAGGATAGGACACTCAAGCCCTGTTTTAAAAAATTGCCCAAATGCCACACACCTCCGAGCAAGGGGGAATATTTCATGAAGAACAAACTCTTATACAGGAAGACAGGAACTAGATCCCCTGGTCACGGACAGTTAGTTCTTCCCAAGATATATAGGGCAAACTTAATAAGGAGCTTACATGTTGGAAAAGATGGTGACCATGAGAAAGTCGGTACCATCTGCCAAAAGATTGCTCGAAAATACTATTGGCCCGACGTAAATGTCGATGTTGAAAACTTTGTAGAAGCATGTGGCGTATTTCATGAGGGAACACCCACAAAGGGAAAATATGTGCAGGACCTAGAAACGCCACGGGGCAACTTTAGGCCTGAAAGGAAAACTAATTATACTCGGGTAGACAAAGTGGAATGGGAGCCCCCTTTTCACACCCAGTCTTCACTTGAATGGATTAACATGGCCACTATGCGAAGAGTACAAAGAAGAAATTTTACCCAGGATAAGATGACAATCCCTCGGTCAGACTTATATAAACTGGAAGAACAGACAAGAGAGCGAAGATCTCTCATAAGCAATCTAAAGTGGGGAGACAAACCCCAGAAAAAAATTGGTAGTGGTCGATTTGTGAGTGATGATTCTAGGAAGAAAAGTCCTCATTATAGAGCTTCTAATGGACGGGACCCGATGGGTTCCATGAAAAATAAGTATGATAAATTAAAGATCCAGATGTAGCTCTATTAAGGACCTGGACAGATGAGAAGGCGGAAGAGACTGTTACCTCATCGTATCAATACGTGAACGAACTGACCACTCGTTTGAAAGCTGGATGGAAACTGGCAAATGATAATTTGAAGCAAGCCAGGAAGAAACATGCAGCATATTTTAATAGGAAGGCAAAGGACAGGGAACTGGCAGTCGGAGAGAAGGTGCTGCTTCTACTACCCGGAAGCCAGAATAAATTACAAATTGGTTGGCAAGGTCCATATACGGTTCTAGAGAAGGTGTCTAGAACAAACTATAAAATTGACAAAAAGGGGAAGGAGAAAGTTTATCATGTAAACCTGTTAAAGAAGTATCTGGACAGACCACTCCAGGAAAGCACCCCCTTATTGACCTTGGCTATTGCAACCCAGATGCAAAAAGAACCACTCACCTCACATGAATACCCATTACATCCTTGTGAAACCGCAGCACAGGTAAAAGTCAGTAAGCACCTGACTAAAAACCAGAGGGAGAGAGTTCAACAGGTTCTGGAGGAACATACAGATGTATTAACAGATAAACCAGGCCATACAAATTTGCTACAGTATGACATGAAACTGGTAGACTCAAACCCAATCTGTATGAGAGCCTATTCTATTCCGTTCGCGAAGGAGAAGGCATTGAAGGAAGAAATAGAGTATTTGTTGAAGGAGGGGATTATTTCGCACAGTGAATCATCTTTTAGTTCTAGTGTCGTTTTGTTGAGAAAACCGTCTGGGGAACACAGACTGTGCATAGATTACAGGAAACTGAATGCTGTCACAGAAGGACAAGTGGATCCATTACCAGACACAAAACAGTTATTTGCCAGACTGAACAAGGCAAAATACTTTTCAAAGGTGGATCTTAGTAAAGGCTATTACCAGATCCCAGTGAAGCCTGAAGTGAGACCTTATTTGGCTTTTAGCACTTCGGATGGACATTATGAATTCAATATGCTACCATTCGGACTGAAAAATGCTCCGAGTGTGTTTTCAAGGATGATGCGCAAATTGTTGGATCCCCTGAATAACCCATGTATCACGAATTTCATGGATGATATTCTCGTCGCCACAGAGACATTTGAAGAACACATTGAAGCTCTGGAGATGTTGTTTGATAGACTTCGGGAGGCGAACTTAACTGCTAGGCCAACAAAATGTTGTATTGGATGCAAAGAGTTGGAATTCTTGGGACACACTGTATATCAGGGTAATATGACCCCTGATCCTAAGAACTTGGAAAAACTGCAGAGAGCACCTAGGCCGCAAACAAAAAAGGACGTGCGATCATTTGTGTCGTTATGCGGATTTTATCAGAAATACATCAAGAATTTTAACGCTATTTGTGCTCCTCTGACTGATCTGACTCGCAAGGGACTTCCAGATAAAATTATTTGGACTGCACAATGTGAACTAGCGTTCCAAGAGTTAAAGGAAAAATTCACTAGCAAGCCTATTCTCAAACTGCCTGATTTGAGTAGCGGCAGAACTGAGGAGTAATTTTACCTATGTGTATCGCTGGTTTTGGAACTTGCCATAGGCATGTTTTCAAGTGGGGAGATGTGTAGTGAAATTGACAGAGATACAACGGTAAAATACCTCCAAAGATTTTTTTTTTTTTTTTTTTTTTTTTTTCGTTCGCCCGCTAATACTCGAGGCGAAATCTCAGGTTATTATTATTTTTTTTTATTTATTTTTTTTT
The DNA here is from genome assembly GCA_024509875.1 of Oreohelix idahoensis. Classification (NCBI taxonomy): domain Eukaryota; kingdom Metazoa; phylum Mollusca; class Gastropoda; order Stylommatophora; family Oreohelicidae; genus Oreohelix; species Oreohelix idahoensis. The sequence goes on along the minus strand of JAMPIV010023161.1, from coordinate 47,306 downwards.
TTTTTATGTCTAACCTGACATTGATTTTACGTGAGTATCCCTTTATTTCTTGTACAGAGACAGGTGTCCCTCGCCATTCAGGCAAATACTCGCCGATTTCGGAGGTACCCATTGCAGCTGGGTCGGCTCAGGAGCCGCCAGTCCCTGGTCGACGACACTCCTTCAAATGTCATCGCCAGGTCTCGAGTTAATCCAGTCCAAATCCCGGTCGACGAAAAATCCTCAAATGCCGTCGCCCGGGTTTGATCCTGTATCACCCGGTCGCCAGAGCGGTGTTGTAACCACTACGCTAGCGCGGCCCCCTCCTAAGATAACATGTAAGGATAAAAACATAATGCGTAGGCTGCTGATAGTACATGATCGCCCAGACCGCGGGTCATCACCCTCCATAAAAATTGACTTGCTAGACAGGAGGGGAACGGCGGATAAAAGAAAAAAAATATGACTGGAAAGATTGCGTGAGACTAGAAAGGCTAAGGAGACGCAATTGGGGGGGAAACGGAGAAAAGTCACGTTTCCCAAGTTGACATAAAGTAAGGAACTCGACAGAAGGGACCTTGGATATGTTACGCCACAGTCATTTATTGGTCGCTTTTGCGATACCAAGCCTTTGATTTGAATTCAGCGGCAGAACGCAGATGTTTGGAATATTACAAAAATTAAAAAGTAACTTTTTCGTAATATTAATGTTAGGAATATAAAAATTAGCTGGCCGGATGGCCCATTCTGAGCAGTGAACTAATATGTTCTTAATTTTACAGACGGATAGATAATATTGAAGATAATGACAAAAGACAGTGTTGTTCACATCAGCGACAGACTGTATGGAATAAAAAGTGTCGCTATTTGCACAAAAAAACACGACCTCGAGACGCAGGTGTTCAAATCTACTTAGTAGGGAAGCGAAGGGACATTGGTGGGAGCTGTGTCTAAATATAACTTTTAACGACAAAATTTTGGAGGGGAGAGAAAGGTTGGTTCAAAAATCAAGTACGTTTTGAAAAAAAAACAAGTAGAGACGGACAGACTAACAGATAAACATCCATACTTGACTGAAGCATGACTGAAATGACTTTAGGGTAGGAAATTTGAATTTGAAATAAACCTAGGCAGTGATTGGCCACAGACAATCATTTTATCGGCGCTCAGACGCGCAAGTGGGGCCATTCCTCAATAGTTGTTCGATGATAGACACAGTATTTTAAAGTGTGGTGATTTCCAAATGAAAGAAAGTGAAAAAAGTTCAGGGACGCCATACTATAGCCAGCAGCTCAGCTGAGTTTTGCTAGCATTTCTGTGTTCTTTATTCATAATCTGGTAAGATTGAAATTATTTCTTTGTATATTTTGAATATTGTTTAATGTTCGAGTGATTTGATACTGCCATATCATAATCTAGCCTTACAAACAAGTAGGGATTTGCTCTAGACCCCCCGCCCAAGTCAGGGTCTAGGGACCAACAATATACATAAACTCCAGCAAAGGTTAGGAAAGACAGATCAAGTGTTGAGAATAATGAAACATATTACCTATCCACTTTTAGGGAAGGAAACTAATAAATATTTTTCAGAATCTATAGTCTGGGAGGACCTATCTGATGTAAAACCACCATGGTAAATGTGCTGTTTGGTCAGAGAGATCTGACCTGTCTGTATGATGTGGTTGTTGTGTCCGTGTTGTGTCCAGACGTGGGTAGAGAATAGAATTTTGACACATAGCCAATACTTTGATTGCAGAGCTGTGAGTTTCAGTTGTGAACAAGGCGGTGTCCATTCAGTTGGTGATTTTACTCGAGTGTATCTGTGCAGTACGTTGTGACAGAGACCACTATTATTGCCCGCCAGCACGGAGAGGTGGGACCACCAGATTTCAGCACCAGAGCTACATATGCAAGATGAGTGAGCCTCTGGTCTGCTGGAAGTTCACCAACGCCTTTTAGTTACTAATACCCCATAAAATTCCTGCAATTTACTGGACACTGTGTAGTCAATATAGACAGGTGTGATGAGGCCACCCCAACAGCACAAGCATTAACTATCCTCCCAAGTAGATGACTACTAGAACATTTTAATAAAACTAACTAGTCTAGTACTTATATATGTACACTCTTGCATTTATTATGTAACATTCCATGCATTTCTTTCATAAATTTTAAATCTTTTTTAAAAAAAAAAAAGTTCTGGTCAACATAAAACCTGATCCAGAACAAATAAATGTAATATAATTCTATCAAACATTTTACACTCTTGAGTTAGTTCAGTGCATTATAATATTTGTTAAATATTATTAGTCTGCTTAAATATCTGTGGGTGTATCTATAACTATCACACCACATTACATATCATTACCCTAGACATTTTACATAGCCACATTCATTAAGAAAAAAAAAATTGAGTGTGAGGTCGTAGTGGTAGCAAGAAAGGCCTTCTGACAATTCACAACTACATTTTATCTCAGGAGCCTTCACAGTGGGCCTCATACATTACATTTAGTAATATCACCATCATACAATACCATCAAACCCACTACAGTTAGTCAGTTTTGTGAGTTTGGCGTAAGAAGAACAAGAATATTGTCAACAGATTTTATACAATTTAAATCACTGTAGACGCATTCTGGATACTCGTAAATCTTAAATAAGGCTGTATCAAATAACTTTTTGCAAAGAACCCTCAGTTTTTTTATTTTTATTCATTTAAAATAATATCTAGCTACGTATATAGGCGTCAGAAAACATGTAAAGCTATAGATTATTTCCACATACTTTGATCTATCTTTCAAGTCTGGTTAATCTTGTATTTATAGTATGAATGCCTTTTTTTATTGTGTGTGAGACAAGGACTGTTCCATTATTGTTCTTTGATAGACAATCACGTGCACACGACGGGTGCCAAAGATTACAAGAGGGAGGGCTTATTAACGTGGCATAAGGGTTCCATTCCAGAAAATGAAGTATGGCTTAAAATTGGGGGCGATCGTGGAAAGGGGAGCATCAAAGTTACAATGCAGGTAGTAAATTTAGAGAAACCACATTCTAAATCTAATATCATCCTTTTAGCAATGGCTAGAGTCACAGGTACATATGATAATTTAAAAATATTTATGAATGGCATGAAAGCTAAGATAGAGTCACTAAAAGATTTTGAGTGGGATTGGAAAAATGTTGTTGTTTTCTTATTCGGTGATTATGACTTTTTGATTAAAATGTAAGGTTTGTCCGGAGCTCAAGGAACATACCCATGTCTATGGTGTCTCCAGCAAAACAAGGAAATAAAGACATCCAGAGAGCATACAACTTGCAAACCAAGAAGTTTGGCCATGTTGATAAGAGATTACAATAGATATATGAAATATGGGAAAGGGAATAAGGGGCAAGTGGCACATTACCATAATTGTTTACACAAACCAATGTTAGAGATTGAAATTGAATATGTAGCTCCTCCTTACCTTCACATTTTATTAGGCATTGTTTTGAATCACGACGGACTTCTAGAACAGGTAGCCGATACAATAGACGCCAAGATATTTGAGAATCCGCAAGAGACACACGCAAACATTAGTACTATTAAGAACTTGAAGAATTTGGTAGGAACTGGAAACAGGCAGAAGAATTAGAAGCTAAAATTGAATTTTTTCAGACATGTATTGAACTTTGTGAGGATACGGAGAAGACAGATATTTTTAAAGTTAAACTTGAAAATGCACAAGATGCGCTGGCCAAACTTCAGCTTCAAGATCTGTGTGCTAGGTCTGGTCCAGTTTGCTCACACTTGGACAAGGTACTAGCAAAACATAAAATCATACTACAGGCATATCATAGCAAAACATTCACAGGGAATCACTGCCACAGATATCTCACACTGTCGTAATTTTTTATCTGAGAGAGTTCTGATGGATATTGGTCCTTTTAGAGTGTAGAATGATAGTGAAGGCTCTGTGAGAATAAGGATTTAGGAAAGTGAGGTAGTAGATTCACAAGGGCTGGGGAAGAGTAAGGACAGTCTCTTATTACGACAATGGGGCAAAGTCTACAGACAGGGGGTATGATGTGCTGGTGTTGTGGGTAGTGGGTTTCCCCCCTTGCTTCACCCTAGGCCTAGTGAATTCTGTTCATGAAAGGAGCGACCATTGCGGTGTTAGTCTCTTGGCCTAGCAAAACCTCTCATACCCCAAGATCGTTGTGCGTGGTGAAGAGCCACACCCTCCTCGAGGTAGTCCTGGTAACTGAGGGTGCGAATCCTCAGGCTAAACACAACGGATCTAGAGGAGCAAACCTCGATAATAAAACCGGTGCACTACACCGTACACGCCCTCTGTGGGTGGGAAGGAGCCAGATGGATACTGAACAAGTCTTGGGAGTGGGAACGAGTGTGGACTGCTCCCTGAAGATCGGAACCCATCGTACAGGCACAGAGACTCAGGACGTGACGATCCTATTGCCTTCAACTCTTGGTCACATGCCTAGAGCCTCGGAGAACTCGGCGTAACCAGCAGGCAATTTGGTGGCGGGGAAAGAGCACTGTGAGCCCTACCTTGGCTACGTATCACAAGGAGACGCAGAAACACCCCCTTTATCTCCCCCAGAGCTGGCACAGTACACTTCTGGCTTCTACCCGGGGCGTTAGGAAATCCACAGGCACCCCAGCATCACAATGCCAAGAAGATGACAAAGTTGAAATTTACTAACTCAAACCTGGCAGAGCAAGTCCTCCAACAGATGCGGCCGATGCTGGGCCCACTGGCGCGTGGACACGTCCCGATCCCCATCGAGACTTGCCCGGGGAGCCCACCCCGGCTCAAAAAAGCAGAGAAGGCCACTCTCCAAACCTCCGATGTCTTGCGGGCAGTGTTAGGATGTGCAAGAACATGGACAGGAAGACTCCACAACTTCCCCACTGAAGACACGCCCACGGCGACCGTTGCCTCAATTGGCTGTGTGTGGTGTACCCGGAAACGGGGCCTCCCAGTACTGAGACACAGTTAAGTCCCCGATGTCACTTATCGGTGCAGAGTTGAGAGAGATGGCTGAGCATCACAATCCCCCCTGTGTTGCAGCATGATGAGAACCCAGCATTGCACACTGAGCTTGGGGGGATCACTTGGGCACCAGACTTAATACTGGCTCTTGACTGGATGGCCGCATGCAGGAGATTTCTACAATGGAGGGTTGGCAGGTGGTGGGTATCTGGAAGTGGCTCTGTGCAGGACGTGAGGATTCCTTGGGTGAGCCCAGAACCAGAGCACAGCATTGTGCAAGCTCTGCATAGTTGGAGAGCCCCCTGGATGACGGGGAATGCACAGTGTGCTACCCCACCTATCCCCAACTGCTAACTTAGAACCAGAAGTGGGGTCCTCTGTATGCGTGCCAGGCCAGGATAAAATGCCTGGGAAAGAGACTGGAGCTCAGAACTCCCTAACTCAAAGTTGCAGGATGGCAGAAAAGCCATGGGAAAGACAGGGCTATTTTGAAGATAATGCAACCATATTTTCACCATACGAGCTCGGACGCCGCCTCGGTAAACAAGGTCCGCGCAGAGCAGTGACACCCCCAGGCTGCTTGCGAATAGTCTACTACTGGGAACATAAACAGATTAGGGATGAGCCCACTCTCCCGTTGAACAGGTGCTAAAGTCATAGATACTGGGCCAGAAGGCGCACCGGAAACCACAGTATCACGCAACTCGCTTTTTTTTTCTATGGAGAGTACACCGTCAAATAAATCTCGTACTGGTGCTCGCCCTGTGGAGCTCCACCAGGCAGGTGCAGTGCCGGGCTCTGAGCCTCGACAGAGCCCACCCTCAGCTACTGGAGGACCCTCTAGACCGTCTTGTGGAGTCAGCAGACGGCGGAGGAGAACTACTGACCAAAACAAAACAGAAAAAGAGAAACCCAGAGTGCCACTTGTCATGATGCACTGGAATGCAGAGGGAGTGAACAGCAAGCAGGCTGGATACAGCAAAAAGACAGAGCTGGAAAACATCTTGTATGAGAAGCAAGTCAGTGTTTGCTGTATCCAAGAGACTCACTTGAAAGCAGATCAAACCTTTAAAATAAGGGGATATCAATGCTTCAGATCCGACAGAAAAGATAGACGAAAAGGAGGAGTACTTACTCTTGTAAGGAATAACATTCCTGCACACGAAAGGAAAACCTTCATGGATGGAGCAGAATATCAGCTGTTGCAGATAAAGGTAGACAAGATGGAAATAGAACTCCTGAACTATTACTGTCCGAACAACAAACCCCTGAGTCTCAGCTCTATACAGGTACCAGCCACCAACTTTATAGCAGTTGGAGACTTTAATAGCCACTCCCAGAGCTGGGGCTATAACCATCTGGATCACAGAGGTGAAGAGGTTGAAACTTGGCAAGATGATCACTCCCTAATCCTAGTCAATAATGCCACAGATACTCCTACCTTCTACTCCAGAGGATGGCACACAACTTCAACACCAGATCTTGCCTTCTCCACACCAGATATAGCTGGATCTATTAGTAGAGAAGTAGGAGACCAACTAGGGGGAAGCGACCATCGCCCAATCTTTCTTACTGTCCAGAGTGCAACTCTCAGTACAGGCCCAGCCATTACAAGATGGAACTACAAAAAAGCCAACTGGGGTTTATTCAGGCATCAGGTGAACACGCTGCTGTCTACCCTCAAGGTACAGAACAGAGACATTAATGAAGTGGTAAAAGACTTCAACAGATGCATACTACAAGCTGCAAAAGAAACCATTCCCAAAGGATGCCGGCGTAACTACATACCATACTGGTCCAGCACACTCCAAGAACGTCAGGAAGCTATGGACAGGGCTAGAAAGGACGCAGAGTCTCAGCCTTCACTTGAAACTCACAACAAATGGAAAAAGGCTGTAGCAGAGTTTCAGAGAACAAAGCTAGAAGAAAAACGGAAAAGCTGGAGAACTAAAACGGCATCGCTGAACCTTGAGAAAGACGGCAGGAAACTTTGGAGATTAGTCAAGTCTCTAAATGAAGAGCGTTCCTCACCTAGGCAGACTATCACATTGGATGAAGGTGGCAAACTTTTCAGAGGAAAACAAGCTGCAGACTTGTTTGCTAGAAGATACAGTTCAGAAAGCAACTTACCCATTAACATAGATCATCAGAGAGAGATAAGAAAAGAAATACTGGCAACCATGGGACAGACAGATACTCCTGCCCCAATGAGGGAACCCATCACACTAGGAGAACTACAGAAGGCTATTTCCAAGCTTAAGTTTCAAAAGTCACCCGGCCCAGACAAAATCAGCAACGAAATGCTAGTAAATCTGAGCTCAGCAGCAAAGACAAAACTGCTTGAGATATTCAACCACAGCTGGTTGAAAGGAACGGTACCCCAAGTATGGAGAGAAGCCATCACAATACCCATACTAAAGAAAGGGAAATGTAAGACCGAGGCTGCAAGTTACCGGCCAATCAGTCTCACAAGCTGTGTTGGGAAGACTATGGAGCGAATAGTCAACCACAGATTGAAATGGTATTTAGAGTCTGAGCAGATCCTGGTGCCGGAACAAGCTGGATTTAGAGAATGCTACAGTATAGAAGACCAAGTTACTTACTTGTCTCAAGCAATAGAAGATGCCTTCCAGGAGAAGAAAAAGGTCCTAACGATCTGGGTCGACTTCAAGCAGGCCTTTGACAAGGTGTGGAAAGATGGCCTCATTGCAAAACTTAGGAGAAGTGGAATCCAAGGCAACATGATGAAATGGATCCAGTCATACTTGCATAACAGGAGAACTAGAGTCACTCTTGACGGTCTGCAGAGCAGAAAAGTGTTGCTCCATCAGGGGGTACCTCAAGGAGGAGTAATTTCCCCAACACTCTTCCTTGTTTACATCAATGACCTGGTGAAAGATCTCCCTGCAGGAGTTAAAGCTGCCTTATATGCAGATGACCTAGTACTCTGGTGCGCTGATGAAAATGTCACCACAGCAAATTATAGAATGCAGCGGGCAGCAGACATGCTAGTGTCATGGGCAGAGAAATGGCTTATCACAATAAACACAGACAAAACCTCCACAACACTGTTCTCCCTCGCCCCCAAGGACAAATCAGCTAACATACACCTAGGGACAACCGTGATCAAGGAAGAAAGCTACCCCACCTATCTTGGGGTGACATTTGACCAAAGGCTTACATGGAATAAGCATATTGAAAATGCAGAAGGAAAGGCCCGAAGACGACTAGGCATACTCAGAAAATTAGCAGGTACCAACTGGGGAGCAAATGAACGAAATCTAAAGAAGATTTATAATGGAGTAATAAGACCACACTTAGAGTTTAGCTCAGCAGCATGGTCATCAGCTGCTAACTCACATCTGCAGTCTTTGGACAAGGTGCAAAATCAAGCTCTCAGGCTCATTACAGGAGCCATGAAAACTACACCAATAACAGAGATGCAGAAGGTTGCTGGATTACAGACATTGTCCCATAGAAGAGACACAAAAACCATGATCCAGATGGAAAAGTACAACAGTATGCCAATGCACCCAATGAAGGCAAGACTAGATGATCTGGCATTGGGACGTCTAAAGCGTAGCAGCTTTGTGCATCGGGGGAAAAGACTTATAAGACAGCATCAAGAAGACCTATCCATGAAGACAACACCACTGAAGCCCACCCTATACCCTGTACCATGGGAGCAGGCCAGCAGTGCCCTCCAAATTAATACATCAGTCAGTGGTCTCACAAGTGGATGTGAGTATAATGATCTGCAAAAACGAACTGCTACATTGAGTATGATCCAAGAAAGCTATCCCGATCAATCATGGATACATGCCTATACAGATGGATCAGCAACTAATGCTGTTAGGAATGGAGGTGCCGGTATCTTTATCTCATATCCTGACAACCACTATGAGACTAGGCACATTCCCACTGGTAAATTCTGTTCCAACTATACAGCTGAGGTTCAAGCTCTAGAGCAAGCTGCAAATATGATTTATAACACCAACTCTGACTGCCACCAGGTAGTCATCCTCACAGATGCACTGTCTGTCCTGCAAGCTCTCAAGGGTGGTAAACTCCCGCATCTGAGAAATGAACTAAACAAGGTAGCTGCCAAAAAGAGAACCATACTTCAGTGGGTACCATCTCATTGTGGTGTACCCGGAAATGAAAAGGCAGATAAACTTGCAAAAAAGGGAGGAGAATGTGAACAAGAAGATAATGAAGTCACATACTTTGAGAAAAAGAGAGCTATCCAGACTATCAGAAGAGAACAGAACCAACCCAAAGACGACTATCACACTCTCGACCGGCAGGGACAGATAACTATTTTTCGACTCAGGACAGGGCATAACAAACTGAATAAACACATGCACAAGCTACGATTGTCTGCTTCACCACTGTGCACATGTGGATTAAACGAACAAACTGCTGAGCATGTTCTACAGGACTGTCCTCTGTATGACCAGTTAAGAAAGATATACTGGCCCAATGACTCAACACTAAACTCAAAGCTATATGGAGTTAAAGAGGAACTTCAAACAACAGTCGAATTCATCATGAGAACTCGTCTGACGGTGTAATCATCAAAGATGCGATCGCAAGAAGAAGAAGATTACGACAATATTTGTCTCTCAAAACTATTCCTACCACTCTTCTGAACAAACAGTTGTTTGTCAGTTCCAGCCGCTCATGCGCACACACCGATTTGGTGATTCTGACGCACAACGTACATGAATACACACTACGATAACAAAATATGGGAAATGTTTGGATTTTGGGCCAGCCGACACCAAATGCTAATAACGTTTTTAATACTTTTATTATCATAAAATCAAGTCACAAGTAATATCAATTTACAGTCAGAAATCATGGGTTACAAAATACAAAATGACAGGGAAGAGGGGGGGTTTGAGGAGAAGTATCCAATGCACCTTTTCCCGCTTGTATTTACTAACAGAAAAGACCCGGTCCCAAGGACGAGAAGGGGGGGGGGGGGGTGATGATCAGAGATAGGCAATTTAACCCAATGGTAAATTTATTACTCTGAGTCAAGGGGGTTACAGTAATAAGGGTTAAAGGAAAAGCTAGGGGTCATCAAATGTTTTCCTTTAATCAACCAATTTTCCCGGGAGGGGGGAATGCTCACAGTTAAATAATCCCGCTAGGAGAAATCCCGTACAATTAATACAGTACACCTTAATACTAGGTTGAACTAATTATAAGGGTAAAAAGATTAAATCTCCTTTTTGAACAAAAAAAAAAAAAAAAACACGCTTGGCTGGCCAGCACACAGTCACACACACACAGACTTACCAAATGGTGAATTCTGGCACTTCATAGGAAATACATAAAAAACAGCACTAAACCTTGGCTTAGGTAAAAGTATTTTCTTCCGTGTACAGCCCCAGATTAGCGGGTTGTTGAAGTTAACAAAGTGTCCCGAAATCGCTGGACGTTGAAGTTTAACGGTACTGTTTGTTTATTAGATAAAGTTCCTAAAGAATGGCACAGGCACTTGGTTAGGTGTGAGGAATGGTGTGGTGTCTAAGATTGGCACAGCTGGTGGAGATAACTTTCTTTTGCAGTAATGTCACAAACTACAAAACACTGAGGTAAGTTCTTCAGGGGGTGGTAAAATCCAATGATTATGCTTGACAGACAGTGTCAGGGAAATCTATGTTCTTCTTCACGAATAGAGCAGTGAGTAAAGTATTGCTACTGTTGACTGTTCTTCTTCCAGTTTGATAACTATAAAAAACGACTTTATGAATTGGGATTTTAAAATAGTCTTTGGGTTTGCTTTGTTTCTGTATACTTCAGATAGCTGAATCCCAACAGGATCGCCACAAAGATTAAATTTCAAATATGTTCATAAGTCACTGGAGTAATCGAACTGAGTCGGCAAGACTCTAGATATATATTATTGCTGCGTAATGGCTGCTTAAATGATGTTTCATTGCTGCTAAATTGCTGGAATGCGAGGTTCAAAAGATCATTCTGGATGCAATAGAAAAAACATGAAATACAATAAAATCATATTAAAATCTAACGCGCGATACATTTACAGTTTAACTATTTTCTGCACTCGCGTCTTCAATTAATAAAGCAAGAAAAAAACTCCCCGTGAGGTTAATAGTTGAAAGAACATCTATTTATAGAGAACTAAACTGTATTAAAGTTATAATTCCCTTAAGCGGCTATTGTATTAGGAAATAAACTTATAGATGTAACATTTAGTTGGCACTAGAACTTTGAAGATGGGCTTATTTAATAAGGTTAAATTTACACCACAATCCCGTGAACTAAATATGAAATAACTAGACCACTTCTCATTCGAAGCTAAAGTATTAATTACCGTCTGCACAGAAAAAGAATTTCACTCCAATAGCCAACAATTTAGATGAAATCTAACAGGAATTTAGCTATATGCTAGTGAATCTTAGAATTCTGTCAGAACGAATGATAACGTTGCCCTTTTCAGATTCTGTATTTATCTATTAGAAAGGCAAGATAAATGGTACGTGTGAAAATTTTGCGCCTCTTCAATTCCCAGGGGAAGTCGAAGTTATTTAGCCGCCATGCTAACCACGATGGCCCGACTGGCTTCCGATCTACGTTCGTCTCAGGCTGCTCGCACGAGGATGTGAAATTTCGGCGAGACTAGCCTCGTTCGCGGTGAGTTTCCTGATTCCTCAGATCGTATCCGCTACGCTGAGCGTTCCGTCTTTCGGGCAAGTCTGCCGGTGGCCACAGAAGTGCGAAGTCTGCAAGAAGCTTTCTTCTGACCGCTCGTGTCCGTCTTGCGAACGGTTCAGTGTTCGTACGGAGATGCTAAACTTCTGCTTCTCTGTTCTGGGGATCTTCTTTGACTGCTTTGATCATAGCCGCTACTCTTCGTTGATGAAAAGTTACAACAATACTGATGTTCAGGGATTCTAATGTTATGAAAAGCTAAAGTCCCTTTAATCATCCATTAAATCAGGGAAAATTCACTTGACAAACTAGACGTACGTCACACACACAAACAGTTTATAAAGATCTTACAAGAGCAATCATTACACAAACTTACAAACAAACAAGATATAACTGACATAGCTTTTATTGCCCAAGAACAGTTCAACTCACTGAACGAAGCCTTTGAGAAAGTACACAACAACATATCACACAGTAAAACTATTAGTAAAGAATCAATATCATCAATAACAGCATCAATAGAGACATTTATGTCTTTTTTCAGGAACCTATTCTCCAATAAGACAATTCCTAAACAACACATATTAGAAAAACATTGCGCAGACTGGATTGAAAGACGCGCATGCGGTATTAAAAATAGAGCTTCACAATTAAAATTTAGAATGGAAACTCATTTGTTACAAATTTCACCATCTGTGAATGTACAGATTCCTCCTATAAAAAAAGGAAGTGTAAATGATAATTGAACGAAATGTTGGGGATAGAGCAAATTATGGCAGTTGTTGCGTGAGAGTGACGCGACTGAATTAACAGAGTGTGGAAATAATTTAATAGGTGTATGTTTTTTTTATTATTAAAGTGAACATTTTATTTTAATCATGACCATACCTATTTTTTCATGACCATCGTGATGTATGATTGGGTATGATTGAAAGATAATTGTTAACTCTCATGTTTTAGGCACAATTGAGTGTTATTTTAAGGTAATAAATGTGGACTTGCAATTTAACGTTTCAATAATTCACGTTTGACGCATGAAATCAAAGCAAAATTATGATATCCATTTTCTTCAGGTTTTCTACTTTTGATTTCTGTAATTTGTATGCATATCGATTGACAACCATTTAGTTTATTGCATAAGAAACAAATCATTAAAAAAAAATATTTAAAAAAACGTACTTTTTACACTATTTCAGATCATATCTTCTATTCTAATTTTGATGAAATGTTCGTTCTTTTTCTAAAATGTACTCTAACATTTTGAGTCTAGCTTAACGCAAAATTAAAGCCGGTATTTATAATAATAAACTAGCTTAAAAGCGTTAATTAACCTCTATCAAAAATAAGCACCGTCACATTTTTTCCCCGTTAGGAATTTGACCCCGTGACCACAGTAATGCTAGCGCGGTTCAGGTAAAACTAAAATGTCGCTCGCAAACCACCGTGAACAGGATGAACGGCTATTACGCTGAGAGAACCTCAGACTTTCCCTGGATTAAAAAACACGGGGGACGCGCTAAGAGATAGAGACCGCCATGTGTGGCGTAACTGGTAATGAAGGGAAACCCGAGGCCTGTAAACAGTAAATAAATACTGTATTAGACAAACATTAAAGGTATGTTTCAGGCACTCGTAAGAAATAAAGAAGTAGAAAACTAGACAACAGAAAAACAACAGACGTGAGTGGCTTACCCAGGACTCGAACCCAGGACCTTCCGTGCGACAACCCCGCCTAGCTATGCAAGCGAATCACACCATCCTCCCTGCCATCAAGGCATCACCAAGCGTAACTGGGTCTACCCGTGGATACACGAAAGGCGGTGGCTTTCCCTGGTGACAAAGGCCAGGGAAAGTTTGCCGCTATTCTCCCGGAAACCGAGTGCCGGGTTTTAACCCGTGGTCAAAGAACTCTAAGAAAGATGCTGCCTACCGCGACAGAGAGTCCTGGACGCGTCAATTATTTCTCCTGCCAACATTAAAGAAGGGGGAGTGAACCTGTCCTGATTTAAAATGACAGGCCAGTTACCCCCCTTTCCAACTACAGGAAACCGAAAAGGAATGATATGGGTGCGCCAAAAGTCAAAAATAATTTAGGGAGGTGCCTGAACTCCAGGCTAGTGCCAAAGTTTTAGATCTAGCGTCACATACATATACATCATCTCTCCTGGCTATCGCACAACACTTTTCATTCACATTTGGGAAGCTATATCTGTATATTGTCATTCCACTCCCAATTTAATTGCCCTCAGTCATATTCTTCAACCATCTCACGACAGATACCCGTGAGTGTTTGGTTAAAGAAAACAGAGGCAAGCGTACTACTTTTCAAAGGAGATGCAGTGGATTCAATCTCACGGCAACATCACTGGATTGGCAAAGGATGCGGGAAAGCTACCTCAACTTAACACAAACATAACTTATGAGCAGGCAAAGAGTTTTATCAAACGCAGTGTAGTGATACGGGACAAGCACTCTGCAATTGCCACGTAAACTAGCGTCTTTATGATAAATTATGAATCGCACACCAGAAATTCTGCTATAACTTTAAGATTAATGCTCCGACCGGAAACATTCTTTTAGGGATTTGAACAGCAACTACAAATTCATGTAATTATGGCAGTGGAAAATCATTATCTTTGGTAATGGTCGCGGAAATCATGATTCTGTCTGGAAAATCGCAAAACAGCATTGAAATCCCACGAAAGTTACAAGTCAACTCAAGAGCATACCTCCGAGAGAGAACGGGTTAGATCTAGATTGGGTACATAAACCCGCTCAGATTTAATTCTGACTTTCAAAATTTCATAGCTTTATAATACAAATTTATGGTAGTAGTTTAGCCGAAAAGACGTCCATCAAAGTGATACACGCTTGTTAAAGCCACATAGCCACAGCCCTTAGCTGAGAAAAGCTGACCTGCTTGTGAGCAGACTTGCATAAGTGATAAGCTCAGATCCGTAACGCAGTGTCTGAAGGGTTCTTATCCGAGAGAGTCACAACAAAAGCTTCGGCTGAAGAAGTATAAAAGACTGCAGTGTGTGATGCAAGGACCATCTCTGCAGTTCGCCTTATTGAAGCATTGGTGCTACTTATCTAGGGGATTTAAGTATCTTGGAAATCAACACCTGATGTACGACGAGAAGTGTCTGCAGTGAAAGGACCTGAATTAGATAAGTTCTCATTAATTTGAAGAAACAAGATTCAGAAGCCACTAATTGCTCGAAATGATGAACTAAGACATTGCTACCTTATAATTTTCCAATTTGTTTTGTACAAATACATATCTAAAATCTATACCAAACTTATATTTTAATTAATAAATGTACAGATATATTTTACAAATCGCAGTTGATTGATTTTGTTTAAATTCCCGTTTCTGTTTGAAATGTGTTATTGGGTGGAAATTAAGAGAATTATTTAAATTGGTAGAGATAATTAACGAGCTGCATTTCACACCAGCTATTACTAGAGACACCTTTGAAGCTTAGGATAGGTCTAGCGAGAAGGTGACTTACTTCACATGTGAAAGCTAGGACTGGGCTGTTAACTACAAGACTTGTCCTACCATCCCTACCACTAGGTCACCAGTTCTCATCTCCAATTCTGGGAACTACATCTATTATTTTCTATCCAACTTCCATCTCGCTACACGCTAATACAGGAGCAAGTGGGACTCAATGCATCTAGACCACCAAAAAATGATGCATAATACCAGCTCAGTAGAAGTGCATAAGTGGTAATGTTCAGACTTTGCACCGGTCACAACAGATTGGGATACCAGCTATTCAACAAGTTAAAGGTAGCAACTACCGGTCAGTGTAACTGTGGCTCCGGCATAATAACTGCTGAACGTCTGCTTCAAAGATGCCTAACATATGAGGAACAGAGAAAGTGCATATGGCCATCACCAGTACCATTCCTGGAAGAAGGAAAAAAACCCTACGGAGATACCAACAGCTTCAAGCTGACCACTGCTTTCTTTCTACATATTTAATTTGATATCTCAGGGTCAACAAAGAAGACGACATACAGATTTTTGTAACAGCTGAGCATAGTTTTAAAAGGCGTCTACAATAAACAGAATAACAGCAGGTTGAAAACAATGGCCAAGAAACAAAATGGCACATTTACAATGATAAATTTAAAAAAAAAAAAAAAAATCGAGACATGGTGAATGACATTTAGAGCTAGAGCGGACACAAACGGGAAACGTCTTCCATAGGAAAAAAACACCACAACAAAAGTAGAGGAAAGAAAGAAAGGAGTCATCTAAATGCAAAAAGATGATGCATAGAGGCATATCTGGGAGTCCTCCTTATATGACCACTAGCTATGCACAATGCTACAATATACGTACACGTAAGTTAACCAGTGGCGTATTCTCTATGTGTGCTGCGCGTGCTGCGCACACCTATGCCCGAAGGAAAATAAAAATGTAATTTATTATTCTATAAAATATTTCTCTTCTAAAGTTCTGCTTTCGGACCGCACGCATCAGGATAACGGATTTTCCCGCATAGAATCTACGAGTATATCAAGTTTCAGTTTCCCAGACGCGTTTTATAGTGCAGTTTTTATTGGTTGGTTACAATCGCCCGAAGTTTCTCGGGTAATTCCGTCACAATGCGTGCGGCACCTTTCGGATTCACGTCTGAAGACAGTGCGGTGGTCTTGCAGCTCTCGGGTTGTAAAAATGGGCTGTGTCCGTCCAGTGTTTTTTGTGATTAATTTTTGTTAGTTGCCGGGAATGCAGATTATTACAGTGACAGTGAGTTTCAAGTTGTAAGTTAATTAGTATTTCGGAGATAATTGACAAATACCCCTAATAACTATCGTTGCGTAATTTAATATAGTTGGTTTTTAAATTAAGAGGGGAAGAAGTTAGATAGTAGGCGTACATATTCATTTTAAGTAGCAGCACGCCTAGCTCGCATTACCAGGATACGCCACTGAAGTTGACCCATGTCTGTGATGCTAATTACATCCTCATTGACTCTTGAAATCCTCCACATACTTCCAGGGATTCCCCCTGTGGTGAAACATGTTGAGAACCCAGCATTGCACACTAAGCTTCGAGAAGTCACTTGAATCCCAGGCGTAATTCTTTGGCTTAGACTTTGTTGACTGCATGCAGAAGGATCTCACTGTGGACCCAGTGATAGGCAGGGGAAGCTGAGAAGTGGCTCTGTGCTGGACGTGAGAATTCCTTGGGAGAACTCAGAACCAGAGTACAGTATTTTAACTTTGCATAGTTGGAGAGCTCCCTTGGATGTCGGGGAATGCACAGTATGCCAGGCACTTCTTATTCCTAGTTTGGGACCAGATGCGATAATCCTTTAAATGCAGGCCAAGCTGCAGAAACTGGAGCTCATGACTTCCACTCAACACATTTCGGAATGACAGAAAAGCCACAGGAAAAGCCTAGAACTACAGTGTAGATAATACCAAGGAGTCTTCAACATGGTATTGGCTGCTAAAGAGCGAGAAGCTCAGTAGCCCTAGTTACACAACAATAACAAATGCAAAAAGATGAATAAGTAAAAGGTACGGTATGTTATCATATCATATATCTTTATCTCTTTCCTCTAATTGTTTTTCCATGTGTCCCTGACGAAGACCTTTGTGGTTGTAACGTTGTGGTTGTAGTGTTTGTGGTAAAGTGGGATGTTATAAATATTTATAGGGGGACTTAGTGTACTGACTGAGATCAGCTGTGAAGGTATCTATATCTAATAAGAGTAGTGTATTATAGATAACCTTACTTGCTTCCACATATGTATACCTCAGTCAGAATTATTCTGGAATAGTGTGATGACTACGTTATATGTCTAGGGTATGTGTATGATGAAGTGTAAGTCATAACAACAGACAGATAAACAATTTAATTTATTCCACCACACTTGACAACACTGTGACACTCACATACATAAAACACTCTACGAGGATATCTTAAAGGAGTCACTGATAACTTTTCAAATAACAATATGTATTCAGTGCTGTCATGAATGTATATGTGTCCTGATTCAAATACAAAGGGAACCAGGAATCACAATCAATTTTAATTACAAGTTATATGTACAGAATTTCTCAATATGAATCTTGTAGTGACATATATTTTTAATAGTATCCTATGTGTGTCAGTTGTGTAGTAGTAATATGAGGTAATACTGGTTTTGTTTTGTTCAAGCTCTGTTGGTATTTGTCATCATGACTTCAATAGTTTGTCTTTATTGGAACTAGTATTGGAGATGTTCTCAGTTCCTGATATTAAAACAATTAAATTCCCCTCTTAATGTTATTTTTACAATGTCATTTTAAGATGGGGGTACATAATGTTGAGCTCCATGGCCACACTCTCTTATCTTTCGTGATGACTGCAGTAAAAGACTCCTCTGCTCGATTACTTTAATGAGTTCTGGAGTCACCCCACTGGTTGCTATATGGACCAAGGAGTATGCTGTCTGCCTCTGGCTTCAGCAAAGCTCTGACCAGGTGCTGCTCAATAACTTTAAGACCACGGTCCCTGAAACAAGAAGGATGTACCTTCTACGTCATAACTAATTTATACTCTCTTTCTACACTGAGCACAATACATCACAAACATTGAGTTCAGAGCGTTAGGCCAACTGTCAGCTTCATCTGAAATACTTTATACCAGTATTTTCCTCCCTAATGGTTACTACGCCTCTGCAATTCCAGCATTATTTCTTTCTAGTCAATCATCTAGGTGTCAGTGTACTGTTTGGCCATTCCATGCAGTTTTACTTTCCTCCGACACCTTCTGTTCAGGCTGGAGCAATATAGGCTTTACATCATGTTTGCTACTGAACTACACATATATACAGGCATAAATTAACAATTTACATTCAATTTTCATTAAAAGATATTGAATATTTCAAGCTTACCACAATTCATAGAATAATAAACAGTTTCGTTGACTGGCAATGAATATAGCACAACTCCGATCTGCCGATGTCCCAGGCTTTATTTTATAAAAAAAATACACTGGTGCTCAACGCACTGCTTCTTAGTAGGTTTATTACAAGATGTGGCAATGAACAGACGCTCTGAATCGAGTATATTCGCAGCTCTACCCAATGAAACCACGTCTACACATCTTTTAAAAAAAGTACACCTTTTCACGTTCCCCCTGACAACACAAGATAGTATTTATAGCCCGACCAATCGTGTTTAGTCTTACATTTGTTGCGCTCCAATCAATTTGGAGTTAACATGGTAGGCTATTTCCGTAACGTAAGGTTTTTTCAAACACGTTATAAAAAAAATTTTATGAGCAGAAATGATTTCATGCTGTCAGGCACCCCCACTATTTTATTTTGGTTATAATTTGGTAATTCCTAGACTATTTGCGTAACGTTTTACATATTCTTTGTCAGCAAGCCCTAAGGAACCCAAATATACAAATTTAATGGAGCTAAGTGGCTGCGTTCAAAATATGCAATTTCTTCTACCTCCTGTTTCGAAGATGTGCTGTCTGGGTACTGTAATGTTTTCAAACGTAAACCCATCTAATGTCATCTTTTCTAATAAGCGTTTTCCAGGTTTTTTAAAACCTAACTCTCGGATGGGTAGTGTATTTATCACTGACGATTTGAAAAAAAAGCCAGTGCTTGTGGCCTTACACGCGTGATGGCAGCAATTGTGTATCGCGCGACGCGTGTTTAGTGTTGCATGTGTCCTGCCTTCATTCGCCCCTCTCTCTCTCCTGCTTTATCTGTCTTTTAGTTACGCCGTGTATAAAATGGAATGAATGAAATATTAAATTTAGGTCATTGATCAGTTTGCGTATCTCAAGGTTGTTCCAAGAAATACAGTACACGTTTCATTGAAGAAAGCGGGTAATAATACAGTAGGCTTTTACTATCAACGTGAAAGCGTTACAATTTGCAGACTAAGTAGAAAACGAGGGGATTTCGAGTACAGTCATTGTGACAGCACTGTTTCTTTTACCATTGCTCTTTTCTTTATTAAATGTATTTGTTAGGCTTTATATTTACCTGATAATTTATATATGTGGATTAGAATATTTCACGACAGTGTTGTTGCGTTGTGGTTTAACGTTGTGTTTGTGACAAATAATTTTTGTTCACCCCCCCTAACTGCGATCCTCCTGCTTTTCTTAAAACAGAGTAAGAAAAATTACCGAGACGACACGAGAAGATGAGACAGTTACTTCATTACTCTGTCAGTATAGAGGACAATAAAATTAAGGACAAATGTCGATATGAAACAATGGTCGCTGGCGTGTTCGGTGGAAAGGTCTAAAGGATCAGGTGTAATGAAAAGAAAGACCAATCTGAGAAAGGCTAATTCACCTTCATCGTGACATTTCGGGAACTACTAGCGAAAATAAAACGAGATCGTTTGCACGTGATCATAGCGAGGGCTCGAAGTGAAAACACGCTAAAGGTATATACAAATATACCAACGGTTATGATATATTCACATTTGTTGAAAGGTATCCACGCCATACTCCAATTTGTTCTGTCTCCTCCGTGAATGAATAGCCCTATTTGGGGCCAATTTGCTGACATTTCTTCCCCTTCATTCCTCGTTCTGTCACTCTTTTTATTCCCATCATGTTGTCATTTTTCGGCTACCATCGCCCTCTCTTCCGTTCTATTTTTCATCTCTCCTCTTATTGCACCCTCGGCGTCTCTTTATTTCAGACTGTTGTGTAAATCCAATAGCATGGCAAGAGATGGGTGGATTCGATATTACAAACGCATATTCGGTCATAAACTTCAGTGTTCGAATCGGTAAGAATAAACCAACTAAAACCGGATTTCTTTTTAAAAAATGTTTTTACATCTTGGACCCTTTGACTGTCCGATGAAGGCTATGGACTTCTTCTTAGAAAATAAATTTACATAAAAGAATAATAAAACATTTTGCATTTTAAATTTCAGGTTATGTGTACGTACCCCTATAATCCATCCATGGACCCCCCCCCCCCCCCCTCCCCCCCCCCCCCCCCCCCAAGCAGTCCCCGAACCACCGATAAATAACCCTGAACTTAAATAAAGTTTTGTTCCTATTACGTTTGCTATTAAAAAGTCTAAAATATTGATTTAATCTTCTATTAGTAATCGCGATGGAAATTATTCCAGTGCAAATAAGAGAAACTGAAATTAAATTTTATCTGTCATTCAAACTAAAATTACTGGCAATTCCAATAAGATCTTTTGTAATATCATGTTTCGAATTTCAAAGCTGCTTTTAAAATTACCACAAATTACTGTCAATTTGTTTTGCTTTCCGTATAGGAGATTAAAATCCATGACAAGTAAATACTGGGGAATCTTCACACCGAGAATCGATTCCACGTAATCGCATAGCCTACCCCGAGTAGCTCTGGAGCCAATTGTGCAGGGACTCCATCATTTCTCTGACAATCTCCAATTAGGGATGGTCTCCTCTTGGGATTGTCATGGCTTTTTGCTCGTACCATGAGCTGTTTACAGCGGCGACAGTGATAGATTGAAGGACGCAGTTATACCTCTTAACGCCATATGTCTACCTTTATCCGGGCATCTGGTCATTTCTTTTACAAAGGATATTATTTTGATAAGTCTAATTTCTTGAAATGTTAGAATTCGGAATGTGTGCAATTCTCCACATGTGCATTATAAAATAAAAATAGTCAAGGTAGGCCCATAGTAGATAATGACGTAGTGGCTGGAAGTGTTCGAGACTTCACTATACCAGGTTTCAGCTTTATAAGGTGGGCTGACCAGTTCCCTTCCTCGCTGCTTTTGCCTTCCCTAATTCAAGAGCAGACTAATATACTCACTTACAGCTGGGTGGACTAGAGCGTGCTCCGTGTAGTTACTGAAATAAAGAATATGATTATTGCACCCACATCGTACAAGTGGACTTATATGAGGTTGTGTATGTGGCTGGAAACCTCAACAGGTAAATCAAAGTACCACAGAAACCACCATTGTAAGATCATGTGACTGCTTGGTGCAGGCTTCCTGTAATGGGACAAGCTGGAATGGTGGCTCTATGCTCTGTAAGGAGCGCAACAGAAGAAGATGATAATGATATAGATAGCTCATTTGAACAAATCGACTCACATCTCACGAGTTCAACAACAAAGGATCCAACTTTGGGGGCAAAGATGACATCTCACGCGTTCAACAACAAAAGATCCAACTTTGGGGGCAAAGCTGACATCTCACGCGTTCAACAACAAAAGATCCAACTTCGGGGCAAAGCTCACATCTCACGCGTTCAACAACAAAAGATCCAACTTCGGGGCAAAGCTCACATCTCACGCGTTCAACAACAAAAGATCCAACTTCGGGGCAAAGCTCACATCTCACGCGTTCAACAACATAAGATCCAACTTCGGGGCAAAGCTCACATCTCACGCGTTAAACAACAAAAGATCCAACTTCGGGGCAAAGCTCACATCTCACGCGTTCAACAAGAAAAGATCCAACTTCGGGGCGGGGCAAAGCTCACATCTCACGCGTTCAACAAGAAAAGATCCAACTTCGAGGCGGGGCAAAGCTCACATCTCACGCGTTCAGCAACAAAAGATCCAACTTCGGGCGGGGCAAAGCTCACATCTCACGCGTTCAACAACAACAGATCCAACTTCGGGGCGGGGCAAAGCTCACATCTCAAGCGTTCATCAACAAAAGATCCAACTTCAGGGCGGGGCAAATCTCACATCTCACGCGTTCAACAACAAAAGATCTAACTTCGGGGTGGGGCAAAGGAAGATGGCCAATAGCCACTTGTAATAAAATCCTCTGAGATCGTCACGTGACGTTCCCAGGCTCCATGAGGAAACAAAGAAAGAATATATATACTGCTCCTTCCGGTATATCACACGGCAAAGTTACCGGGTTCCGGCATCAAATTGTGGTAGCAACACGTTCCAATCTAACCAGTTGCTGAATGGGTACCTGACTCTGTTCTTGAGTTAGGGAAAACAAAGGAATTGGCCACCCCACTTCATAACAAAAGTTAGACCAAGTATGGTGACATCTCTAACACTTCAAACCTCCATGGCAGTTTCTGCAAACACCAGGATGTTCGTCGGACTGGCAACCTTGTTTTAAAACTGCTACAGCAACCGAGGCTTCAAGAGTAAGCCCTATATGAGTGCTTTTTTGTGGACAAAGTGACCAGCCACAGTGATAGCTGTATGATCCATAAGGAGCAGAAAGAGAAATGAATGAATAATAAAGCATCATCATCATCACCACCATCATCATCATCATCATCATCATCATCATCATCATCATCATCACTAACCTCATAACAATCATCATTATCGTCTTCTTCATCAGCATCATCATCATAATCATTTGTCTTTACGCTCCAAATGGGGCATGGAGCCACCACTACAGCGGGCCTCCTCATAGGAAGTCTGCACCAAGCTGTCACGTGATCTTGAAGCGGTGCTCTCTGTGGAAATACGTTTTACATGATGAGGTTGTCAGTCGCATGCACAACTTCATATTAGTGGCCTTGTACGACATGACTGACGATGCGCTGGCCTTATTCTTTGTCTCTTCAGATACCCCCTGGAACTACTCGGGACAGGTGAAGTATGGCAGGTGTCACACCTGGTGAAATACGGTGACACTCCGCTATAACGCGTTCCGCCACAGCGCGAAATCGGCTTTAAGATTGTCAACAGTTTCTCCCAATGTTGTTGCAAACCATGCTCAAAATAAAAGAGAGAAACACTTTTCAGACGATCACTGCTCATTTATTTGGTCGGCGCCTGCGTTACGTGCTGGCCTTCAGAGCATGTATACACTGCTTAAAAACGGCAGACTACGCTGTCTTGGCCATGTTCGCCGCATGGAAGTCGACCTCATCCCCAAAGATATTTCCTACGGACAACTGGCAAATGGTAACAGAATAGACAGTCTGGCGACAACAGCTGAGGTTCAGAGATGCGTATAAGAGAGACATGAAGGCACTATACATAAATCCAGCAACCTAGGAAGATGAAGTTGCCGACCAGACCTAGTGGCAATGATGCTTACGGCGCCAACTCAGATTAGGAGAAAAGAAGTTTTCACAACCAGCAGAAGAAAAAATACAGTCCGAAAGAAACTCCATTCACGTAGTCAGTTATGAATGAAACGGGGTTACTACTACTACTACTACTACTACTACTACTACTACTACTACTACTACTACTACTACTACTGCTACTGCTACTGCTACTGCTACTGCTGCTGCTGCTGCTGCTGCTGCTGCTGCTGCTGCTGCTGCTGCTGCTACAACAACAACAACAACAACTATTACTACTACTACTATTACAACAACAACAACAACTACTACTACTACTACTAATACAACAACAACAACTATTACTACTACTACTACTCATACAACAACAACTACTACTAATACAACAACAACAACTATTACTACTACTACTAATACAACAACAACAACTACTACTAATACTACAACAACTATTACTACTTCTAATACAACAACAACAACAACAACTACTACTACTAATACAACAACAACAGCTATTACTACTACTACTAATACAACAACAACAATAACTACTACTACTAATACAACAACTACTACTAATACAACAACTACTACTACTGCTACTACTACTAATACAACAACAACAACTATTACTACTACTAATACAACAATAACAACTATTACTACTAGTACTAATACATCAACAACAACTACTACTACTACTACTAATACAACAACTACTACTACTACTATTACTATTAATACAACAACTACTACTACTACTACTAATATAACAACAACAACAACTACTACTACTAATATAACAACAACTACTACTACTAATACAACAACAACTACTACTACTAATATAACAACAACTACTACTACTAATACAACAACAACTACTACTACTAATACAACAACAACAACTACTACTACTAAAACAATAACAACTACTACTACTACTAATAATACAATAACTACAACAACAACAACAACTATTACTACTACTACTATTACAACAACAACAACTACTACTACTAATACAACAACAACAACTATTACTACTACTACTACTACTACTACTACTAATACAACAACAACTACTACTAATACAACAACAACAACTATTACTACTACTACTAATACAACAACAACTACTACTACTAATACAACAACAACTATTACTACTTCTAATACAACAACAACAACAACTACTACTACTAATACAACAACAACAGCTATTACTACTACTACTAATACAACAACAACAATAACTACTACTACTAATACAACAACTACTACTAATACAACAACTACTACTACTGCTACTACTACTAATACAACAACAACAACTATTACTACTACTAATACAACAATAACAACTATTACTACTACTACTAATACATCAACAACAACAACTACTACTACTACTACTACTACTAATACAACAACTACTACTACTACTATTACTACTAATACAACAACTACTACTACTACTAATATAACAACAACAACTACTACTACTACTAATATAACAACAACTACTACTACTAATACAACAACAACAGCTACTACTACTACTACTACCATTACTACTACTAATGCAACAACAACAATAACTACTACTACTTCTACTACTACTACTACTACTACACTACGGCCACATTTATCGGGATGCAATTTTCTGGACCCTTTTGCGTTATAGCACAGTTTTGCTGTAATCCAAATTAAAATGAAGAAATGTGAAATATAATATAATAGATATCCCCTTTTTTCTCCGTTATTTTGCCTCAAGTAAAAATTTTACTCTCGACTGTAACGAGATAATCAGACAGTTACAGCGTTAATAAAATTTTAAAAAAAAAGAAAAAAAGATTCAGCGTGACGGTAAAGCAATTCAAAACAGAGTGTGGGAAAAAAAGATAAACTACTACAGCAAAGATGAAGAACGAGAGTTATAATAGAGGTATAAAAATACGTCACTTTGGCTTGATTCAGAATGAAACATCTGACTATATTTCCACACATCCCCTCGTCAAACCAGTTTTAAAAAAAACGTAAGTTCGATAGCTGGAGAACGAATGTAATAAAATCTCATTTTCAGCCAGGTCTGAAGCTCTTCTTCTAAGTTTCCAGGTCTTCGTGGTTAAGTTTAATTTCAATCTCTGTTTATGTTTGATAAAGATTTTTACAGGTTGAGGCAGCCGGGCTGAAACCTAACCGTACTTATCAGCATTTTACGACATGCATGTCAGGACACAGTGTTTCTGTTCTCCGGAAACCCCATATAAAGGTTAAAATTAACTTGGCGGCTAGACGATAACAAAAGAGTCGTGGTCCTTTTCCCGTTGGATTTCAGTTTTTGGTTCATGTGCGTAAGACAAGCAAACAATAGATTACATAGTAGTTTTAAAATCTTTGTGTAACTTTAATAACTTTGGGTGTACATACGAGAGAAGCACATTGTAATAACATATGAAAGCATAATTCATAATTTACTATATGTCGGTTTTGTGTTAATGTTTTTATTCATTTATTTTTAGATCTTGTAACTAATTGAAAATGACGACTGTATGTTCTGGCTCTTAGCACTGAAATCCCTAAGTCTGTGAGAAGAAAAATCGCTCATTACAGGAACATTTGAAGCTGAGTTAAAGTGTAATAGATTGTGCTTTCCTATACCGCTTAAGGTGTACTTCTGTCATGTTCAGAAGGACGTTATAAACACCCTGTATATCCTTCAAGAATGTCAGCTCCACAGGAAAAGCAGATTGGCAGCATGGACTCTCAGATTCTCCCTGAGGGAGAAACTGCAGGGAGATGAGAGAATCCTGAGACAGATCACCAGTGACACCATTTCCTATCTCAGTTCTCTAGAGTTCACTCAGACCAACCAGCGTTGGACCAGCCCCTAACAGGGCTTCACCGATGGGTGATATAAACTATTAGTCATCTTCCGGGTGTAGTATTTATCAATGCTGCACTTGAATAGGTAGAGTTCACCTATTTTTAATGGCAGTTGAGCTATGATATAATCGACGGACATCGGTGTAGGGTGAAATCAGCGTGCCTCGTCACAAGAGACAAACATCTTAAGAAAACCTAACCTGAAGCATAAAACTCCTACGTTATAAGAATAAAAAATACTTATGGTTAAATGAGAGCCGAAGTCCTTTGCTAATTTTAAGTAAAAGTATCTAAAATTTGGTAATGTTGCTGGCTCAGACTTTATTTTTGTTTTTAATGAATGTTTAAATAAGAGCTAAAGATGAAGAAGAAGAAGAACAAGTCATTATTAATTGTAAGTATCTGTGTTCAAAATACGCGTTAATATTGCTGACTTTTTGTCTTTTTTTTTTCTACGCACTCATTATACTTCATCTATTGCAAAATTGTGAATATATTCGCGGGAAAAGTTTAAAACAACAGCGAAGCTTTGATATTTTCCTACTCCACATGCCATGTTTGAGTCAGGGTGTATCAAACGGAGGCGATAACATTCCCATGGGGGCGATAACATTCCCAAGCTGACAATCCTCTTCGGCCTATCACTTTATGCCTCTTGTCACATTATGCCGTCTGTCACATTGTGCTAGCTGTCACGTTTCGTCAGATGCAGGATGCATGAAGATAAAAGATGTCACGTGATGAATGATGAAATCACCCTTCCCAGCAATTCAAGCATGGACACACATTTTAGCATTCAAAACTGGGATTTGTTATTTCATCACATCTCTCACTAGCCAGTTCTGCATGGACAAAGTTTGCAAAAAAAAAAAAAGGAGAAAGCGACAGAAAGAGAGAGAAACTGGCCGTGCGCGTATTATCTTTTCTGAGCTGTTCTGAATTTTCTTTTCCACGTTGAACAAAGGGAGAGGAAAGAGTTGACTACGGCTGGGATAGCTTTTGGCCAAGGGAGACGACATTATCAACTCATTATGAGAGGTCAGTACAGGCCAGGGGTAGGAATAAATCAGGTTCCAATTCAGGGACACGTCGAATTTTTCCGGGACCTTCTGCTAAACCCATCTTTTTCTCCCTCCTCTGAGAATGTTTTCATTGGCTTTCAATCTTAAGCAATTTTCATTGTCATGAATTCAACTCTCTCTTGGCTTCTTTATCTGCCCTGTCATTTCCTTAACTTCGATAGAGGCATGTGTAACCTTTGACCTGGTCGTGAAACAGGGGGGAAAAGAAAGAAAATCCAGCAAAGTGTGGTCTCGTTGGTGATAGATGATCAGCATGTGTCAGAGAAAACGATAGGGGTAAAGAATGTCACAGGTTTCGAGATTTCTCAAGGGCGGTTGGAGAAATAGCAGATTAAATACCATCTTATTTCAATCTCAATTCAGACAATAAATCAGTCAACTGTCGTTGTTGTGTTCTCACCTTCCTCAGGATTTTCTGATTCAGAACTTTCGTGTACTTCATTTCATTTCTTGAGCTGCACTTTAATTTTCATATATTATTTCTATTGATTATTTTGAGAAATTTTTCTCATCGTCCCATACCATTTTTCTTTTCTCTATAATTAGTGATTGAAGACTTATGAAATTCCCAGCTGCATTGTTTCCAACATCAAAAGCATCTATGCTAACTTCACAAGCAGAGTTGGGCAGCGCAACCTAACTTTTGAGTTGAAAAACAGGAGTGCGACAGGGATGTCCCTTATCAACCATTATATTTTTAACGGTCATTTACTGGGGTGATGCGCCAGACAACAGAGGACAGCCCTAGGGGGATAATATGGACAACGTTCTCTACACTGGAGGATCTGGAATATGCAGTAACATTGCACTACTCGCATCGTCTTTCAAGTTATGTAGCTAAGTCGCTAGTGCATGATAGACGTCGACTGTGAGTATAGAGAATCTTATCTGCAAGGGAAAATTATTGTTTGCAAGTGATCACGCCAAGCACGTGGGGGCTCACTGCTCCGTAAGCAGCTAAAACGAACATGAATTCTTCTTCTTTGGTCCTTGGCCGCTAACTGACACAGCAATCAGTGGCGTCTTGTAGGGCAGCAACAAACTGTCTCCACTTTGCTCGGTCGGTGGCCATCCTTCGTTTAGTGTCCCAGCTCTAGTTCATGCTTTGCATCTGGGCTTCTACAGTTGTCTGCCAGAGAGCTTTTGACTGGCCTCGTTTTCGCTTTCCTTCTGGAGTCCATAGCATGGCTGTTCTGGTGATGGTTATAGGGTCTCTTCTGAGGATGTGACCAGACAATTCCAATTTCCAGCGTCTGCCCGCCTAGGATGGTTAGTACGTCTTCTTGGTGGCCCCGAGTTAGCAGGTCTTGGTTGATGATGGTGTTCGGCCAGAAGATTTGAAGACATGTTTAGGTAGGTTGTGTGGAAAGAGAATTAATTAATCAACGAACTTTGCTGAACAAAATGCTGCATAAATCATAATTTATTTTTTTTTGGCAAAATGTTGTGATTCTGTAAATAAAAAATTAACATTTACTGGCCTTTGTCATGGTTTAAATACTGTCAAATTACTTTGAGAACACTTTGCAGTTACCGCGATTAATTATAACAAGAAATCCTGTTTTATTATTATGAGTAGTTAGTTCAGCTAAAATAAAATGTGAAAGTTATTTAGTTTCTAATAAAACCTACTCCTTAGTAAATTGGGACGGGTCATGGGGAGAAAGAATGTTTTTTTGTTGTTTTAATTAAAGGGTTAAAAAGATTTAATAAATACTGAATGTCATCATCAATCAACAATTTCACCTGCAATAGGGAACATTGACATGGCTCCTGCAGTGGTGGTGTCTAAGGCAATATGTTTTTTATGATGAGGTTGCCCGTCCCATGCACATCCTCATGTTAGTTGTCTTGTACAATACTCGCCCGAGGGTGCAGTATTCTTATACTTTCTTTGTCTCTACCGAGACCACCGGGAACTACACGGGGCAAATACTGAGTTTCGTTTATTTGTTATTGTTGTTTATCAGGAGTGTTGCCTCGCTTTGTTGAAGCGCGCATCGTTCAACCTAAACATAACGTCCGTCAGTTATATTAGGGAGTATGTCGAAATATTAACAAAAAAAAAAAACATTGTTGTCTGTTGATATACACACATAGGTAGTTTCAGTCTTTGGCCTCAGATGTAGGTTTCATCAGGAAATTTGATTCTCTATGTCATTTACGCCGTTGGGTTTGAGTCACGGTCGTAGATCCTATTAAAGTTTACCGGATCCTATAACGGTTCCTGGATCCGTTAAACGACCTGGCAACGCGCTTTTGGGAAGGAAAGGAGCTGACAATCAGAACTGGATTTGTGGGTCCACAAAGTAACGCAATATCATTAACAAATCTTCCCGTATATCTTGACGAGTACTGTATATTTGACTGTTGGACAAATTTATGAAGGCGGACAGGTACTAAACATATTTTAATGCAACAAACATATGCGCGAGAAACGTCAAGTTCGGAAGATTCTCGGGAGAAAAGTCAATGTAGCGTAGAAACAATTTCCAAATATCCCCCCAAAGAGTACTACAAGGTCACACAAATGAATTTCTCACGCATCTCCTTGGGGTAGACACCGATAGTTAGCTATAAATATTGTCTATCTGTCCGGTAACCAAGAAATGCGCGTCGGTGCACGCAGGAAATGAGCTGACCTCTGTCCGGTACGGAAATTCGCTTTCCACATTCCACTCAAGTATGTCAAGGCCGTGAATATTCGAACTTTCTCCTTCATCAATTATTACTTGACTTTTCTCGCACTTCGTTTCTTCGTTGTCAAGCGTTAATGCAGCCTCTTGGAATTAATGTATTTGTTATTGGTCTGATCTTTCGTGGCTCTACTTCCACAGCACAGTCGAATTTGGCAACAGCCCTACATTTTCCTGTGCGAAAAAAAAAAAAAAAAAAAAAAACTATAAACGTCTGAACAAATAAAAATGTCTGATGTTCAGAGATGGAAATATTTATTGTCTGTTGACGGGACGCTATGTTACCCTATCGTTATGTTAAATTATGTGGTTAGAGGGTTTCTGTCTCGCGGCAGAGTTACCAGGTCCGAAACCCATAAATGGGTACTTGACTCTGCCCTTCAGTCATTGAAGGCAATGACAGAGACGGAAGTGAACTGGTCACTCATAAAGATGGATCTAGTATGAAGTCTCTAACACTTGGGGAGTTTCTACTAGGGCACTAGATTTACCTTATTTTCATATGAAATGAATTGAAATGCGCTACGTACTTTAAATAGATGGCTGTGAAGTAACCAAAAGTGTTACAGGCCACAGTATTTGTCACATTTGCCATCAGTACCTGTTCAGCCAGTAGCATCTCAGCAATGCTGTCAATTCATTCTCATGCACCAGTTATTACACTTTACTAACCACCCTCGCCACTTTCCAACCAAACTCTACAAACTCTTCCATAATTTCAATAAATACAATTTAAAAAAAACTTTTTTGTGTGTTCTCAAATGAAGAGAGAGAGAGAGAGAGAGAGAGAGAGAGAGAGAGAGAGAGAGAGAGAGACAGGGAGAGATGGAGAGAGATAAAACACTGAATTAAAGAAAAAAAATATTATTGTTGTCCTTATAAACTTGTGGATGATAGAAAATCGGTAGTGGACATCTTATACTGAACGTCCGATTGGTCAAGCTGTTAGGGCGCTTTCCTCTTGTGGCACACTTACCGGGTTCCAGGATCGAAACTTGGTACCGTCACGCGTCAGTTCACACAAAATGGCTACCTGACTCTGCTCTGGAGTTAGGGAAGGCAAAGACAGCGATGTAGAAAACTCTTCACCCTGCATCATTAAACTGGACCTGGAATAATGAAGTCACTAACACATCATTCCCCTCCGGCAGTTTCTGCTATAAGACTACTTTTAACTTTTACGTCTTCTCAGGGCAATATAATGGCCTGCACTACGACCACGAAGTCTTTATCAGGGACAAAGTAATTAAACCGGAGAAAGGAAAGTGTATCAGTATAAGCTCTTCTATATTTAAAAAAACATAATAATTTCATTCATCCTTCGTATTTTCTTGAGAGGCCTTCTCAGCAAGATCTATTTACGTCTCCATTACAAAGTATTATGCTCTTGCTAACGTCATGAAACGTCATTTCCGCTTTATATCATTATTACCCGTCTACCCCCATTTCCTTCTCGGACGCCTCCCATGTTTATTGAAGCTAGATCTTTTGTGGCTGATTCCTGATCAGTGGCGTATACATAACAATTTGTTTGGGTTGCCTTTTCGACTGGAACGCGACTATTTGGGTCGGAGACGCTTATTCGATGCTCAGTCTGAGAAGCTTCTGTGTTTCTAGTGTATCGCTCATTGTGGATTTGTAAAACTGACGCCATACTATTAAAACATTTTTTTTTTAAGCTTCCTCTGTCAGTTTTAAGCAACCCCTTTTATTACTTGCACATTTTGTATTAAATCTATCGCTGGTACCAGGGTTGTGGAGTCAGAGTCGTTTTTTAGTGGGGTCGAAGTCGTGGAGTCGGTCGTTTTTTAATGGGGTCGCACGGCTGTTTGCGAGCGATCTTTTAGTTTTCTCTGACCGCGTTATTTATAGCTATCGTGACAAAGGTCACGTGGTCAACTTTCTAACAAAAAAAAAAAATGTGGCGGTGTTTACTTTTGATAGGCTTAATTAATGCTTTTAGGCTACTTTATTATTACAAATACCGGCTTTAATTTTGCGTAAAGCTAGACTAGAAATGTTAGAGTAAATTTTAGAACAAGAACAAACATTTAAACACAATTAGAACAGAAGATATAATAGTCTGAAATAGTGTAAAATTTACGTTTTTTTAATATTTTGTTATGGTTTGTTTCTAATGCAATTTACACTAAAACGATCACAATCAACATGCATAACAAATTACAGAAATCAAAAGTAGAAAACCTGCAGAAAATGGATATCATAGTTTTGTTTTGGTTTCATGCGTCAAACATTAATTATTGAAACATTAAATTGCAACTCCACATTTATTACCTTAAAATAACACACCCAATTGTCCCCAAAACATGAGAGCTAACAATTATCTCAATCATACATCACGATGGTCATGTAAAAATGAGAATGGTCATGAGTAAAACAAAATGTTCAATTTAATAAATAAATAGGTGCATTTAATAAATACACCTATTAAATGATTTCCACACTCTGTTAATTCTGTCACTCTCACGCAACAACTGCCAGAATTTGCTCTAGCCACAAAATTTCGCTCAATTGTGATGATGTACATTGATACACCGATATAATTATTATGTGTAAGTATAAAAATAAGGTAGAAATGAAAATAGTGGAGTTATGAAGTTTCGTCTTCACCCACGCCGCAAGCGCGTTGATTTTAGCAGACCGTATTGTGGAATAGATAGTACCATCGTTTTCTAGTGTCCTTGAAAAACTATTTATAACCTTATGACACGAAAAGCCTACTCGTTCAGACGGAGTGAGAGAGGGAGAGACAGAAAAATGATACCGTCTGCACGCGTGGTTTGAATCTAAAACCTAGCGAAAACGCGATAGTGTCGTTAGCCGTTTGAAAATACGACACAAATTCAAAATATGTTCGGCAATTGGGTCACGCAAACAACCTTAGCTCTTATAAAAATGACGTATTTCTTTTAGTTTGAAAATAGCGGTAGAAAGAAGTGAACAGGTGGTAGTTTCTAGATTTCAAGACTAACATGGAAAAAAATGTGGAATTTTGAACCATAATATATGGACCCATAAAACTTATATATTCGGGTGCCATAGTGTCTTCTGACAAAAAAATATGTTTTCATTTACCCTATAGTCCAATTAACAGCAAAGATATGGTCAAAATACTAGATAGTCACAGACACATTGACTAACACACTAGTGTTCGTACATTCACTATCGGTAACGAATTTGTGCAAGAGTTGTTGAAAAGAGGCATGAGAGGGTAGGTCAAAGTCCAAAAGAGGGGAAAGATATTATGGGATGGCTCAAACTGAATATTTTTATTTTGTAGAGTTAGGCCAAAACCAAGTCTATTTTTGACGAATGCCAAGTTCGGACGGACAGACCGACAGAGGTACACTAACATTGGACCGAAATTGGACCTTAGTTTTAAAAATTTGAATTGACAAACTTAGTAGTTAGATCTCATTGGTCGAAACAGTTTAGATTACTGGGAAAGTTGAAGGCTCGGTGCCATTTTCACGAAGACTGTTCATAGAAGCAGGACGCTTGGGAGCTGAGAAGTGTGACGTGCCTTGAATATAGATATAATTAATAAAAAGTATAAGGGCGCCATAGTCCAGCAAGCAGTACATCTGAGGTTGTGCTAATTCAACGTTCCTGTGTGTATTCATTGAATTGTGGTAAGACCAAAATTATTAACATTATTTATACTATTAATTATGTTGTTTGACTTGGGTAATGAATAAAACATTACGACTGTAAGTAAAGAAGTCATTAGTAGACTTATACAAGCCTATTTGTTGCTCCACCATGTTATCAAGCTACCAGAGAGGTAGTAGTAAAATATTTATAGGTTGTCACCAGGAATCACATCACCTATCACATTGTATGGAAAAAGATCATTGAGAATAGCAGAGGCGTTGCAGACATTAGGGAGAGGAATATGAAAACTTGTACAAAGTGTTACCTCATTTTATGGAGATGTGCTGAGTTGGTCAGAGAGATCTGATCCAGGTCTTTTAGGTTAAATATAGTATTGTTTGTAAAATTGGTGGATTAGGTATTATGCTAAGACAGAACATAATTTTCATGTTACAGGGTTTTTGTCTGGCACTAGTCAGGTGCCAGATTCCTGTGTGAAAAAGTTACTCCAGCAGTGATAGAGGTAATCGCGGCCTACCCTATTACTTTTGGGACAAGATCAACAGAGGCTGTTGGCAGATCATACATCTATGTTCAATCCTCCAGTGCCAGATAAGTAAACAAGCCCTGGCACGAGGAGAATTTATCAACTTTTCCACTTCATAAAACCTGAAAAGGAAATATAAATAAAGACTATCTGTCAAGAAGTAAAGTGTATCAAGAGAAAAGAAACATTGTGACAAAGACTGGGCGTGATGTTAACACCCCAACCAGCCAGCTCATAACACTTTAGAAATAGCTAGAAATTTTACAATACCACAAAAACTACAATATATATGATTAAGGACAAATTGTCGTCTTTTAGTTAATTAAGTATGCCTATTATTTATGTATATATATAAATTGATCTCATGTGATTTGACAGTCTTAACCAAAAGAATCTTAGGTATAGGACTAATAAAGTTATAGAAAAAATTGTATATTACTAACTTTTAACAACCGGAGTTGGTTGATTTGATCACATAGACTTTAATATTTGTTTGTGTGTGTGTGTGTGTATTAAGGTTAGTGTTAAATTATCATCACACCATACTTGCATAACCCTAGACATTAGACGTAGCTATCATACATACTAGTCAAGAATAGGTCTGATTGAGGTCATAAGGTGGTAGCAGAAAGGTGTCCTGATAACTCAACCCAAACTTTGTTATAATCAGGGACCTTCACAGCTGACCTCATTCAGTACAATAGTACTACAGAACAACAACATTGCATAACATCAAAACCCACCACATATATTGGGTAGCTCGTCTCCGGGATTTAAACTTATCATTTATATTGGAGTCTCCTGTTCCGGGATTTAAACTTATAAGTTATAAGTCAGTATAAAATTCAATATTGTTTTAATAGTGTCCCTAAAATTAAGAGATTCAATAATAAAAATATTTGAAGTGGAAGGAAAAAGTTGATGAATTGTCACGGCCAGTAATTAATTAAGTACTTAGAGTTGATATTGTTAATTAGAGTTTTTAATTTGCCTTAGAACATTGTTAGAATTTGTTTGAAACAGGATGACAGATTTAGCTAAGTTCAGATCTGCTGCTGTGCTGGCTGCTAAAGAGATGGGTATGGATGGACCAGAGTTGGTTCAATACGTAACTTCAGAGGTGGATAAATTTATTGAAAGAGATAGGGAAGATAGAAAATTAGAGGCAGAAAGAAAGTTAGAGGCTGAGAAAGAAATTAAAAGGCTGCAGATTGAGGCTGACAAAGAGGCTAGGGCATTGGAGGCGGATAGGAAGGCCGAAATTAAACGGCTCCAAATTGAAGAGAAAAAGGCCGAAAAGGAAGCAGAAGATAGGAGATTACAGAGGGAGCACGAGCTACGACTAAGGGAGTTGAAGTTGCAAGGCCATGCTCCTGAAAATGGTGCCAGCCCCTCTACCTCTGATGCCACTGCTAGTCGGGGAGCCTCAACCTCAGCTATGGGGTTCCATTTAGACCATTTTGTTGAGAAGGACGATGACATTGAATCATTTCTATCCAGATTTGAAGTTTTAGCCACCACCTATGGGTTAGAGAAAGAAAGGTGGAGTTTAAAGTTATCTCAGGGTTTTAGGGGAACATCTTATGAAGTGTTTGCAAAAATGAGCAAAGATGACCAAGACAATTATGACATGTTAAAGCAGGCTCTTTTGCTAGGGTATGAAAAGAATGGAGAATTTTACAGGAAAAAGTTTAGGAATGCCAAGCTACTGTCGGGTAAGACCTATCACCAGTTCTCTGCCCGTTTAGAGACGTACTTGGAGAAATGGACTGCTCTGGGGAAAACCCAAGATCTTAAAGAAATGATCCTTATTGAGCAATTAAGAGAGTCCATGGCTCCAGACTTGAGAAAGTTTCTCATGGAACAGGGTGCAGAGAGGTTGGGTGAGTTACTTAATGTCGCTGAGAGGTATCAGGCAGCCCAGGCAGAAGTAGCTAGCGCCAAAAAGAAACATGTAGACAATTATAAGGCTCTACAAAACTCTAATAGATTTGACAACAAAGATCAGGGTAACAAAGGTAAGCAAAATTTTGATAGGCCACGCAATGATTTTAGAAATAAAAACCCACAGTTCAATGACAGGAAATATGATGAAAGAAAACCTTTTCATCACGGTAGATAATATTGTAGATGGTGTAAGAGGGAAGGACATGACACCAAAGTGTGTAATAGGAAACCTGCTGGATTTGCTGCTATGAAGTTGGGGAAAAAGGAAGTAAAGGTAAAACCTACTGGACAGCAGGAACCTTATCACCCCCCAGTGTGTGAGGATGTGGTATGTAATGGGGTCACCATTAGGTGCCTTTACGATACCGGTTTGGATTTTGATTCTGTTGTGAGTTCGCACTTGGTGAACCCGGATCAGTATACCACAGAAACAGTGGAGATACAAGGGGCGACCAAGGACATACCACTTATGATACTTCCCATTGCCAGGATAACGGTGAAAATTCGCTATGTGGAAGGAGTAATCAGAGCAGCAGTGATCGACGCACCCATCTACCCTCTGATATTCATTCATTCATTCATAACCCTCCACTCCCAAAGGAGCATAGGCCTTCAACAAACACATGCCAAGTCCTCCTGTCACGTGCCATCATCTCAAGTTCTTTCCATGTTCTCCTCATCATTTTCACCTCTGTTTCCAACTCTCTTCTCCATGTACTTCTTGGTCTTCCTCTGCCTCTCTTGCCCTGGGGGTTCCAGAACAAGGACTGCCTTGTAATGCTATCAACAGGTTTCCTCGGTGTGTGTCCTATCCATCGCCATCGTCTTCTTCTCATTTCTTGTTCCACTGGCACTTGTCTAGTATTTGTCATCAGTTCCACGTTGGTAACCTTGTCATACCATTTTAATCCCTCTATTCTACGCAAGCACCCATTTATGAAAGTCTGTAGCTTTTTGGTTGTTGTCTTTGTTGTTCTCCATGTCTCTGAGCCATACAATAGGACTGACTCCTCTGATATTGGGGTGTCGTTATGTCTTCCTGGGGAATCCCAAGAGACCTGTGGTCTTGGCAGCTGTCCAGACCCGATCACAATCCAGAAAGGAAGAAGATGAACCAATAAATACTCATCCAGAGGAGATGAGGAAGGCACAGGCGGAGGATAGGACACTCAAGCCTTGCTTTAAAAAATTACCTAAATGCCACACACACCTCCAAGCAAAGGGGATTATTATATGAAGAACAAATTGTTGTATAGGAAGACTGGGACTGGAACAAATGGCCACAACCAGCTGGTACTTCCGGCTTCATATCGGGAGAGAGTGTTGGAATTAGGACATGCGATTCCCTTCAGTGGTCATATGGGGATCAGCGCAACAGGACAGCGTATAGCTTGTCATTATTTCTGGCCAGGTATAACGGAGGATATAAAGAGATATGTAAAATCCTGCCCAGAATGTCAAAGGGTAGCTCCAAAGCACTGGACTGCTCCAGCAACTCTAGGGGAAATGCCCATTGTGGGAACACCTTTTGAGAGAGTTGCAGTGGATATTGTGGGACCTCTCACTCGGACCAAGAGGAGGAACAGTTACATCCTTACTCTGGTAGACACTTGTTCTATGTGGGGAGAGGCGGTAGCCCTGTCGTCAATCGATTCGAAGCATGTCGCAGAGGCATAACTTACAATATTCACTAGGTTAGGATTCCCGCATCAAATCTTGACTGATAATGGCTCACAGTTCAATGGGAAACTAACGGAGGAAGTTTTCAGGATCTTCCAAGCCAGGCACTTTCATTGAAGTCTGTATCACCCCCAAGGGAACGGCCAGGTGGAGAGGTTCAACGGGACTCTCATTTCTATCCTGAGAAAGCTGGCACATGAGAAACCTGATACGTGGGACCAATTTCTGCCCGCTGCGTTGTTTGCGTATCGGGAAGTTCCACATAATTCATCCGGGATGGCACCCGCAACCCTGTTATTTGGGAGGCCAATCAAAGGTCCATTGGAAGCCTTATTGAGGACATGGACAGATGAGAAGGCAGAACAGACTGTTATCCCATCATATCAATATGTGAACGAGCTGACCACTCGTCTTAA
This sequence comes from Oreohelix idahoensis, assembly GCA_024509875.1. Lineage (NCBI taxonomy): Eukaryota > Metazoa > Mollusca > Gastropoda > Stylommatophora > Oreohelicidae > Oreohelix > Oreohelix idahoensis. The sequence continues at coordinate 8,747 of JAMPIV010023161.1, read as the reverse complement.
AACTGGCTGGAAACTTGCAAATGATAATCTCAGACAAGCCAGGAAAAAACAAGCTGCCTATTTTAATAAGAAAGCTAATGATAGAGAACTATTTGTGGGCGAGAAGGCGCTTCTTCTACTGCCCGGCAGCCATAACAAATTACAAATTGGATGGCAAGGTCCATATACTGTTCTAGAGAAGGTGTCTAGAACAAATTATAAAATCGACAAGAAGGGGAAAGAGAAAGTATACCATGTGAACCTTCTAAAGAAGTATCTGGACAGGGAAATCCAGGAAGGAACACACTTAATGTCCTTGTCGATAGCAACGGGGATGAAAAATGAACCACTCACCTCTCATGAGTACCCCCTGAAAACATGTGAGACCCCTGCACATGTAAAAGTCAGTAAACACTTGACGACAAAACAGAGGGAACAGGTTCAAAAGGTTCTGACTGATCATACGGACGTGTTAACGGACAAACCGGGGCACACGAATTTGTTGGAATATGAAATGAAACTAGTAGACCCAACACCGATCTGTATGAGAGCTTACACGATCCCGTTTGCCAAGGAGAAAGCTTTGAAAGAGGAGATTGAGTACCTATTGATAGAAGGAATTATTTCTCATAGCGAATCTCCATATAGTTCCAGTGTGGTTTTGCTGAGGAAACCCTCTGGGGAACATCGTCTGTGTATAGATTACAGGAAACTGAATGCTGTCACAGAAAATCAGGTGGATCCATTACCGGACACAAATCAGCTATTTGACAGGCTGAACAAGGCAAAATATTTTTCTAAGGTGGATCTTAGCAAAGTGTAAAGAAATTTTCTCTCCATTTTCTGAAATGGTCGAATAGGAATGTCTGCAGCCTGAATGGGCGCAGCATGACGAGGACCTTTGGATTTGACTTCTTGACATACTTTACAAGATCGACAATAGATCCGTATGTCCTTATTCACGAAAGGCCAAAAGAAAGCCGCAAGAACTCTTGACTTTGTACGGGAAAAACCCATGTGTCCAGCACACTGAGAGTCGTGTGCATGTTGTAAAATTTTAACTCTCAATTTCTTGGGTACAAGAATCTGAGAATGACTTGAATTAGTGGAGTCTTGCACCATACGTACAAGTACACCATTCTTCATTGTAATCCAAGATTTACGCTTGGTATCTCTATTCGGATCACCTTTTGTTACAAGAGTGAAGAATTTCTTAAGAGTCGGATCCTCTTCTTGTTGTTTTATAAACGAGTCACGAGAAATTACCAAGGGATCATCTTGGTTATGCACTTCAATATCTTCAGTAGATGAAGTTTCAGGCATATTGAGAGCTTGAGCTCTAGTGACTACAACATTAGCAGTTTGCATATTTTGCTTTTCCCAAACGGAAATTTGTTGCGAAGTGCATTCTTTAACTCCGTGAATGCGACCGATGATAAGATCAGCGATCGGATTCGGCAAAAGACATGCGTGTACATCTCCTGTGAAGAAAGGAGTAGCAATCCTAATGATAGCGGTAGAGTATTTCTCTATGGTGCCGCCAAATGTTACGCATTTGACTACTTTGCCTGTAGCATGAGAAGGATCTATTAGTGACTGCCTAACACCAATTGTTGTGCATCCAGAATAAAAAAGTACTGAGACTGGATTGTCATTTACTAAACCTTTGTGTAAGACTAGAGAACCTCTTCCATCATGCGCGATTGACGCAGGAAGAGCGGGAAGAGGATGGCCACAGCTTAAAGTAGACACTGTGGTTGGCTCAAATAATGTTTTGCATTGGGGGCACTGAGATGCTCTCCCAAAATCAAAAGCGGCACATGCCATATTATTAGAGTCATTATTATCTTTATTTTGTTTATAGGATTCGTGGGACTCTTGCTGAGCAGAGTTCGCCTGGTAATGAGATTTATGTTTTTTGTATTGTGCTCTACCTCTGTTATTATTGCCTCTGTAATTATCCTTGTTTCCACTGTTATAACCCCTACTTGGGTTTGAGTCATAGTTCCTTTGGTTACTATTATCATATTCATTATAATGAGTATCTCTGTAATTATGATCTTGTTGTCTCCATGAGGGAAAACTTGGATAATTTCTATAATGACTTCCTTTGCGAAAGTTTCTATAATTATGACCACCTCTGAATCGAGGGCTGTTGGCTCGTCTCCAGGTATTCGAAGAAGAACCCTGAAATGATTGGTTACCTTGGTTCTGATAACCGTTATGGTTATCTTTTTTATTAAACCTATTTTGAGGTTCTTGGAATCTGCGTGAGTGATTAGGGTTGTATGGTGTTGCTGAAGCAACTGGCATACCTTCCCTAACCTTAGTATTGCTAATAGCTACGTCTGGATGTGCAGTGACGTATTGGGTACAATACTGTTCCATTTCTTTTAGTGTCTTGGGTTTACGCTCATGTAAGAATTCAAGGAATGGTTTATTTATACTTGACATAATCTTATCTCTGAGTATCAAGTCCATAAGGGCTTCATATGTCTTTTCTGTTTTGGACAACTCAATCCAACGATCAAATGTAAGACGTGTCCTTGCAATGAATTCTGAGAATTCTACACCTGCCTCAGGAACCATTGTCTTAAACAAATTCCGGTAACCTTCCTCAGACAACTGGTACTTCTTTAACAAGGCTGCCCTAATAACATCATAATTATCCTTGTCAGCCTCTTCAACCAAACTTAAACTAGTCAGAGAATCACCTTTCAAATTTTCTGACAACTGGTTAGCATATTGTGATTTGTCCACATTATGGGCTCGACAAGAGCGTTCAAATCTATTTAACCAGAATGTTATGTCATCACTGGAAGGATTGAACGCTGGTACCCTGACCTTGTAAGTAAAGGGTTTACCATTACCACCAGATGCTTGATTAACATTACTTATGTTTGTTAATTTTAACTTTTCTAACTCAAATGCTAAAAGTTCTTTTTGGTGTTCATGTTCTCTCATTGCTTTTTTCTCTTCAGCAGCCGCAGCAGCCTCATCTTTTCTTTTTTCTTTTTCCATTTCCATCGGGAATCTTTTTTCCTCAGTCTGTATCTGCAATTTCTTTTGTTCAAATTCTCTTTCTAATCTTTTCTCTTCAGCCAGAGCTTTTCTCTCTTCAGCAGCTAATGCTTTGTCATATTGAGCAACTGCCCATTGTTCTAAGTCTGTACCAGTCTTATCAAGGGATCTCCCTTGTGCAATAAAGTATTCTAATGTAGACATGATGTCTGACAATGATACTACTCACTTGAAACAATAATAATAAAATATATTTCAAGGTAATATAGCAAAAAGTTCTTAATCACTGTATTAATCAGCACACAATCACAATGTCTGTGTGAGACAAGCCTTATCAAGGTCTTGTATATTTCTTTGAAAAATAACAATTATAAATTGCTGCAACACTCTATAACATAAGTGCAATGCACAAGAAATAGTGTCTTATCTAATCAACATTAATCATCAGTTGATTCTTTCACATAAATCCATATGATCAACTATATTTTAAATAGTGTATGTCGATCAAGAACATAAAAAAAATTATACAAGACAACATGAAAACATTTGCGGAAATCAAATAAATCAAATGGAAAAAATAATAAAAAATAAACCGCAAGAGGATAACAAATACAAATAACGCCACAGTATATAAATATAAATGTTGTATGAAACTGAAAGATAGCAAAGGGTAGACCAACAAATTACAAACAAATCAAAACAAAACTAAAGAATGTGAAGAAACTTCCGAAAACAACACTGACCATATCGTCACAACTAACCAAAAAAAAATAGCAACAGCAGTCGCTTTGCAAATTCCAGTATCGGAAATTTGCTCACCCTATAGAAAACGCTCACAATAGACGACCTCTATCACGTGGTATGATCTAAGGGAGACTCCGCCCAACCGAAACAACAACCCGCAGAATACAAACAAATATCACATATAAACATGTAAACATAAATGTACATATAGCATAAATATTTATAATATAATGTAATGTAATGTAATGTGTTGCAGATAGAATGTGTTGCGAAGAAGGCACAGTTATACGCAATAATGCTACAGTACTATGGTACTTTATTAAATAATCAAATCTGGCCTAAATCATAAAAGTTCAACACAAACTATGGCAGTGCAGGAGAATCCACTGTTTACAGTTCCTCAGAATCACAAGTAAGACTTCTCGCTTCAGTTGCACTGTACATTTTGCAAACACTGTCAAATATATGTTCCAACTCTGATATGTAATGCTGTCTGTTCCAAACAAACTTGCTGTGTAACGCTGTCTGTTCTATGGCAAATGTCCATCAACAAAAAATGTCAACAAACGCTGACCTAGTTACTGTATACCTCGATAGGACAGGTCGCGCTGACATCGACTGTAAAGTTGTATTGCTGGTGTTTACGTGTGTCGTAACAGGCCCCAAGGAATGGTCTGGTCTCAGTAGCTGACTTCTCAAATATGTCCACTGTGCAGGTTGACCCAGGAAGCTGGCACACCACTGTAAAGATATTTCTCTTACTACAGTCTCTTTTAATGGATATAGTGGCCACCGCTGTAAAGAAGTTATTTCTTACTACACCTGTAGTACACCACTGTAAAGTTCTGTTGTTTGCGATTCCACTGTAGAGAATCGAGTGTGGTGTATAGAACCTCACTGTAAAGTATGATGGCTGGTAGTACTGTTGTATTCAAAGAGGTGCTGTCACCGTGAAGACAGACACAGGTCAACTCGACCTACACAGGGTAGTGTAAACATTGAAGTGAGAGTACATTGTACGCGAATGGTAGAATGGTTCTGAAGAGTTGACAACTTGGTAACAATATATTCATACTCTCACATGTAGAAGTCAAGGATTACTGGAACTACTGTGTTCTTTTTATAATATTTAATGAGACGCACACTGGAACAGTACGTGTATGGTTACAGGAACACATGACGACATAAACAGCATGGTGTTGATCAATGGTGTATCATCTTAAGTTAGCATACATGCTGGATAACCTCATACTGGAACATTTGTAGACAAGCATTCAGAGTTCTATAGTTAATCCACATCTATATATATATATATCAGGTTGTACTGACAGATCACGTCAGTTTATACATAATGTTCATAGTGACTCTTGTACAGAATCTCTCTTAGCATGAGTGTAGCTTGTACTCTAGCGTAGATTCTTTCAAATAGCATTCAGCACATATCTTCGGAGTAAATGCTAAATCTCCCATAATAGATCTTTCTTTCATAACTGTGATCTCTGGATCATTATCGGGTAGTAAGGGACAACCCTGTTCTCTGATGAATGATTGACAATAATTCGGATTCCAAGATGGCTTCCGTGGTCCTTAACATCGCTCACACAACGGTGAGATGACAAAACTTCTAGAAAGATTCACTTCATAAGGATATCAAAGTTTCCACCAATATCAGCATTATCTGTCCTCATAATTGCTGTGTAGAAACATTCTTAGTGCTGCTAAACGATATGTCGTTCTGACATCTGAACATAAGTAGATTCATGTAGGCCTAAACATAACCCATCGTAAGCCTAGGAACGAAGTCAGTAAAAGTACGTTTACCTTGGCCAAGAATCAATAGCAAGCACAAAAACACTTTTCTGGCGTAATAGAAACAATACTGGGGAACACATAGACTAAAACAGTCCTAGAAGACACAATCTTCTTCCCCATGATAACTTGAGATCACAAAACTTTGGACCGCTCGACATTGGCGTCCCGCCAGACTCCATAACCGAAGAACACTCTCTCTTATCTTCATCCGCTCAGAGTGTAAGAACAAATAATCCAGCCCAGACACACAAAGATAACATGATATAAGACGGAATCGTCTCAAACAGACAAACAGTAAACCTAGATTCGGACTTTCAATATTCCTGCAAAACCTTAAGCGAGAACAATCTGTTTCCAGCTATAATATAAAATCTAGATTCCTCCGCTTGTTCAATCCACGGAAACAAAACAGGAACCGATCACTCAAAGAATAAAATACACATTTACTATTCTGAGTTATTCCCCTTTCTTAAAAGTTGTAAGTTCATAAATAAATATCCTTTTATCAAACAGATAGTTACATTTTCATTTGTAATCGTATCAACTGTAATCTGTGCGACATATAAAAAATATGTACGCAACAGACTACCGCAACCCCCGGGGGAAAAAAATGAATTTTTTTGTTTTCTCTGAGAGCCACATAAAATAGGCCCCCCACCACACATATGATGCGCAGATGAGAAGTATCAAGAATTTATAAAGCCAGATTAAGGCAAAGAATGAGAATATATATCTCAACAACTTAGAGAAAGTATTTCTCTAAGTGTAAACATTTCCAGGGAGTTGCCACCAATGCCTACTACCATATTGGCAATGACACAATGTATACAATAATTTCAATAATCATTTCATATTAGGTATCATAAGTTCACGATTGGCAAAAGAAACATCATCAAAGAATTAGCAGTAAATCAAAATAAGTGAACCGCTAAGTATTTATACAATCACCAAATCATATATTACAAATGTGTACACATTTTGATATAGAAGAAAAAGAATAACTGATGTAAAGTTATACATGTTAGGAAAGTCCAATATTTAACAGTTAAGTGGCATCATGTGGGCATCTCGACAGAATGTCCGCCATCACATTTTCTGAACCACGGATAGCTCGTACCGAAAAATGAAAAGGTTGAAGAGCGATCGCGTATCGAGTTGATCTCGAGCTCTTCAAGTTCTTACTTTGGATAGCAGTAAGAGCTTTCTGGTCAGTTTCCACTATGAAATGTGCACCAAGAAGGAATCTTTGAAGTTTGAGAATTGACCAAACCATCGCCAATAATTCCCGGTCTAAAACCGAGTAATTCCTTTCTGCAGCATTAAGTTTTCTGGATATGTACATTACAGGATGCAGAGTTCCAGAGTACTCTTGCATTAGTGCCGCTCCATCCCAGTGGATGAAGCGTCACTACGAAGAACAAATGTCTTATCTGTAGTAGGTAACACTAAAATAGGTGGTGTTGAAAACATAGTTTTGATCTTATCTAGTGATAATTGGCATTCCTGAGACCAGTGAACCATATTAGGCGACCCTTTCTTTAGTAGTGTCGAAAGAGGTGCCATGATAGAGGACAGATTCGGAATGAATCGTCCATAAAATTGTATGAGACCTAAAAGACTTCGCACTTGCTTTTTAGTCTTAGGGATAGAGATGTTAAGTATTTTAGTGATATTATGGTCCTCTGTCTTCTGGAAACCATGACCTACTCGATGGCCTAGGAAAGCAATTTCGCTAAAACCAATGCAAGCTTTCGATGGTTTTGCTGTCAGGTTATGCTCGCGTAGAGTTGATAACAATTCAACTAACCCTGAATAGTGATCTTGCCAAGTATCGCTAAAAAGACAGATGTCGTCTAGATAAGCAATGACATCTGACCGATACGATAGGATTCGACGCATCATGCGTACGAATGTAGCTGGTGCGTTCATAAGGCCGAAAGGCATAAAATTCCATTGGAAAAGGCCTCTAGGAGTAGAAAAAGTGGTAAGAGGTTTGGCGCGTTCGGATAATGGAACTTGCCAATATCCTTTAGACAAATCAAGTTTAGTGAAAAAATGAGATTTAGAAAGTCGAGTAAGTAGCTCTTCTAGTAAAGGCATAGGTTCAGCATCAAACTTTGTCACTTGATTCAATTTGCGATAGTCAACGCAAAGACGTATGTTATTGTCTTTTTTTCGAACAATAACCATCGGCGAAGAATAAGCAGAAGTGGATGGTTCGATTATTTGTAAATCTATCATTTCATCTAACTCCTTTTCAACCTGTGCTTGAAAATGTATAGGGATAGGGTAAGGTCTAACCCTAATAGGAGTATGTTCAGTTAGAATAATGTCATGCTCAATGACATGAGTTTGCCCAGGGATGTCAGTGAGGACATCCTGAAATGTTTGTAACATAGCCGAAACCTGTCGCTGTTCTCCTAGAGACAAATCAGGAGAAACAGTAACGACTTTCCATGATTCACTAGAATGAAGTGGGATCATTGGAAGCGGAAGATTAACATCCGAAAAACTTGTTTCCTCATCCTGTATAACGGACAGTGATGAGTACTGACCATGTTGAACTGGAGAATCGTCCGTTGCCTGGAAAATAGGCTGTAAATAGTCAGGACGTTCATGGAATTCCGTAAGCATATTGATGTGGAATTTTTTATGCTTCCCGTTAATATCGACAATATAGTCAACATCTGAAATTTTCGATATTATATCGTACGGACCTTTCCAAGAAATAAGGAGTCTATTTTCCATACAAGGTAGCAAAACAAATGCTTTGTCACCAGGACAAAGTTGTCGTAAAGTTCTTTTCTTATTAGCAAATTGCCTTGCCTTCTGTTTAGCAAATTCAGAAGAGGACGTTGCTAATTTGCATGCTTCGATAATTTTTTCTCTCAGCGTGATGACATATTCGTAAGAGGATTTTGTGTCATCGTCAATATTGTCCGCTGTTATGAGATCATGAAGCAAAGACATAGGGCCGCGCGGTCGCGCGCCAAAGACAAGTTCAAAAGGAGAAAATCCTGTATGTTCATTGGGGACCTCCCTGTAAGCGAAGAGGGCCGCGGGTAGAACCCTGTCCCAATCTTGAGGATGATCCTCAGTTATCTTTCCTAATAAGTTCTTAAGTGTTCTATTTAGCCGTTCTACCATCCCATTGGACATAGGATGATAGATGCTACTCAAAGATCTCTCTT
>JAMPIV010023160.1:345000-422283 GCA_024509875.1 Oreohelix idahoensis | reverse complement strand
TGTATTCAGTGTTGTCAAGAATGTATATGTGTCCTGATTCAAATACAAAGGGAACCAGGAATCACAATCAATTTTAATTACAAGTTATATGTACAGAATTTATTAATATGATTCTTGTAGTGACATATATTATTAATGGTATCCTATGTGTGTCAGTTGTGTAGTGGTAATATGAGGTAATACTGGTTTTGTTTTGTTCAAGCTCTGTTGGTATTTGTCATCATGACTTCAATAGTTTGTTTCTATTGGAACTAGTATTGGAGATGTTCTCAGTTCCTGGTATTAAAACAATTAAATTCCCCTCTTAATTTTAGTTTATAATGTCATTTTAAGATGGGGGTACATAATGTTGAGCTCCATGGCCACACTCTCTTATCTTGCGTGATGACTGCAGTAAAAGACTCCTCTGCTCGATTATTTAATGAGTTCTGGAGCCACCCCACTGGTTGCTATATGGACCAAGGAGTATGCTGTCCACCTCTGGCTTCAGCAAAGCTCTGACCAGGTGCTGCTCAATAACTTTAAGACCACGGTCCCTGAAACAAGAAGGTTGTACCTTCTACGTCAGAACTAATTTATACTCCCATTTCTACACTGAGCACAATACATCACAAACATTGAGTTCAGAGCGTTAGGCCAACTGTCAGCTTCATCTGAAATACTTTATACCAGTATTTCCCTCCCTAATGGTTACTACGCCTCTGCAATTCCAGCATTATTTCTTTCTAGTTAATAATCTAGGTGTCAGTGTACTGTTTGGCCATTCCATGCAGTTTTACTTTCCTCCGACACCTTCTGTTCAGGCTGGAGCACTATAGGCTTTACATCATGTTCGCTACTGAACCACACATATATATAGACATAATTTATCAATTTACATTCAATTTTCATTAAAAGATATTGAATATTTCAAGCTTACCACAATTCATGGAAATAATAATAAACAGTTTCGTTGACTGGCAATGAATATAGCACAACTCCGATCTGCCGATGTCCCAGGCTTTATTTTATAAAAAAAATATACACTGGTGCTCAACGCACTGCTTCTTAGTAGGTTTATTACAAGATGTGGCAATGAACAGACGCTCTGAATTGTGTATATTCGCAGCTCTACCCAATCACACCACGTCTACACATCTTTTCAAAAAAGTACCCCTTTCTCACGTTTCCCCTGACAACACAAGATAGTATTTATAGTCCGACCAATCGTGTTTAGTCTTTCATTTGTTGCGCTCCAATCAAATAGGAGTTAACATGGTAGGCTATTTCCGTAACGTAATGTTTCTTCAAACACGTTATAAAAAAAATTTTATGAGCAGAAATGATTTCATGCTGTCAGGCACCCCCACTATTTTATTTTGGCCATAACTTGGTAATTCCTAGACTATTTGCGTAACGTTTTACATATTCTTTGTCAGCAAACCCTAAGGAACCCAAATATACGAATTTAATGGAGCCAATATGCATTTTCTTCTAGGATAGTCGTGCTGTCATGTTTTCAAACGTAAACCGGTATAATGTCATAATTCCCAATAAGCGTTTTTTTCAGGATTTTAAAACCTAACTCTGGTATGGGTAGTGAATTTTATCACTGTCGATTTGAAATAAAGTTAGTGCATGTGGCCTTACACGCGTGATGGCAGCAATTGTGTATCGCGCGACGCGTGTTTAGTGTTGCACGTGTCCCTGCTTTCTGCCTCTCCCTTCTCTCTATCCTTTAGTCCATCTGTCTTTTAGTTACGCCGTGTATAAAATGGAATGAATGAAATATTAAATTTAGGTCATTGATCAGCTTGCGTATCTCAAGGTTTTTTCCAAGAAATACAGTACACGTTTCATTGAAGAAAGCGGGTAACGACACAGTAGGCTTTTACTATCAACGTGAAAGCGTTACAATTTGCCGACGAAGTAGAAAACAAGGGGGATTTCGAGTACAGGCATTGTGACAGCACTGTTCTTTACCATTCTTCTTTCCTTTTATTAAATTTATTTGTTAGGCTTTGCATTTACGTTTTAATTTATATATGGGGATTAGAATAATTCACGACATCTCCCCTCTTAAAACAGACATTATATGTCAGTTCTTTATTCTATATACACATAGAGAAATTTATTATTATTTCTGGAGTTTACGGTGATTCTCATCACACGGATGGCGGCTTAAAAAATCCGCTCCCAAATTTTTTTCCAGATATATACTCAATGCTAAAATTATAGGGAGCCAAAAGCAAGGACCATCGGAGTAACCTAGAGTTCTCATGCCTAGCCTGGGCTAGAAACGATAAAGGTTTGTGATCCGTTTGCAACTTAAATGCCTTCCCATACAGATAAATATTTAATTTCTTTATTGCCCATATTACTGCAAGACATTCTTTTTCGCTAGTTGAGTAGTTGATTTCAGCTTTATTCAATTTTCTGCTAGCATATGCCACTGGGCTTAATTCCCCATCCAATGCATCTGATTTCTGTAGTAGAGTTGCACCCAACCCAATATTACTGGCATCCGTCCTTACTATGAATTCTTGACTTAAGTCAGGTAATTTCAAAATAGGTTTACTTGTGAGCTTTTCCTTCAATTCTTGGTAAGCCATTTCACATTGTGGTGTCCATGTAATGCGATCTGGATGTCCTTTACGTGTCAAATCAGTTAACGGTGCACATATGGAATTAAAGTTTTTGATATACTTCTGGTAGAAACCACATAATGAGACAAAGGATCTCACGTCCTTCTTGGTTTGTGGTCTCGGGGCTTTCTTTAGTTTCTCTAAATTCTTTGGGTCAGGGGTCATGTTTCCCTGATAAACTGTGTGTCCCAAAAATTCCAATTCTTTACATCCAACGCAACATTTGGTTGGTCGGGCTGTTAAATTTGCTTCCCTAAGTCGATCAAACAGCATCTTCAGAGAGTCAATGTGTTCCTCAAATGTTTCTGTTGCTATAAGGATATCATCCATGAAATTTGTTATACATGGATTATTCAGAGGGTCCAATAATTTTCTCATCATTCTAGAGAAGACACTAGGCGCATTCTTCAATCCAAATGGCAATCTATTAAACTCATAGTGTCCTTCTGAGGTACTAAAAGCTAGGTATGGTCTAACCTCAGGCTTTACTGGAATCTGATAGTATCCTTTACTCAGATCCACTTTTGAGAAATATTTAGCTTTATTTAGTCTGGCAAACAGCTGATTTGTATCCGGCAATGGATCCACCTGTCCTTCTGTAATAGCATTCAGTCTCCTGTAATCTATACAGAGTCTATGTTCTCCAGAGGGCTTCCTTAAGAGTACAACACCGGAACTATATGAGGATTCACTGTGTGAAATAATTCCTTCCTTCAATAGATAGTCTATCTCTTCCTTCAAAGCTTTCTCCTTAGCAAACGGAATCGAATATGGTTTCATACAGACAGGTGTGGGGTCTATCAGTTTCATATCATATTCCAATAGGTTTGTATGTCCTGGTCGGTCTGTTAACACCTCTGCATGATTATTTAGAACCTGTTGCACTCTCTCTTTCTGAGTTTTCGTTAAATGTGTACTGATTTTCACCTGTGCTGCTGTCTCACAGGGGTGTAATGGATATTCAAATGATGAAAGTGGTTCCTTTTTCATCTCCATGGCGATGGACAAGGTCAACAAGTGTGTCTCTTCCTGATGTTCTCTTTCCAAATATTTCTTCAGGAGATTCACATGATAGATTTTTTCTTTCCCCTTCTTATCTATCTTATAATTTGTTCTAGACACCTTCTCTAAAACTGTATATGGACCTTGCCATCCAATCTGTAACTTATTCTGACTCCCGGGGAGAAGAAGCAGTACCTTCTCTCCCACAGCCAAATCTCTGTCTTTCGCCTTCCTGTTATAATAGGCAGCATGTTTCTTCCTGGCTTGTTTCAAATTTTCATTGGCAAGTTTCCAGCCAGTTTTTAAACGAGTGGTCAGCTCATTCACATATTGGTATGAAGATGTAATGTTTTCCTCTGCCTTTTCATCAGTCCACGTTCTTAACAAAGCTACATATGGACCTTTATTGTGTGGACCTATTTGTCCATGCACCGGTATGGTCTCTTCCACTCGAAGCTCTATAGTGATGATTTTTCTTCCCAGAATTATCATTCATAAAATGACCTCTACCAATTTTTTGTTCTTGGGGCTTTCTCCCCACTTAAAATTCTTGATGAGAGATTTCCTCTCTCCATCTCCTTCCTCCAGTTTGTTTAAGTCCGATTGAGGGATTTTCGGCTTATCCTGGGGTAAGACATCCTTTTGCACTCTCCGCATAGTGGCCATTGTAAAACAGTTAAGTGAAGCTTGTCCGTGAAAAGGGGCTTCCCATTCCCTTTGGTCCACCTTATCAAATTTATATCTCTTTGTATTTTCAGGCCTACTTTTGCCCCTTGGCGTGTCCAGGTCCTGATCAATGTTCCCACTTGTGGGTGTTCCCTCATGTGCTATGCTACACCTTTCTACAAAATTCTCAATGTCCCATCTTGCTTTGGGCCAATAATAATTGTGAGCCACCTTTTGGATGATGGTACCTATTTTCTCATGGTCCCCATCTGGTTTCACATGTAGGCTCCTTATTAATTCTGTCCTATATCTCTTTGGAAGAACCAGCTGTCCGTGACCTTTGGATCTAGCTCCAGTCTTCCTATACATCAACTTGTTTTTCATGTAAAAAATCTCCCTTGCCTGGAGTTGTATGACAAGTTGACAATTTCCTGAAACAAGGCTTGAGGGTCTTGTCCCCAGCCTGTGCCTTCCTCATCTCTTCTGGAGTGGTATTCAACATAATATCCTCCTCCTGTCTTGAGGTCGACCTGACCTGAAGGGTTGCCATGTACACAGGTTTCCTTCTACAATGGTCAGTGTCATGATTGTTCATCTTACAATTTTTACACCACCTTTTTCCTTGGTTGAAATATTTTCTTTCATCATATTTCCTTTCATCGAATTGTGGGGTTTTATTTTTATTTTCATACCGTGGCCTATCAAACTGGTGCTTACCTTTGTTTTGATCCCTAGGATCAAATTTATTAAAGTTCTGTGGTGCCCTAAAGTTATCCACTTGTTTCTTTTTATTACCTGTTACCTCTGCTTGAGCTGCTTGATACCTTTCAGCAACATTTAGCAACTCACCCAGCCTCTCTGCACCTTGTTCCATGAGAAACTTTCTCAGGTCTGGAGCCATGGACTCTCTTAATTGCTCTATAAGGACCATTTCCTTAAGATCTTGGGGTTTCCCCAGAGAAGTCCATTTCTCCAAGTATGTCTCTATTCGTGCAGAGAACTGGTGATAGGTTTCACCTGACAGTAGTTTAGCATTCCTAAATTTTTTCCTATAAAATTCTGCATTCTTTTCATATCTTAACAAAAGAGCCTGCTTTAGCATGTCATAATTTTCCTGATCACTTCTGCTCATTTTTGCAAAAACTTCATAAGCTGCCCCACGAAGTCCCTGAGATAACTTTAAGCTCCACCTTTCTCTCTCTAACCCATATGTGGTAGCTAATAGTTCATACCTATTTAGATAGCTCTCTATATCATCGTCTTTCTCAACAAAATGATCTAAATGAAAATTCATAGCTGAGGTTGAGGCTCCCTGGCTAGCAGTAGCATCAGAGGCAAAGGGACTGTGATAACGGCTGTTATCTTGATGTATACAAACAAATGGTGGTGTAGTTATTATCTCAGGGTCTAATTGATAAGGTTCTGTTGATAATGTCTGGTTGGTAAGAGTATATCTCTGTTGCAGTGATTAGACTGTTGTAGTACATGCGCCCACACAGAGCAGATGATAAATAGGTTAGCTCTGTATTGTCCCTGTGTATAAAGTCTGTAGTGAGTGGTATGAAGGGTACAGTCACTCACCCTGTACTGTCAAGCATAGATCAACGAATCAGACTAGTGTTCATTTCCAATTGACAGCACATCATTTATTTACACAGCAACATCAATCCGATACGATACACTACACAGGTACAACAGGATACACAAAAGTCAATAATAATCAATTGCGCCACCCAGGCTTAAATCTATATATACTCAAAAGACTGTCCTCTCTGTAGTCTATAAGTAATCTGGCCTACACAACTCCTGGCCTTATAATCTCTTCAATAACTCTGATATCTGTTCATGGATCCTGAAATCTATATATACTCAAAAGACTGTCCGCTCTGTAGTCTATAAGTAATCTGGCCTACACAACTCCTGGCCTTATAATCTCCAGAAAACTCTCCCTCCATAAGGAACAATGGCCTTACTATCTCCTAGCGCCGTTCCTGCACAATAGAAATCTATCAGGGAGGTAAATATGATCCCAAAACATCGGCCTGTATACACCAAGGCCTCAGAACATGTCCTTAACATAAAGTACACCTTATCTTCTCTTATCTCATCTTATCTGCAGATTTATCACATCTTATCTGCAGATAAACACACTTAAATAGGCAAGTACTAGTACACCTCGAAAAATGGCCAAATATCGTTCCCTTACACTACCCTTGGGAACACACACAAGATACAGGGCTGACTCTCCAGTCACCCGCCCAAACTTAGACTGTCACGGGATGACACATCTCCCGCACAAACAGACACCGGACTCGGCTGTTCACGGACTCCCCGTGAGCTATTCACAGCCGGCCGAAACCAGTACAGAATAACTACACGACCAACGCTCACACGCTTTCTGTACACTCTGTTTTCTTTTTTAACATATAAATGTTTTAAACACTTCACAATTAAACAAGCCGACAAGTGCTACAACCCTGAATTCACACTGTATAAGCAGTATAGTACGTATCACTCCCCTTTGACCTTTACAGACTGGTACCATTTTCAGGAGCGTGGCCTTGAAACTCAAACTCCCTTAGTCGTAACTCATGTTCCCTTTGTAATCTCTTCTCCTCCTTTTCTGCTTCCCTCTCTGCAGTCAATCTTCTTTCTTCTGCAGCTAATCTTTTATCTTCTCTTTCTGCCTCCAATGCTTTAACCTCTTTGTCAGCCTCAATCTGCAACCTCTTAGCCTCAGCCTCAATCTGCAACCTCTTAATTTCCTTTTCAGCTTCTAACTTTCTTTCGGCCTCTTTTTCTAATCTTCTTTCTTCTCGTTCAATATATTTGTCACATTCAGCAGTGACATAAGAAATCATAATTTGCCCGTTCATTCCTAACTCTTTCGCAGTCTGTACAGCAGCAGATCGAAATTTTGCCAGGTCGGCCATTGTCTAACAGATAAATGTCTAAACAATTTTATCTATGACTAATTAACTCAAGACAACACAGGCACTGTGAGCTCAACCTTATTTATTTTCACCCAAGGATACCTTTTAATTCTTATTATTCCCTGAAGTGACTTACCCCCAATATTTATAATAGGGAAAGATTCAAAATCCCGAGGGCGAGACCCCAATATATGTGGTAAAGTGGGATGTTAGAAATATTTATAGGGGACTTATTGTACTGACTGAGATCAGCTGTGAAGGTATCTATATCTAATAAGAGTAGTGTATTATAGATAACCTTACTTACTGCCACATATGTATACCTCAGTCAGAATTATTCTGGAATAGTGTGATGACTACGTTATATGTCTAGGGTATGTGTATGATGAAGTGTAAGTCATAACAACAACAGACAGATAAACAATTTAATTTATTCCACCACACTTGACAACACTGTGACACTCACATACATATAACACTCTAAGAGGATATATTAAAGGAGTCACTGATAACTTTTCAAATAACAATATGTATTCAGTGCTGTCATGAATGTATATGTGTCCTGATTCAAATACAAAGGGAACCAGGAATCACAATCAATTTTAATTACAAGTTATATGTACAGAATTTATTAATATGATTCTTATAGTGACATATATTATTAATGGTATCCTATGTGTGACAGTTGTGTAGTGGTAATATGAGGTAATACTGGTTTTGTTTTGTTCAAGCTCTGTTGGTATTTGTCATCATGACTTCAATAGTTTGTTTCTATTGGAACTAGTATTGGAGATGTTCTCAGTTCCTGGTATTAAAACAATTAAATTCCCCTCTTAATTTTAGTTTATAATGTCATTTTAAGATGGGGGTACATAATGTTGAGCTCCATGGCCACACTCTCTTATCTTGCGTGATGACTGCAGTAAAAGACTCCTCTGCTCGATTATTTAAATGAGTTCTGGAGCCACCCCACTGGTTGCTATATGGACCAAGGAGTATGCTGTCCACCTCTGGCTTCAACAAAGCTCTGACCAGGTGCTGCTCAATAACTTTAAGACCACGGTCCCTGAAACAAGAAGGTTGTACCTTCTACGTCAGAACTAATTTATACTCCATTTCTACACTGAGCACAATACATCACAAACATTGAGTTCAGAGCGTTAGGCCAACTGTCAGCTTCATCTGAAATACTTTATACCAGTATTTCCCTCCCTAATGGTTACTACGCCTCTGCAATTCCAGCATTATTTCTTTCTAGTTAATAATCTAGGTGTCAGTGTACTGTTTGGCCATTCCATGCAGTTTTACTTTCCTCCGACACCTTCTGTTCAGGCTGGAGCACTATAGGCTTTACATCATGTTCGCTACTGAACCACACATATATATATAGACATAATTTATCAATTTACATTCAATTTTCATTAAAAGATATTGAATATTTCAAGCTTACCACAATTCATGGAAATAATAATAAACAGTTTCGTTGACTGGCAATGAATATAGCACAACTCCGATCTGCCGATGTCCCAGGCTTTATTTTATAAAAAATATACACTGGTGCTCAACGCACTGCTTCTTAGTAGGTTTATTACAAGATGTGGCAATGAACAGACGCTCTGAATTGTGTATATTCGCAGCTCTACCCAATCACACCACGTCTACACATCTTTTCAAAAAAGTACCCCTTTCTCACGTTTCCCCTGACAACACAAGATAGTATTTATAGTCCGACCAATCGTGTTTAGTCTTTCATTTGTTGCGCTCCAATCAAATAGGAGTTAACATGGTAGGCTATTTCCGTAACGTAATGTTTCTTCAAACACGTTATAAAAAAAATTTTATGAGCAGAAATGATTTCATGCTGTCAGGCACCCCCACTATTTTATTTTGGCCATAACTTGGTAATTCCTAGACTATTTGCGTAACGTTTTACATATTCTTTGTCAGCAAACCCTAAGGAACCCAAATATACGAATTTAATGGAGCCAATATGCATTTTCTTCTAGGATAGTCGTGCTGTCATGTTTTCAAACGTAAACCGGTATAATGTCATAATTCCCAATAAGCGTTTTTCAGGATTTTAAAACCTAACTCTGGTATGGGTAGTGAATTTTATCACTGTCGATTTGAAATAAAGTTAGTGCATGTGGCCTTACACGCGTGATGGCAGCAATTGTGTATCGCGCGACGCGTGTTTAGTGTTGCACGTGTCCCCGCTTTCTGCCTCTCCCTTCTCTCTATCCTTTAGTCCATCTGTCTTTTAGTTACGCCGTGTATAAAATGGAATGAATGAAATATTAAATTTAGGTCATTGATCAGCTTGCGTATCTCAAGGTTTTCCCAAGAAATACAGTACACGTTTCATTGAAGAAAGCGGGTAACGACACAGTAGGCTTTTACTATCAACGTGAAAGCGTTACAATTTGCCGACGAAGTAGAAAACAAGGGGGATTTCGAGTACAGGCATTGTGACATCATTGTTCTTTACCATTCTTCTTTCCTTTTATTAAATTTATTTGTTAGGCTTTGCATTTACGTTTTAATTTATATATGGGGATTAGAATAATTCACGACAGTATTATTGTAAAGTTACCGAAGAAAGGTGATCTATCAGACTGTAATAACTGCCGTGGTATATCTCTATTATCAGTACCTGGAAAATTATTATGTTGCATGATGTTAGAAAGACTTAAATTGCATGCTGACGAAAAGATCAGAGAAGAACAAGCGGGTTTCAGGCCGAAACGATCATGTATTGATCAAATATTCACACTAAGAACAATTATAGAAGAATCAGTGGAAATGCAATCGCCACTTATTATCACCTTCGTCGATTTTCAAAAAGCCTTTGATAGTCTACACCGCCCATCATTGTGGAAGATACTTACAATCTATGGTTTTCCAACAAAATATGTAAATATAATCAAAGCGCTATATGACAATGCAAGATGTTGTGTTAGAACAAATAATGGGAATACAGAATGGTTTACAGTAGAAACAGGTGTGAAACAAGGCTGTATTATGTCACCACTACTTTTTGGAATAGCTATTGATTGGGTTATGAGAAACTATACCCACAATGAACAATTAGGTATAAAATGGACAAATGGAAAATTCCTGGGGGACCTGGATTTCGCAGATGATTTAGCATTCTTAAGTTCAACACCCAGACAATCCCAAGAAGCAGTAAATAATTTGTGTCATCTCTCGGTTAAAATAGGTCTCCAAATAAATGCCTCTAAAACTAAAGCTATGAACTTGTCTAACGAGACCTTTGATATCATCTTAAACGGGGAAAAACTACAGAAAGTTGAAAGTTTCAATTATTTAGGCAGTAAAATGACTCAGGATGGTGACACAACAAGAGAAATCCATACTAGAATTGCTTTGGCAGCTAGCGCCTTCAATAGATTATCTAACATTTGGAAATTACGATCATTGAATATACATACCAAGCTTCGTCTGTTTAATTCAAATGTTATCTCAGTGTTAACATACGGTTGTGAGAGTTGGAAAATAACAAAATCATTGGAGAAAAAGCTGAATACATTCGAGAACAAATGTCTTAGAAAACTCATGAACATCAGTTGGAAAGAATTCAAGACTAATCGACAAATAAGAGAAGACTCTAGGCAGAAATATGTCTCCGACTATATAAAGAAAAGACGATGGTCATATATCGGTCATGTCCTACGAATGCAAAACAACAGAATACCACTACAGGCGCTCACTTGGGTTCCTGAGGGTAAGAGGAAAAAAGGAAGACCAAAAGAAATACTCAGAAGAACAATAATAAGAGAAGGAAGAACGTTGGGCCTAAATAATGTGCAAGAGCTAAGAGGAGTGGCGTCACAACGAACAACCTGGAGAGCACTGGTTTCTGCCTTATGCGCCGTGTTTGGTGCTTAAAGAATTTATTATTATTATTATTATATATATATATATATATATATATATATATATATATATATATATATATATATATATATATATATATATATCTATATATATATATATATATATATATATATATATAGACACATACAGAAAGATGGACAAGAAATGAGAAAATGAGAAACGAGAGGCCAAACAAGAGCTTCTAATCTGTGCCCAGTGTCACCACTCGGCCAATTAACGTACCCTAAACTAACCTCATCCTGAAGTCTGGCTGCATGGGAACAGCGCCCACGTCGAGTGGGTCTCCTGCTCCCCTTGATAGCTACCAAGATCTGTGAGAGAAACTCAGAAATTCTCGAGGGGAAAGCGAGAGAATCAAGTTAGTGAGCAAATTGAAAATCAGATCAGTCTCTGATGACAAGAAAGCGCAAGAGAGAGCTTAGGGGCCGGCCCAGCCAGACATGTCCTAATCAGGTGGCGAGCTCCCCTACAAAAGTCACTCATCATCGTGGATGATTCGATCACGACAATGCGATTTACGGGGAACCGCCTGGCCTCACTAATCAGTTTGCCTGTTAATCCAGTACGGGACGCGCAAACGAGAAGATTAGAAAGCGACAGTTAACCCTCTGCCTGCAAATACACATTACACAGCCTCAAACCTAGTTAGGGAGGATGAAAGACTAGGGGTGGCTTGGGGGAAAAGAATGTGAGGAGAACTGAGACCGGTTTAGAGCCTTAATGTTATTTAACTTGTGTGACGAAATCAGAGAAGAAAACAGAGTTAGAGCGAGGGAGAAAGAGAGAGAGAGAGAGAGAAAGAAAAAGAGATATAAGAACGTGAGAGACTGAATGGTAAGAGGGAGGGAGAAACTGGTGGACAAGTAGAAAGAAGGGAATAGAGAAGGAAAGAAAGAAGAAACGAATAAAACTTATTGTGGAGTCAGAGTGAGGGAGGAAGAGGAAAAGAGAAGAAGACAGTGATATATTATTAATATTATTATTATTGTTATTTTTTTAAGAGGTGTGCAATGAAGGAGGAAAGATCGCGAAAAAAGATGTTTGAGAGTGAGAGAGATAGAAAAAGAGAAACGGAGATAGGACGGGATGGACCGAAAATGGAGATTGAAAGAAAGAGTATCGAGAAGATGACGTTGTAGAGAGAGCAGGAGTGTGCAAGAGACAACAAACGAACTGAATAGATGCTCACAGAGAAAAAAAATGGGGTTACGGGAAATGAGACGTCCTCCACACTCAATCTTACGTTTGAGGTCTGATAGAATTAACGGATTCCCGCCACCGATGGTAAATCAAATGAATTTGCCATTTGAGACCAATCAATTCCAATTCCGGTCATAATTCGATCTGGCCGCCTGAAGGTGACAGTGACAAGACGAGAGTTGTTGCCGCCGGAAGTGTTGAAAAGAGGACAGCGACATAAAGGATGTGGGGACAGGTTCATTTGGCCAAGGTTGAGGTTTCTTCTTGTTTCCTGGTAAAGTAATCTTGTTGAGTACATTAAATTAATGTGAACTTGTACGTTTTTTTGCCCGAACTCATATTTGCCCATTTGGTTCCTGGGACAAGAAGCCAGAGGTTCATCATATTTATTACCATTCTGAATCTCAATTTATCTTGGTTTCTTATTCTGTTCTTTGCCGTGCACTAGGTCCATATGCTGCTTTCTTCGTGATAAACGTATCTATCTATCTATCTATCTATCTATCTATCTATCTATCTATCTATCTATCTATCTATCTATCTATCTATCTATCTATCTATCTATCTATCTATCTATCTATCTATCTATCTATTTACCGATCCATCCATCAATCCATCCATCCTTCTGTCCGTGCGTCCGTGCGTCCGTCCGTCCGTCTATCTATCTATCTATCTATCTATCTATCTATCTATCTATCTATCTATCTATCTATCTATCTATCTATCTATCTATCTATCTATCTATCTATCTATTTATCTATCTATTTATTTATCTATCTATCTACTTACCGACCTACCTACCTACCTACCAATCTATCTGTATGTCTGTATATCTATCTATCTATACGTCTGTCTGTCCGTCCATCCGTTCACAGCTCGATCGGTCGGTCTGTCTGCCTGCTTACCTGTCTCTCTTTCTGTCTGCCTGTCTATCTGTATTTATCCTCATGGTTAAAAATTAATCTTGCTGACTTGTTTTTGTAACGTGGGCCTGTCAGTCTTAATATATATCGTTTACTGTCAACCATCACGAAGAAACAAACGTTTATTCTATCTGGGTCAGGAGCTGAAATGCCACTATGCCACGACATACCTGGACACACTGGAGTCGATGCAACATACACTGTTATGCGCAGCAACATCATCATCAAGTGCCATGGAGAATGGCGTGTGCAATCGTGTCTCACCACAACCGTCTGTCCTCCAGTACTGCATATCAGTTCTATAGCTCACTTCCGTTCATGCAAGGAGGTTAAACTGTCCTCATATCTTTTTTGTTGAACATATGACATATCTGAAGATCTATTAAAATCCACATTCATATCTTAGCCTAAACAATCTGCAGCACCAAACGTGCAGACTGCTGTAAGTTTTGTGTGACAATTGATGTGACCAAATTACTATCAAGATTTATCAGTGAAAAGTACTATTAAAAATAAGAGAGAAACGGGTAGTACTGTTTGTAGAAGGCAAAGACACATACAACACGATACATTTATAAGAACATTAACAGAAAGAGCTGAACAATAAACGCAGATCCATAACTATTGCTACAGACAACACAAAAGGCTTTCCGCACGGTGAGACGTGAGAACATTATCGAAATGTTTGAAAGAATAAACGTCGATGGAAACGTTCTTAGAATAATAAAGAACCTGCGTAGTCAATTGTCAAATGTATAACACACTGGGTCATCAGGCAGCCCAACTACATAATCATCCTCATTTTCCTTGCGTAGCATGGAGCTACCACTGTAGCTAATCCCCTTGCAGGAAGCCTGCACGTAGTGGTAACTTTCTCCTGCAGCGATTCTTTATGTGTCAATTTGTTTTATATGATGAAGTTGCCAGCCTCTATGCAAAACGTCATATTTGTCACCTTATACTATATGCAAGAGGGTGCAATAGCCATATTGTGTCTCTGTCTCTCCATAGACCCCCTAGACCTGCACAGGGCAGCACGTTCCTATGTTAATACAAAAACATAGACACATAAACGGGCTCACTTACAAAAACTGTAGTATGCACTCACACACACACACACACACATTTACATATATATGATTACAAACTTGAGAACATGAACACATGTGCACTGGTAAACAAACGCGCATTCAAATATGTCACAGAGGATTTATGATCATTGAATTGCCTATATCCTCTTCTTTTTCTTTCACCCGTATCCTCTATTTTATTATCACTTTTTACCTTTTCCTGTATTTTTCGCATCCATTCGTTTGCGGAAAATATTTTTTTCCCATTCTCACTTTCGCCAGTTTCGTTTCTCATTTAGAAACGCATTTCATGGCTGATTAAACGAGTAACTTTTTACGCAACGTGTCAGTCCCTTGGACCGGACGATTGGCGTGAGAATGCATTCGGTCAATCGGTGCAGATTGACGAAGTAACTGTGAATATTCGGCTATCTCAAGACATAGGGCCGACATATCGTCTGCATTCTCACCTGTCAAAACGTAGTTTCTCGGTGAGCGCTGAGGTGAGGCGTGAATCCCGACATATCTGACACGTAGTTTCCTCGGTAGATTCTCAGTGTCAGGGTGGAGAAGGCGCCATCACGCATTCGCTCAGAATGGTCATTTCTCGGCGTAGGTGCAAAAACTGCCCCTGCAGTGCAGACAAGTTGTCTACATTTGCATCTGGCACGTAGCGCTTCGGCCGTTTCTTATACGGAGGTGTCAGAGACGCAAAGTGGCAGTTTACGACAGCCTCTTGGAGTTACCGTAAGTGTTAAGAGAAGGGGAGGCTATTGCGTAGTTTTTGGAAATAGCGCACATCTTTGTCTGGTCTTTCATATATACTAGAGAGAGTTAGATTTCATTTTCACTCAGTAACTTCGCAGTCAAGACTAGAACAAGCCTTCGTTCGATTTCTAGAATCTCTGTTAATAGAGACGTCATTTAGTATGATCGTAGTGGTTTAAGTTCTTAGTAGTTCTGTGTTGAGGTAAATCTTATATTATTTATCTAGTATTTTGTGTGTGTTAAAGTGTTAAATCGCTTATTTCATTTTGCTAGTTAGATTGTGCAGAGAGTTGGAAATACATAAGTCTGTGTTATTTTCTAGGGACGTGGTCTCAGTGGAATGCAGAATATATTATAATTTCCAGCTTTAAACTCATTGTAGCTAAATAATGGATTTAATTTAACTGCTAATACGCAGTCGAGAATATTTTAAAACTAACTTATTAAATGACTGCTACATCTTGAGTATTCACGGAATGCGTAGGTATTCCTAATTCAGGTTGTTTGATTTTTAAATATAACTTATTCCACGGGAAGTGTTAAACTATAAGACAAGCTACACTTGCAGTTTAAATTATCAGTTATAGTATGTATAATTATTTGATATGTGTTCTTTCCATTTACATATAGTGAAACTGTGGTACCCAAACTTTGCCAGCGTTTTAGTACAGAGACATACCTGTGAGAAACATAAACATTTTTATCTTTTAACCACGTGGGTTTACAAGTTAACACCTGTCTGACAGTGCGTGTGTCTTCATTAATAGACAGAGTACAACTCTCACTAACGGGTTTTATTAAAGACTAAATGTTTTATACTGGGCCTTTGAGCCAGATCAGATTTTCTGCACAAACTCTATGTACAAATTTAGCCGTTGTGGCAAGTAACATATTAACGTCAGTAACATTCCGACGGAGTTTCGACTAGTGGTGTGGTGACCAAATATAGTCCTTTCCTGAAAGTAGACACCGATCTGACATTCCTCAGTTCTAGAAACCTAAGCTATTGACACTGTGCTCGTTGTTAATGTTTCGTGCCTGGACAATTTTAATGTGACCTAAACAGACATCCGAAAAATAAGAACACCCAAGGAGTCGTTCCCGGAAGCAGAGAATTGATCCTATCTTTTTGGAACTGGGGATTTCTTGGTCAAAGACTGCCCTTGACGAGTCTGTAGGTGAATGTCCTAAAAATTGTATTACCAGAAGTGGCTATCTAAGCTGTGAGTATGAACATGTGCACGTGTGCTCGGCTGAATGAATAAAGTGAATGCAGGACGGAGTGATTTTTTTATTGTTGTAATTGGGCATCCATTTCGCTATCTTAACTTTCTGTATGCAAGTATTGCTAAATCATATTTCCCTTAAAACAGAGCAGAGATATCAAGTCTGTCCATACTTTAAGAAGGGGAAATATTAGACCTAATCCTATGTATCCGTGTTTCCTTGGGGCTATCACTTTCTTCCAACAGGACTGTGGGCATACCTCGAGGGATAAGATCTAACTGTGGGTCTATCATTTCTTGCAGCAATTCCTTGTTTTTTTTTTATGACTATGTGTATATGCTTTGATGTAATTTCTATGTGTTGTGAAGAAATTTTAGATGATAATTAAAATTTCTCTTGAAATTAATCAGCGTGTTGGTCAGCTCGTTCTAGAATATTTATATAATCATTTGTTATAGTTTTCCCACGTCTGTACGTCCAACTGTCATCATATATGTGCTAGCACGTGAGTGGTTATATATATATATATATATATATATATATATATATATATATATATATATATATATATATATATATATATATGTGTGTGTGTGTGTGTGTGTGTGTGTGTTTAGACTGTCTGACTCCTCGAAAGCTGTCGTAGAAGATAGGTGAGAGAGATAAGATTTCTCGATCTCAGAGACAGCCTCTTAATCACATTCTACCATCTCACTAGTGGAAATCTATTGCTATTACTACTTCTCACTGTGACTATTACTTATTCTAATCTATTCAGAAGGGACCAACCCAAGTCTTAATTCCCCTATCAAAAATCTACGACAAAATACAAGCAGGTTTTACAAACACATACATAGATTCTAAAATGTACTCACGTAAAAATACCTACAAACATAAAACACATGCAAACATGCATGCACATATACAAGAATAGGCGCTCACACGAACAAATTTACTCACATAATCACATTAAAAACAAGGGCCGATTTATCAACAGCTAGTAAACATTCACATATGCAAAATAATACACACATAGAAATAACAGGTACGCGAAAAATGTGTGTACTCAAACAAGAAATAGACGTCCATACAAAAATGAGCATATATTCACATAAAAGCATATAAACACATATGAAGGGACAAAGATATTCACACATGTTAACATGCAAAAACATGCACTATCGTGAACATAGAAATATATGGACGCATTTGAACATACAAACACATGCACGAGTTCAAACACCGACTCATAAAAATATACATACACGCAAACACGCGAATACATATATATCAGCTCATATATTCAGAAACTCGCTCATCATTAACGTAAAGTTTTCATTAGCCCTGGGCCAGATACGATGGACCACAAATTGACAAGACAGACAAAGTGACAGAAGAGACGGCTTAATGAAATACAGTGACACAATGAAAATGTCACATTATAAGAAATTACTTCTCCTTAAATTTTTGAACTGCAACACTTTAACCATATCCTTACATGAAAAGATCAGATCTATCCAGTTTGTGCGGAGCCAATATTCGCTAACAATCCACTTGGAAAATTAGCAGACGCTGATGCGATTAGAAAGCTGAAAAAAGCCCATGGTTATGCCGGCAAAGCTGTGGATTTCATACGCCACTCTCTCGATGCGGAAGGAAAGAAATTTGGTTGTAGTCAAAGAATTAAGTAACAAATTAATTCTTGTCGTCTCCAGGAAGATGATTTCAATCAATGCTGAGGTGCGATTTTCAGCAACGATTGGCCAGTCGTAAGAGTATTAAGTCAAGAGATAATGAAGTATGTGGCAGATGATAAAGTAAGTGGTGAAATTTCTTACAGTACAGCCGTATTGTTCCAATATCTCTTAATAACACGGAGAAATTGCAATCTTCTCCCCCCCCCCCCCTTCCATCCCCCAGTGAAGGTAATCCTCGCCAGCGATGCGAATATCCCGAGGGTGCTAGAAGAGACAGGGACACCGGCTCCAGGCGTGGCTTTTTTTCACCCCATTATTTTCATTCAAGGGGAGCCTAGTCAGGAGAAAGCGCCTTACTGTGGTCGTAAAGGTCATAGATTGTGAGGCAATTATGTGTGAGATGGAAATTAATTTAATTCACTGCGTGCTGGAGAAAGGAAACTGTCACAGCAAGCGCAAAGCCATATTTCCGAGGCGCAAATTGACACGCGGTTGTAAGGACATGACTATTTTGATCACTTGACGAGAAAATATCAGTCATCTCGATACACCGTGTGCGCAGTCTGTCTGTTTTCCTTAAGTCTTATTGTGAAAAGACAGCTGACGATTTTTTTGGGCTTTGTTTTCATTTTAACATTTTTACATTTTTGGGAGAGGAGCCTGGCCTCCTACCACGCCTTGTCAACCGGATAGCGTATTGTTAAACAGCCTCTAATTTAATACAATGTTGCCTTGGTTTGGCGATGTGTGCCCCGTTCAACATAGACACACGGTCCGTCGGTTATATTAGGGCGCGTGTCAAAATGTAAAAAATTTTGTGGTCTGTCCAGTTTGAGCTTAAACACCATCTAGATATAGAGGTAAGTTATGAGTATAAAATGAGCAGCTGCTGACCAAAACAAGCGGCTGTCACTGAGAGCTGGGTGAGGTTTTTGTAGTGGTCAACTATCTGTATAGAACGCTTCTATAACTGAATGATGTAGCAGTCTGAGAGATGTAGGTGACTTAATCTCTTCCCTCATCAAATGTCTTGAGGTTTAGTCTTTTTAGTTCAAGGTTAGCGGAGGCTGCATAAACACACGGAAAGCAAGGGGAAGCCACCGCTGTTATCAACAGTGGAAGCAACTTGCAAGAGCACGATGCTAGTTTGTGTTCTGGTGGAAACCACCTCGTCTGGTAGGGAGCATCATGTACTACGAGTGATTCGCCACCGTCATCAAGCTACTATATGCACAATTAAAGATGTCTTGGTCAGGGCACTTAGACAGGATGGAAAATAGAAAATGGCAAGAGAGAAATGTGGAGCGAATATAAATTTAATAGAACAATATGACGTTCGAAACATCGGGGGAGGTAAAATATAGTCTGACAATTACAAAATAATTTATTCCATATTTTGAGCGTTATCAATTGGAGTCATAGTAGTAAATTTAATTGGCTATCCACTAGACATTAATTTTGTACGGTTGCACGCACCGGTAGTGGATGGTGCGGAAGAAGTAAACTGAGACACTATAGAAGGAATTTGACATCGCTATGGCACAATGCAATTCTCATGAGTGAACTGTGATACTAGCAAATTTAATACAACAATTGGTAGTGACAAAGTGTAGGGGATTCTTGTTTGGAAGAAAGAAATAAAACATTTAACAAACTGATCGTGTGGGCAAGAACTATTTATATATTACGAAACACCTGGTTTAGACAACATCCTAAACGCTATCTCTGAAAACTAGGCCATGAGCATATTCAACAACGACCATGTACCGCTATTAGAAAAATTCAGAATGAACCTGGCTGGTGGTTCATTTACATTTTAACCTATTTTAGTTTTATTTTTTTAACTAGCAATACCCGTCAAACTTGACGGGTTTTTAATTATAGTGTGCTGTTTACGTTCCCGGATGAGCAGATAGAAGTACATTCTTAGAGTGTTTTTGGTTTCCTTCCATTATACAGTGTAATCAAACTGTTCATGAACACCGTCATTTGGACGCTTTTCTTTGTTGATTGTAGCTATTTTCGGGAGAGTATACATAATGGAAAAACAATACAATTTTTCAACACGATTTCATTCCTCAGCTGTGACCAACATACACACGGCGAGAATTATGTTATTTTAGATTCAATTTAAAAGTTCTTTGATGACAACATTTCGTGTGAAAGTGCGTGGATTGTTTTCAAAGAGTGTTCCCTGATAATAAGTGGTTTTAACAAAAACTGTCAAGTTTTCATGATTTGTACATCGGGTGAGGGCTCATGCCCACCAATTTTTAAGCACTTTTTCTTTGTCGAGCGCTACTAATTTCGTGAAAGAATAAAAAAAAAAAAAAATAAAAATAAAAACCCAGGTATTTGTTTTATATAACACCCACGCCGCGCAAGTTGCACACCGTGCGTTGCGCACTTTTTTATCTAGCGCGAGTTACTTATTTTGAGTGAGACCGACAGACGTAACATACGTCGGTAATTACGTTAGTTGGGATGTAATAATATGTAATGAAAATGTAAAAAATAATTTTATTAATAAAATGTCATGTTAATTGAAAATGAAACTTTTAAATATTTTTTTCGATTTCATGTAATCTTCGGGTTTCAAAATGTGGGTTTTTTTTTTTTTTTTAATCGGCGTAAGTAGGAGGTCTACATGTATGTTTCGCACTTTAATCATATCATCATACATCTTAGATCTAGGTACAGCATGTTTTCTGCAAGTATAGTAGTACATGTATTTCGTTTTGATTCATTTGTTTAGAAACGTACAAATGATGCATTTATTATGCGTACATAACTTGTTCTTTTCAGCTCTTCATATTTCTGACAAGATTTGACAAGACATCCAGCAGCGGATAATCTACTCAAAGTGATTGTGTGTGTTTTCTCTGTACACTTCCCTGTTTCGCGTATTAAGGGTTTTCCCACACGTATACACAGATGGATCCGCAGAGGGGGCAGTAAAGAATGGTGGAGGAGGCATTTATATAAGATTCGTAAACGGGAAGATCATCCGTAAAGCTTTCCCATCTGGAAAGATCTCCTCCAATGTCAGGGCAGAAGCTATGGCACTACTTCTTCTTTGATCCTTAGCCGCCGACCGTCAAAGCAGTCAGTGGCCATCACGCCTAGTGGCGTCTTGTAGGGCAACAACAAATTGATTCCACTTTGCTCGGTCGGCAGCCATCCTTCGTACAGTGCAACAACTCTGGTTCATTCTTTGCATCTCAGCCTCCACAGTCCTCCGCCAGGTTGTTTTTGGTCGGCCTCTCTTTCGTTTTCCTTCAGGGGTCCAAAGCATAGCTGTTCTTGTGATGGCATCGGGGTCTCTTCTGAGGACATGGCCAACCCAGCTCCAGCGTCTGCCAGCTATGATGGTGTGCATGTCCTCTTGCTTGCTCCGAGTAAGCAGATCTTGGTTGGTGATGGCATTTGGCACTACTACAAGCTCTGAAAATCCTCACCAGATCAGATCCTCACCGCCAGCTAAGATAGTAATCTTCACTGACTGTAGGTCATTACTGGAATCAATACAGAACACCAGAAATGAAAACATGACGCATGAGGTCAGATCTGAGCTTAACATTATCCAAAGGTCATCAACCATTTCCCTTCAGTGGTTTCCCTCCAATTGTGGAAATGAGAGAGCAGATGCTCTATCTAGAAGTGGCAGTAAAATGGAACAATTCAGCCATCCATTGCCTTATCGAGAAGCTAAAACCATTATCCACAAGTACAAAAATCAGTGGAAAGAGGAATGTAATACATACAGCAGAGATGACCCAATCCACCAACTTAACAAAACACCAACAGACACTCATATTCCGCCTGATAACTGGACACTGCAGACTACTAGGCCATCTCTATCGCCCCAGGATATCTCATACAAATGAATGTCCATGTGAAACTTTAATCCAGACCCCGATCATGTTCTCCAAAACTGCCCAACCCATGATGACTCACGACGTCTGACCTGGCCAGGGGATGCTGAGCTCCAGCAGAAGCTATGGGGCTGCCGCGCTGACCTGGAAAAAGACTGTGGACTTCGTCCTGGCGACAGGGCTGTAGGTTTAGCATGACTACAAACTGAACGCAGATGAAGAAGAAGAAGGGTTTTCCTTTATTTCCTCTATCAAGGGAGTTACAGAATAAGCACTTCCTTTTGATTCTAACTTATGACATCCTCATCTTAAGGTAAATGTCGTAGATTTGCGATAGGTGATTAAGACTTAGTTTGGTCCCTTCTGAATAGACATAGAAATAAGTGATATCTCAGTGGGAGGTGATAAAATAGGAATAGATTTCACGAGTGAGGTGGAGGAAATATAGTAGATTCTGTCTCTGACACTCGAGAAGCTTCTTTCAGTCAGCCTATCATCTACAACAGAGTTAGATTAGTCAGACAAATCTAATATAATATATATTAATATATATGTTCCTCACATACCCACACACATAAGTGACGACAATAGACGCACAAACGTGAAACTATGACAATGAAAATAAAGATATTTGGGAACGAACTGACCGCCACACTGATTAAGTTTAATTGAATTTTAATTATCATCATCAAATCCCATCACAACACATAAAATTACATCAAGCATGTACAGATAGTCATAAAGTCAATGAATTGCTACAAGAATGATAGACCCGTTGGTATGATCTTTTCCCTCGATGTATAGCCCACAGTACTGTTAGAAGAAAAGTGATAGCCCCAAGGAGTCACGGATACATATACTGAAGTCTTAGATTTCCCTTTAAAGGTATGGACAGACTTTGATACTCTAATCTATCCTAAGGAAAATATTGTTAGCAACAAAACTTGCATAAAGAAATTACAAAGTGGGTGCATATATAAAAAAAAAAACATCACTCAGTCTACTCTCACTCTGTTCTTTCAGCAAGGATCCCTGTCTCACTTTCTTACCTAATGTCTGGATGGTGTTCGCCGTCTGGCGCACTTTATGACACACCCAACGTAAATCTGCCTTTCGTTTGATGAAGTGGATACCCAGCTCTGCAGATCTTGGTTTCGTCCAATGGGTCCGGGAAGCGTCCTCTTCATGCGATATTTTGTTCAGATTTAGTTATTGTCACTTCACTCAGTTCAGGTAAGAATTCGTTTTAGCGGGCCCACAATATCAGAATCGCGAGGTTTCCCGTATTTAGGAAAATGACCGGTTGGTAACTTCTCTCAAAAAAATAATTATTGTACACACCACCATTTGTCAAAAATCGTCGGAAAGTTAATACTGGTAATATTTTTCGCCACAGAGGCTGCATGTACTTGATGTTTTATCAGGAAGAATTTAATCTGGCGCGGTAGGCGCAGTTATTCAATTTGTCTTAAAGTTTGTGAAAATGGGTACTCTGTCGTTCTGGATGCAAACACAATGCCAGACAGGTTTTACTTTGTACACCCACACGTCTTTAATTAAAAGAATGTTTAGTTCTTCACAGATATTTCTCATCAGTACTTAAACGCAGGTAGAGATGGGTCACCCCAGTTTCACTGAATAAAGAGAAAACAACATATAAAATACTTATACATACTATTCCTTCGGTTATAACTTACATTATAAACTGCAAGCGTAGAGCTGGTTTTATCGTTTAAAAGTCCCGTAAAAAAAGTTATATTCATAAAATCAATCATCATGAATTTGGAATACATAAGTATTTCGTCAATACTCAATGATGAATCAGTGCCGTTATAAGTTAGTTTAAAATATTCTCTACTGATTATTAGCAGTTTAATAAAATTTATTAATAGCCGAATGAGTTTAAGCTAGAAATTATAATTTATTCTGCTTTCCACTGTAACATGTCGACTAGCGAATATAACAGACTTATAAATTAATTCCTTCTGCACAGAAATCTAACTAGTAAAATGAAATAAGCGGTTATCACTGGATCACTCAATACTACTAGATATATAATAATATTTACCTCCACACAGAACTATAGATTAATACCACGAACTAGAATCCTTCAATATAATGGTAGTCTAGAACTCGGCAAAAATGTTGCCAAGAAACTCAGAACTTTGCAACATACAAGATATTTTCTAGCACGAGTGATCTGTCTTCTGCAGATTTAGGAGGACTGAATGAAGTCAAGTTTCAGCTACTGGGTAGATATATGAAACAGACAAAGGATCACACGTTTTTTTGAAAATCCGAAATAAACTCCCCTTCTCGTCTAACACTTCACATAAACTCAGACACCTGCCATAACCTGTCAATACGCGTCTTAACACCTCACGCTGAGAACTAGCCGTAGAAGCGTGAGTGTCATAGAAAAACGAGACGAATGTCTGCCATTCGGTCTCTCGAGAACGAATTTCTCACACTATTTCGTCTACTGCAGGGCCTGACACCTTATGCAATAAAATGCGTTTCTAAATGAGAAAAGAAACAGGCGAAAGTTTGAATGGAAAAGTAATATTTTGTCGCAAACGAACGAATGCGAAAAAAAAAACAAGAAAAGGATAAAAGAGCGATAATAAAGTAGAGGACACGAGTAGAAAAGAAAAGAATACAGAAAATTTATTGATCATAAATCTCTATGCGACAGAACGTTCCCCCCTTTAAGATATGGAAGCACTCCATGTCTACGTTATGGAAATAAATTTCCTATATCCGTAGCTTCAGGGTGTCTGTTCTCTTCCCTCTCATCTCCCCCCTCCGACTCTCTCCAATTCCTACTCAAGTCTACTCCCAAAATTTCCTTTCTTTGGAATGTCTTCCGTTTGCGCTTGAAAGAGCGTCGCCGCTTTTGACATGTGAAAAGATTTCGTGTGATTGCAGTGAAATTTCCCTGCCACTATCGTCATCTTCGTCAATTTTGGCGATCGTCAGGAGATGTTCGGAGGTCGGCACCAGTCTTTCCATGTATCTCTTTAACAGATTTAAATGGAAAACTGTTGCGTGGCTATATCTAGTTCAATTTCCACTAGTAATGTTACTGCCAGGAATGTTAGCTGGTTTGTTTCTGCGTGTTGCAGATGTTGATGTGTAGTTGACAATCTGGGTCACTGACGCTGACAGCATACATGGTTCTTGTACGATGATGAGGATGAAGAGACATGGGTGTGCAGAGACGCGAATGTGTTTAGGCTCATATGTAGTTGTACAAACACCCAGTCACACTCGTACTACAGTCAATGATGGTTGGAACTACTTGTGATGGTTCATATATTTATTGACAGGACTAACATGTAGAATCACACAGAAACAGTCAATGTAAACAAGTTCATGTACATCATGTCAATGGAAATCGCTTGGTACATATCAAGCAGTCTAATACTTGTGAACATTCAAATATGCGGGCATGTCACTAGTGATATGTTCGTTTAATGTGCAGTTCATAATGCCGCTCTGGTATCCCTGACTGAACGCATCAGATACCTTAATAACTCCGTCATCCAATGGACGAGCCCTTAACTCACGTAATCCTATTACCAGGGTCGTCGTACACCTTGGCATAACACGCTAATCATATCTGTACATGCAGTAGAATAGTTGCCATTACACAGACCTGACGATGACGTCAGCTGTGCATTTTTCATTAAGCAGGTTGCATGAATCATGCTTTAATGTTTGTGTAGATATACCGCCAACCTGCGGTTTCCACCATATATAACTTCGTCACTGGACTTCTGATCATATAAGACAAATAGTCTTGAATAGCTACCTTGAGCACAAATATAAGTTCTGCTTTACAGGAATCGTGAACTGTTCTCACAGCTAGGTAAGCCTTTACCAAATTCTGTCACCGAATACATAATAATGGCAAAGTCGGTGTTACTTTGAAACGAATCCTCAGAACACAATAATAACACTGTCGTCCTTCCTGACGCACAGAAAATCACTGGGAGGAAAACTGCCAACGCAGTCACTTCGAAGATTTTCCTTCCCCAGAATACAATGGACATACATCGTCCTACAGAAGCCAGATAGCAACACTACCCTCACGGAAGTCTAATTTTGCGCGTAACCACTGCGCATGGCATATAGCCCAGAACTGTTTTACCTTTGACCCAAAAGGTCAAACACAATGAATGAACAAACAAGGGAGATAACCCCTAATCAACCTGACACAGCAAAGTTAAGACATAGTCACCTTAACTTTGACCAGGGTGAAAAACATACAACCATTAAATTGACATTTGAAACTCCATCAAAAAGGCCGCAACATATTACTATACCCCCCTTGTTTAAAAAAAAATGACACACATTTTTTTTTAAAATATCCATGAGCAAGATAGCACAAGCATCAATTATGTGCTCATGAAAGAATGAACCTAATATCAGGTACAATAGACGCATAAATAAAGCGTCTGGAGAGAATAAAAATCATCCCCCCATCACAAGAGAAAATATTTCCTCTAAGCAAAACAAACTCGGGGAGGTACCATCAAAGAAATCTAAGTTGCTGGCAATACCAATCATAGATATAAAAAATTGTCAAATACCATAATTATAGCAATATACAAATATCATGAACTACAATACTATACCATCAACATATTTAATGGATATATATCATTGATGGACAAACCAAATTGTTAAAGTCATATACAACATTATGATATTAAGAACAGACATAAGTCTGGAAGTGTATCAGGAGATCTATGACATAAGATTTAAATGGAATCATGTGGGCATCTAGACAATACGTCTGCCATCACATTATCCGAACCACGGATAGTTCGCACCGTGAAATGGAAAGGTTGAAGAGCAATAGCATAACGAGTAGATCTCGAGCTCTTCAAATCCTTACTTTGCATAGCTGTAAGAGCTTTTTGGTCGGTTTCCATAATGAAATGCGCGCCCAGAAGGAACCTTTGTAGCTTAAGAATGGACCAAACATGGCCAACAATTCACGGTCTAAAACCGAGTAGTTCCTTTCTGCCGCATTTAGCTTCCTAGAAATGTACATTAAAGGATGCAAAGTTCCTGAATACTCCTGCATTAGTGCCGCTCCAATCCCAGTGGAAGAGGCATCACTACGGAGGACAAAAGTCTTATCAATCGTTGGAAGTCTTAAGATAGGATGAGATGAGAATAAATTCTTAACCTGATCCAATGACGATTGGCATTCTTGGGACCAACGCACCATATTAGGAGAACCTTTTTTTAAGAACGTTGAAAGTGGTGCCATAATGGAGGATAGATTACCAATGAATCTTCCATAGAATTGTATTAATCCCAAGATACTACGCACTTGCTTTTTTGTCTTCGGGACTGAGATATTTAATATCTTAGAAATGTTTTGGTCCTCTGTCTTCAACAGACCATGACCAACCCGATGACCTAGGAAAGAAATTTCACTAAACCCGACAAAAGCTTTAGAGGGTTTTGCAGTCAACTTATGCTCACGTAGAGTAGATAGTAATTCATTTAAACTCAAATAGTGTTCTTCCCAAGTATCACTGAACAGACAGATGTCGTCCAAATAGGCGATGACATCTGTACGATACGATAGAATTCGTCGCATCGTGCGCACGAAAGTTGCTGGGGCGTTCATAAGCCCGAACGGCATAAAATTCCACTGAAACAAACACCTAGGTGTTGAAAAAGCAGTGAGAGGTTTGGCGTGTTCCGTCAACGGGACTTGCCAATAACCTTACGACAAGTCTAGCTTAGTAAAGAGTTTAGCTTTAGAGAGTCTAATAAGTAGATCATCTAATAAAGGCATAGGTTCAGCATCGAACTTCGTAACTTGATTTAATTTGCGATAATCAACGCAAAGACGTATGTTATTGTCTTTCTTTCGAACAATAACCAACGACGAAGAATAAGCTGAAGTGGATGGTTCAATTACTTTCAATTGAATCATTTCATCCAATTCTTTCTCGACTTGTGCTTGAAAATGAACAGGTATAGGGTATGGTCTTACTCTGATCGGATTACGATCAGTAAGTATGATGTCATGTTCTATGACATGTGTGTGTCCTGGAATGTCGGTAAGGACATCCTGAAATGATTCTAGCGTAGAAGATACTTGACGTTGCTCCTCAAAAGACAAGTTCGAAGAGACGGTAACGTTTTTCCATGATTCCGTAGAATTAAGTGGAATCACGAGAAGAGGTAAATTAACGTCAGAAAAAGTTGTTTCCTCATCCTGTATAACGGACAGGGATGAGATATGACCATGTTGGACTGGAGAATCGTCCGTCGCCTGGAAAATAGGCTGTAAATAGTCTGGTCGTTCAATAAATTCAGTAAGCATATTTATATGGAAGGTTTTATGCCTTCCATCCACATCGACGATATAGTCGACATCCGAGATTTTAGAGACTATAGTGTATGGACCTTTCCAAGAAATGAGAAGTCTGTTTTCCCTCGTGGGAAGTAAGACAAACGCTTTGTCTCCAGGACAAAGTTGACGTAGGCGTCTTTTCTTATTAGCGAATCGCCTAGCCTTTTCCTTAGCGAATTCTGATGATGAAGTAGCTAACCTGCATGATTCGATAATTTTCTCCCGAAGATTAATGACATATTCATATGATGATTGTGTATCATCGTCAATATTATCGGCAGTGATCAGATCGTGTAACAAGGACACAGGACCGCGCGGTTGCGCGCCAAAGACAAGTTCAAAAGGAGAAAATCCTGTATGCTCGTTGGGAACCTCTCTATAAGCAAAGAGAGCTGCAGGTAGGACCCTGTCCCAATCATCAGGATGATTCTCTATTATCTTGCCTAGTAAGTTCTTTAGTGTCCTATTGAGACGTTCAACCAATCCATTGGACATTGGATGATAAATACTACTGAGAGACCTTTTAATGTCCAGAGTAGCCATCACCTGAGACATAGTGTCCGATATTAATTGAGTGCCGTGGTCTGATAATATTTCTCCGGGAAATCCCAGACGAGAAAATATGAGCCAAAGAGCATCTGCGATATCGACAGTTGATATGCTTTTAAGAGGAATTTTAAGAGGACGACCCAGAGTCCGCTGGGAGGACAACATTAGACAATCTTTGAAGGACCGAGGACTAGAATGGAACCAGGCCAGGAAGAAGACAGCCGATAGGATAGTCTGGCGCTCTCTTTTCCAAACCTCTACACCTCACGGTAGAAGAGGAACGACTAAGTAAGTAAGTTAAGAGAAATAGCCTCTGGCCAACGCGTGCACATGTCAACGCAAGTAAGGATAAATTGATGTCCTCTGGCTGACTTAATCTTAAACGGGCCAATAATGTCTATTGCCATTTTCTGAAACGGCCGAATAGGAATATCTGCGGCCTGAATAGGTGCAGCATGTCTTGGACCTCTAGACTTGACCTCTTGGCAAATTTTGCAAGACCGGCAATAAATTCGTATGTCTTTGTTAACGAATGGCCAAAAGAAAGACGCAAGGACTCTAGTCTTAGTTCTGGAAAAACCCATATATCCAGCACACTGAGAATCGTGTGCATGTTGAAGAATTAAGGGTCTCATACACTTAGGCACAAGAATTTGCGAATGCATAGACTTGTCCGAGTGTTGTACCATTCGTACCAATATACCATTCTTCATAGTGATATACGATCTGTGATTCGTATTCTGATTATGATCACCTTTCTTTGCGAGAAGAAAGAATTTCTTCAAAGAAGGATCCTCTTCTTGTCGTTTAACAAACGTGTCATGCGAAATCACCAAGTTATCGTCTTGGCTATCAACTCTCTTACTATCATCAGATGAAGTTGGAGGGATAAGAGCTTGGGCTCTTGTTACCACTGCATTGACCGTTTGGATATTTTGTTCCTCCCAACTAGAAATTTGTTGCAGGGTGCATTCCTTAACCCCATGAATACGACCGATTATAAGATCCGAAATAGGATTAGGAAGAAGACACGCGTGGACATCTCCTGTAAAGAAAGGAGTGTCGATGCTAATGATAGCAGTAGGATATTTTTCCATGGTACCACCAAACGTAACACATTTGACCACCTTTCCCGTGTAACAGCGAGGATCTATGAGAGACTGTCTAACCCCGACAGTAGTACATCCAGAATCAAAAAGCACTGAGACTATACTATCATTCACTAGACCTCTATGCAAGGTGAGAGATCCTCTCCCATCGTGCGCAACTGTAGCAGGAAGAGCGGGAAGAGGGTGACCACAGATTAAGGTAGATACAGACGATGGCTCGAACAATGTTGAGCATTGGGGGCATTCAGTTGCTCTCCCAAAGTCGAAAGCACAACCCGTGATAGCATTAGAGTTCCCACTATCATTTACTTGATTACAGGCTCCATTAAACTCTTGTTGTGCAGAGTTTGCCTGTTGGTTAGCTTTTCTTTTGTTATACCTAGGTCTACCGCGATTATCATTTCCCCTGTAATTGTTATCATATTGTCTATTGTAATTATCACTCCGGTTTGAATCCCGGTTTGTATATTCACCATCGTCATATTCTTGACGTCGAGAATGGTTATCTCAAGCAGAAAAGCTCGGATAGTTTTTATTGTGATAACCTTTGCGAAAGTGTCTAAAATTATTACCACCAAAATTACGAAAACTACCATCTCGTCTCCAGTTCTTAGAAGAAGAACCTTCATATGTTGGATTACTCTGCTTATGAGTGTAATTCTGATTACTTTTTCTATTCCAGTTTTGTTGAGCACCCTGAAATTTCTTATTGAAATTAGGGCCATATGGCGCTGCCGAAGCAACTGGCAACCCTTCTTTCACTTTAGAATTGCTAACTGTAGCATGGGGGTGCGCGGTGGCATACTGGCAACAGTATTCCTCCATGTCTTTTAAGTTTTTGGGCTTACGCTCATGAAGAAATGCAAGGAAAGAATCATTAACAGATGACAAAACTTTGTCTCTAAGTAGTAAGTCCATTAGCCCTTAATATGTTTTCTCAGTTTGAGACAACTCAATCCATCGTGTAAATGTACGACGTATCTTTGTAACAAAATCAGAGAAATCTACTCCATTCTCTGGCAACATTGTCCTAAAACGAAGACGATAATCTTCTTCTTTTAGTTGATATTTTTTTAGCAATGCTGCTCTGACAACATCATAATCAGTTCTGTTATGTTCTTCTATTGTCATAAGAGTAGTCACTGTTTCACCTGTAAAAAATTCCATCAGTTGTTCCACATATTTTTCCTTTTTTATCTTATGCGTATCGCATAAAAAATTGAAATCTATCTAGATAATCCGCTATGTCGTCCTTTACAGGATTGAAATGAGGTAGTTTGATCTTACTAGCAAACTCCTTTGTCGTACCCAAAGTTGCTTGATGAGCACCCATATTTGTCACTTTCAATTTCTCTCATTCCAAAGTTGCGAGTTTTTCCTCATGTTCCATTTTATGTTTCTCTTTCCTTTCCTCGGCTTCCCTATCCAATCTTCTATTCTCCGCCTCTGCTTGAAGTCTTCTTTCCTCTGCAGCAGCTTGAAGTTTTCTTTCTTTTCCTTGAAGTTTTCTTTCCTCTGCAGCAGCTTGAAGTTTTCTTTCCTCTGCAGCAGCTTGAAGTTTTCTTTCTTCTGCAGCAGCTTGAAGTTTTTGTTTTTCCATTTCCATCTGGAATTTTCTTTTATCAGCTTGCATTTTCAACCTTAAATTCTCAGCATCTATCTTCTGTTGTTCAGCTTGTATCTGCAATCTTAAATTCTCAGCATATATCTTCTTTTGTTAAGCTTGCATCTGCAATCTTAAATTCTCAGCATCTATCTTTTTTTGCTCAGCTTGCATCTGCAATCTTAAATTCTCAGCATCTGTCTTCTTTTGCTCAGCTTCCGCTTTCAATTTATTTTCCTCTTTTTGTCTCTTTTCTTCTGACTTCAATGCTATGGCGTATTGAGCAGTTGCAAATTCTTCTAACTTGTCACCTGTCTTCCCAAGGACTTTCCCTTGTTCAATGAAGAAGTATAGTGTAGACATTGTCTAATGATATCAGTAACCTGAAAAAATTAAATAAATTACCTTATCCCACTTCAATGGGAGACAAGTCTTCAATGTTAGATTTGTATACTCAGTTCAGTTTATTTCACTCTCTTTGAGAGTCAAGTCTTAATAAAAGACCTTGTATGGTTACCTTGTTTCATAATAATAATACATGACCAAGTATATGTATGTAGACTGTGTATGACAATAATAAATACAAAGACAAGGATACAGGACAACAACCGAAAACGTTCGCAGAAGTCAAATAAGCAGTACAGCGAAACTAAGGAAAATGTTACAAAAATGTGTAATGATGACTGCGAAAAGTAAACAAGACAAATGGCAACACTGTTATAAACACCAAATGTGTAAAGAAATAAATTAAAGGAAGGAGAGACGAACAGATACAAACAAAACAAATCGTAAATTAAAGAATGGAAAAAATAACGAAAACAACACTAACTAATCTCGTCACAGCTAAACGTAAATAGCAACAATTGTCGCTAGCAAATCCCAATTAAGGAAATTTGCAGTCCCTACAGAAAACGCTCTCAATAGATAACCTCTATTACGTGGTATTATCTAAAGGAGTCACCTTACCCAACCAGCCCGCTGAAAACAACAGAAAAATACACCACAATATTACAAATAACATATAACATTGCATATAATGAAATGTGTTGCAAACAAATTTTAGTTACAAATTACAATATAGTAACTCTCTTGTTCTTTGTCAACACCGGAGTACAATGACAAGTGCGCAATGATTGTCAGATCCACAATAACATGTAGTGGTCTCCAGGAACATAAAGTCACTATGACCTTCTCGATGAATAGTTGAGACTTGAGGCCCAATGTTGAAAAAGTTCGTAGACGGTATTGTTTACCAAAATTCTTGATCTCGAAATATGTGACTTGATTGCTCAGACGTTGGAAAGTCTGTTGCCTGTAACGGCGAACAACAAGCGGTACTGTTTACTAAAGGACTTGACTTGTGTGCAGCTGTGGTCCACGTAGCAATATTGTATAGATGCTAACTCCAGTACTTGTACCAACTGGAACACTGCTAACACTGTTTATGTGGGTAAAATAGTCGATGACCCAATTCTACTGTCCTGTGTAACCAAAACTTGAAAATGTAGAGTACTACGGATGTGTGTTATCATCAGATGTAAACCTCGATCGTTCCCATCTGTAGCATCAACCAAAATTGAAGCAGTAAAGCCCACGGAACTGGCCTACCAGTTATGCTGCGTGGCTATTTCTAGTTCAATTTCCACTAGTAATGTTACTGCCAGGAATGTTAGCTGGTTTGTTTCTGCGTGTTGCAGATGTTGATGTGTAGTTGACAATCTGGGTCACTGACGCTGACAGCATACATGGTTCTTGTACGATGATGAGGATGAAGAGACATGGGTGTGCAGAGACGCGAATGTGTTTAGGCTCATATGTAGTTGTACAAACACCCAGTCACACTCGTACTACAGTCAATGATGGTTGGAACTACTTGTGATGGTTCATATATTTATTGACAGGACTAACATGTAGAATCACACAGAAACAGTCAATGTAAACAAGTTCATGTACATCATGTCAATGGAAATCGCTTGGTACATATCAAGCAGTCTAATACTTGTGAACATTCAAATATGCGGGCATGTCACTAGTGATATGTTCGTTTAATGTGCAGTTCATAATGCCGCTCTGGTATCCCTGACTGAACGCATCAGATACCTTAATAACTCCGTCATCCAATGGACGAGCCCTTAACTCACGTAATCCTATTACCAGGGTCGTCGTACACCTTGGCATAACACGCTAATCATATCTGTACATGCAGTAGAATAGTTGCCATTACACAGACCTGACGATGACGTCAGCTGTGCATTTTTCATTAAGCAGGTTGCATGAATCATGCTTTAATGTTTGTGTAGATATACCGCCAACCTGCGGTTTCCACCATATATAACTTCGTCACTGGACTTCTGATCATATAAGACAAATAGTCTTGAATAGCTACCTTGAGCACAAATATAAGTTCTGCTTTACAGGAATCGTGAACTGTTCTCACAGCTAGGTAAGCCTTTACCAAATTCTGTCACCGAATACATAATAATGGCAAAGTCGGTGTTACCTTGAAACAAATCCTCAGAACACAATAATAACACTGTCGTCCTTCCTGACGCACAGAAAATCACTGGGAGGAAAACTGCCAACGCAGTCACTTCGAAGATTTTCCTTCCCCAGAATACAATGGACATACATCGTCCTACAGAAGCCAGATAGCAACACTACCCTCACGGAAGTCTAATTTTGCGCGTAACCACTGCGCATGGCATATAGCCCAGAACTGTTTTACCTTTGACCCAAAAGGTCAAACACAAACAATGAACAAACAAGGGAGATAACCCCTAATCAACCTGACACAGCAAAGTTAAGACATAGTCACCTTAACTTTGACCAGGGTGAAAAACATACAACCATTAAATTGACATTTGAAACTCCATCAAAAAGGCCGCAACAAAAACCTTCTCTTTTCCTTTAATAGAGATCTGGTAGTTATCATTAGAAATCTTTTTCAGGACCGTAAACGGCCCTCGCAATCCGATACGCAGTTTGTTGTTCCCGGTGGGGAGTAACACCAAAACTTTCTCTCCTGCTTCCAGTTCTCTTTCTTTCGCGACTTTCCTGTATCGGTTAGCGTGCTTTGCGCGTGCTCGCTTAAAGTTAGTCGTTGCTGGATCCCATTATAGTTTCAACCTTTCCTTTAAATCCGACACATTTTTACTTGCTGAGACGACTGTCTCGTCAGCCTTCTGGTCTGTCAGCGACCTGAGTAAGGCTTCAAGCGGGCCCTTAATGGGTCTGTTGAATAAAAGCGTGGCTGGCGGAAATCCTGTGACGTATGATGGGTTTCTCTGTAGCCAAATAGAGCTGCAGGGATAGAAAGATCCCAATCGTCAATCGTCAGGTTTCACTTGTGCCAGTTTACTTAGCATCATGTTGAGGTTTCCGTTAACACGTTCTACTAACCCACTTCTGGCCAGAGTGTAAGGCTTAGTGTAGATGTGCTGGTCCCTCAAGATCTTAACGATCTCATCCATCAACAGGTTTCGGTATGGAGATCCGTTATCCGTCAACACTTGCTGAGGGAATCCCAACCGAGTGAAAATCTGCACTAGGGCTTCTGTGACATGCTTGGCATCTGCGCATGTTAGCGGGATAGCTTTTGCCCATAACGTGCAAGTGTCGACTAGGGTCAGGATATACCTGTTCCTTCTTTTAGTCCTTTCTAAGGGTCCTAAAATGTCGATCCCTACCCGTTCAAATGGTGTTCCCATTATTGGCATTTCACCCATGTGGACTGGGGGTGTCCGTTGCTTGGGTGGTACACGTTGGCACTGGGCACAGGATTTGACATACCTGATAATATCAGTATTTACT
Source organism: Oreohelix idahoensis (assembly GCA_024509875.1). Lineage (NCBI taxonomy): Eukaryota > Metazoa > Mollusca > Gastropoda > Stylommatophora > Oreohelicidae > Oreohelix > Oreohelix idahoensis. Next base: position 386,924 of record JAMPIV010023160.1, on the reverse strand, counting down.
CCTGGCCACCAATAATGAGTGGTTATCCGTTGGGTTGTGGCGTTCTGTCCCATATGTCCGCTGAAAGGAAGAGAGTGCCCCATTTCTAGGATTTAGCTTCTGTACTGTTTCGGTACTAGGAGCTGGTTGTAACCTTGGTCAGGCTTTCCCGTTCTGCGATAAAATACCCCATCCTTAGAAAAAAGGTCCCTGTGCTGTCTGGGTTCCTTAGCCATGGGCAGTTTCTTAAAGCAGGGTGCCAAAGTAGGGTCCTTTTGTTGCGCTTCCTTAAGTTCGATAGGTAACAAATTAGGCGCAGGCTCCCGTTCCTTCTTGGTTTGCCCTCTTGTAGTTACTGCTGCCACAATCGGCTCTTCCGGTTTCCCAATAGACACATATCTACCACCAAGTATGACTGGGTAGATCGGGTCATCCATAACAGCCGCTTTGATCACACCTCTGACAAACTCAGAGTGGATCTCCACCAGTGCGATAGGAAGCGCTGTAGGTGCCTCACTCTTAGAGACTCCACAAAATTGGACGGTTTCTCCTGTCTTTTGACCGGGTTTGACCAGGTCTCTGGCAACAATGCAATCAAAAGAAAGCCCCGTGTCAAATAAACAAAAAGTTTGAGAACCGTTCCAAATAACGGTACCTCGCGTTGAGGGGCTCTCTCCCTCAGGTTGGGAATCACTGTCAATAATTCCGCCTTGCGAGACTGTTAGCAAGCATCCGATGCGTTTAGGCTCAGTGTGCTCGCCCTGATCATTAGTCCCATGCGCAGGGGTTTTCCCTTTGTCACCTTGTCCTCGCTGGCTGCGGTGCCATGGAGAGCGGTCGGGTTGATCAGACTGTTTACTGTGGTTGGGGTACTTGTTTTTGTAGAACTTGGATTTTTCAGGAGGGGGGTTTTGAGGTTCAGTTTCTCTGTGGTTATTCTGATTAGAAGCATGAGAAGATTGGTCTAGATTATTCTTTTGAAAATGCTCTTCTGTCGGTTTACGTTTTGTGGCCGGCAGTTCGGCCAGCGCATTTTGATAACGCTCAGACTTTTCCAAAATGTCTTCAAGCTTTTCTGCACCTTGCTCAGCTAAAAATCTTCGGGTGTCCGCAGATAAAGCGTTCTTTATTTATTCTGTTATAACAAATTCCTCGAGACCTTCATAGGTAGAGGGGAGCTGCGAGAGCTCTAGGCACTTTGTCAAGAATCCCTTCAAACGAGACGAGAACTGCTGAAAAGTTTCAGAGTTCTTCTTCCTGCTGTTGCGAAACAGTTGCAAAAACTTACGCGCATTCATTTCAAAGCGCTCAAGTAAAGCTTTCTTCAACACGTCGTAATTGTCTTGTTGGCTGCTCTCCAGTTTTGCATACACATCGTAAGCACTGCTTTTCAAAGCCTGAGAAAGCTTCACATTCCAACGCGACCTCTCTAAACCGTACAGAGTTGCAATTTTCTCAAATGTTTCTAGCCATGTGTCAATTTTTTCATTAGGACAGGGGAAAGATTCTAGCGCAAAAGACATAGCAGTGAGGTGAGTAGATTGAGTGCTAGAAGGATCAGTTAAGGAAGAATGAGGAGAAGACTCTCCATTGCTGGAGGTAGAGGCAGCGCCACGACTTTGGACCTCTAGAGCTTTAAGCGAAAGCTCATGCTGTCGTCGTTGCTCATTTTCTCTTTCCTCATGCTGTCTCTCCACCCTCTCCTTCTCCTGCTGTCTCTCCTCCCTCTCCTTCTCATGCTGTCTCTCCTTCTCTTTTTCTCTCTCCCTGCGGATTTCCATTTCCTCATCCATCTTCTTCTGCTCTAATTTATGGTCTTCCGCTGCTTTCCTCTACGCTGCTTCTTCTTTCCTCCTTAGTTCTTCTTCTTTCTTCTCCGCGTCATATCTCTCAAGTTCGTCCCTGACGATAGCTTTCGCTTCGTCGCCGTTCAGTCCCTCTTCCATTGCTTCCTGTCTGAGCATCTGCCTCAGTTTCGCCCTCTCGGCCATAATAAATCAGTGACTGAGACTACTCAAGGAAGAAAAGAAGAAAAAGGATGCACTGGTTCCTACCACTTGCGAGAAAATACCAAAACAAAAGATGATATACTTTAACCTGGGATACCTCCTCCTATGATATAGTGTCTAACTATCGCTGCTATTAATCAGCTATTAAGCACCTAATGCAGACGACTACGCCAATTAAATGGTAGTTAAGATTAATCACTAACAAAAATAAGTTGCTACAGTGGCACACAAAATAATTATTACAAAAAATTTAAAGAGAAATAAAAATTCCCTTAATTTTAAGTCCACTACAAGTTCACCCCTGAAGATAGTTAGGGTAAGGGAGGCAATTACAGGACATATAGTCTGATCGCGCTCCTTAGCTTAGCTCAAACCCCTTTCTGCTTCAAATTCAGTGATCGTTCAACAATCACAAACTTTACCAGCGTTTAGTATTATAAAATCAATAATTAACATATATTCCGACAAAATCGACCTGTAACTCAAATGTATATACTCAAAATGCTGTGGAAAAACAATTATTAGTTGTGTGGTCAGCACGCCCATAAACAGATCGTTGGTCTAGGGGATTAGTTATTTTTAAAGATAATATAACACCACGAGACAATCACACTCTTACTCTATTCCAGAATAAAGAAATAAATCGATCCGACGAGCTGATATTTGTTGTCTCGTCTTCCTATTCTAAGTTAAAAAAAAAATCCTTCGGACGAGACCACATTTGTCGTAGATTTGCGGTAGGTGATTAAGACTTAGTTTGAATAGACATAGAAATAAGTGATATCTCAGTGGGAGGTGATAAAATAGGAATAGATTTCACGAGTGAGGTGGAGGAAATATAGTAGATTCTGTCTCTGACACTCGAGAAGCTTCTCTCAGTCAGCCTATCATCTACAACAGAGTTAGATTAGTCAGACAAATCTAATATAATATATATTAATATTTATGTTCCTCACATACTCACACACATAAGTGACGACAATAGACGCACAAACGTGAAACTATGACAATGAAAATAAAGATATTTGGGAACGAACTGACCGCCACCCTGATTAAGTTTAATTGAATTTTAATTATCATAATAACATCCCATCACAACACATAAAATTACATCAAGCATGTACAGATAGTCATAAAGTCAATGAATTGCTACAAGAATGATAGACCCGTTGGTATGATCTTTTCCCTCGATGTATAGCCCACAGTCCTGTTAGAAGAAAAGTGATAGCCCCAAGGAGTCACGGATACATATACTGAAGTCTTAAATTTCCCTTTAAAGGTATGGACAGACTTTGATACTCTAATCTATCCTAAGGAAAATATTGTTAGCAACAAAACGTGCATAAAGAAATTACAAAGTGGGGTCATATATTAAAAAAAACATCACTCAGTCTACTCTCACTCTGTTCTTTCAGCAGGGATCCCTGTCTCACTTTCTTACCTAATGTCTGGATGGTGTTCGCCGTCTGGCGCACTTTATGACACACCCAACGTAAATCTGAATTTCGTTTGATGAAGCGGATACCCAGCTCTGCAGATCTTGGTTTCATCCAATGGGTCCGGGGAGCGTCCTCTTCATGCGATATTTTGTTCAGATTTAGTTATTGTCACTTTACTCAGTTCAGGTAAGAATTAGTTTTAGCGGGCCCACAATATCAGAATCGCGAGGTTTCCCGTATTTAGGAAAATGACCGGTTGGTAACTTCTCTCAAAAAAATAATTATTGTACACACCACCATTTGTCAAAAATCGTCGGAAAGTTAATGCTGGTAATATTTTTCGCCACAGAGGCTGCATGTACTTGATGTTTTATCAGGAAGAATTTAATCTGGCTCGGTAGGCGCAGTTATTCAATTTGTCTTAAAGTTTGTGAAAATGGGTACTCTGTCGTTCTGGATGCAAACATAATGCCAGACAGGTTTTACTTGTACACCCACACGTCTTTAATTAAAAGAATGTTTAGTTCTTCACAGATATTTCTCATCAGTACTTAAACGCAGGTAGAGTTGGGTCACCCCAGTTTCACTGAATAAAGAGAAAACAACATATAAAATACTTATACATACTATTCCTTCGGTTATAACTTACATTATAAACTGCAAGCGTAGAGCTGGTTTTATCGTTTAAAAGTCCCGTGAAATAAGTTATATTCATAAAATCAATCATCATGAATTTGGAATACATAAGTATTTCGTCAATACTCAATGATGAATCAGTGCCGTTATAAGTTAGTTTAAAATATTCTCGACTGATTATTAGCAGTTTAATAAAATTTATTAATAGCCGAATGAGTTTAAGCTAGAAATTATAATTTATTCTGCTTTCCACTGTAACATGTCGACTAGCGAATATAACAGACTTATAAATTAATTCCTTCTGCACAGAAATCTAACTAGTAAAATGAAATAAGCGGTTATCACTGGATCACTCAATACTACTAGATATATAATAATATTTACCTCCACACAGAACTACAGATTAATACCACGAACTAGAATCCTTCAATATAATGGTAGTCTAGAACTCGGCAAAAATGTTGCCAAGAAACTCAGAACTTTGCAATATACAAGATATTTTCTAGCACGAGTGATCTGTCTACTGCAGATTTAGGAGGACTGAATGAAGTCAAGTTTCAGCTACTGGGTAGATATATGAAACCGACAAAGGATCCCAAGTTATTCCGAAAATTCGAAATAGCCTCCCCTTCTCGTCTAACACTTCACATAAACTCAGACGCCTGCCATAACCTGTCAATACGCGTCTTAACACCTCACGCCGAGAACTAGCCGTAGAAGCGTGAGTGTCATGGAAAAATGAGACGAATGTCTGCTATTCAATCTCTCGAGAACTAATTTCTCACACTATTTCGTCTACTGCAGGGCCTGACACCTTATGCAATAAAATGCGTTTCTAAATGAGAAAAGAAACAGGCGAAAGTTTGAATGGGAAAGTAATATTATGTCGCAAACGAACGAATGCGAAAAAAACAGGAAAAGGATAAAAGAGCGATAATAAAGTAGAGGACACGGGTAGAAAAGAAAAGAATATAAAAAATCTATTGATCATAAATCTCTATGCGACAGTAAACAAGTACAATGGTCTGTCCACCACTGTTACGTTTTTTCACAGGTGAGCAAGACAGGACAGAAGAAGTTGTAGTGAAATATTTAATTAACTTTAACAACATACAAAAGTGGAATCACGGTTATGTAAACACCATTACGTAACAAGGAATGCGGGCTGGAAAAAGAAAAAAATGAAAAATGTGGTGGGACACAATTAGAGGACTAAAAAGGAATAAAAAGAAATGTCATGAAGAACACAAGTTTAAGGAGAAGATGAGAAAAGATGTGAAGACGAAGTAAAGAAACAGAAGATGAATTTTAAGAAGAAGCAGTTTAAACCAAAAAAAAATCAAGAATAGAAAATGAAGAAGAGAGTTAGTAAATTGTTGATGAATATTGAAACCAAGGATTGAAAGACATCACATAGGAACAAGTAAAAAATTGTCCACAGCAAAATACGTTTGCCATGCAAAGGAAAAAGATAGAAACCTGAATTTGTTGTAGCGCATCCAAGACCTGGCATGAACAATCAACGATCTACAGAGAAGCAGAAATCAGATAAAGCACTTAATAACATATCCGGTACCTTACCTGACCATTTATTTATCTTACCTTGTAGTTACCTTGCCTCTAATTTCTATATGTAACTTTCATAACTTTGCCAATCTGCCTACTCCGTTATTGAAAATGCACTCGTGAGATAATGAGTAACAGCTTGCATTGCTTTTATATTTAAGATAGCAACTGCCAGCATGAACTTTAGGGAAGGGTTGATGAGGAAGGAAAAAAATCCAGTAATAATAATAATTAATATTAATAATGATGATAATAATATCATATAAAAGGATAATATCAGAGTTTATTAAAACGCGGAGATAAGAAAGTTTTCTGATACAAACTAATGCTGTCTGAATACGAATAAAGGCGATATAAAAACTTTCATTTCTCTGGGGGGTTTTATACTAGTTCCCTTTTCCAGGAACCAGCTAAAACATGGCAAATGTTCAGCCATATATTATAGCTTAATTTAGCGCTCAAAACGTCACCGATGTTGGAGATAACGGCATTTTTGAGGTTTGGATCTGGCTTTTGTGGGATGTAGTCATTGTCCATGACTCGCATCCATATGTCAAGACTGGGACATAGGTGGAGCGGTATACGCTGTAGGTGCCGGGTTCAATTCACGGTATCGACACGCTACAGTCTACCCAGCTGTAAAAGGGTACCTGACTTTTTTCTTTAGTTGGAGAAAAGGCAACGAGGAAGGGAAATTGGTCACCCCACCTATCGATGCTGGACCTAGTATTTTGAAGTCTCTAACACTTCACTCCCCTTCTGCAGTATCTGCTATGGGACTACCTTTACCTTTTTATGTGCAGAGTCGACCCTTGGGATTTTTCAAGGTCGTGACGTATCAATGTGAAGTGACGTTTCAAGGTGAAGTGACGTTTCAAGGTGAAGTGACGTTTCGTGATGCCACCCTATCCCCTCACAGCCTACCGTACAGTACTGAATGTACTCTTACGAGACTCAATTTCATTCTGTTGAGTTGGATCACACTGTAATTTCCACAAATGATATTCGTTGTAGCATTTTATAAAAACATACTACACTTTTGTTTTTAAAATCTTACTGTCCGTAAATGTGTTTCTTTATTCGTGAAGTGTGACGAGAGGTTATTTAGTGTGTAGGCTAGAAGACAAGTAGGTGTATCAGATGGTACCAGGATAGTGCCAGATAAGAGACTGGTCTTAAAAGACATAGCCCATTCTCAGAAAAGAGTAATGGTGTATCGAGGTCATTGGTTAAGTCAGGCTGTACAGGTACACTAGGTGAGATGGTAATGTGCAATCCTAGATATCCGTGTGCCTCCCCTCGAAGACCCACCTAAGACTAAAGCTATCTAGGGGTAATTAAAAATCCAACCAGAACTTTGAACCAACAAAAATGATTCAATTAAGACTGTGGATACAATTATTAGATTTATTTATGTACATGATCTTTTTGATCTTCTGTGAAAAATACAAATAGAATTATAAAATCAAATCAAATAAAATTAAGATTTAATTGCACTATTTATATTTACACAGATTATTTAATTTAATTAGTAAAGACCATCTTTCTTGTGTAATCTGGATTCGTGATGAACATGTTGTGGTGCAATTTGTAATATGAAGCAGCCCTGATTAGAGCTACTTATCTTGAATGCTCCCACTTCAGGATTCTGTCAGCATAAGTTGAATTGAGCAAACCCCACATCTGCGGGTTCCCCAATAAGTTGAGATGACAATGGTTGTGGCCTCACTCATACACAGTAGGCTCTTAAACAACAAGATCATCCAGTAGAGGACTATGACTAACAGGAGTAGTATGACACTCAGGGCAGGATATGATCTGAAACATATTATTACCTAGGTAGTTTCGTTCAACTATCTCCTTATCCAGACAGGAGGTATAGTGAGACAGATCAGACATAGCTGAGGTATACCCTATTAGACAGTATAAGTTATAAATAACACTATTAATAAAAATACTAGCACACTATTCCAGTAAACACACTTTTACATTTATGTCCATGATTGGCTTCATTACAAACACATATGCCTTATGGTAAACATTGTGTGGTATCTCATACGATACATAAAAATCAATCATTTACACGCATTCCTTCCTCCAATTTGGATAGTTAAGTCCAGCCAGCATAACATCTTTAAAAAGCTTTCCGAAAACAATTATCTCAATCCATTCGTTCTACTGATTTATTACACAAATAAATTAAAATAACACAGGCTGAGCTGCCTTCCAGGAATGGTTAACTGAGGTTCTACACACACGTAACCACTTCCATAAAGCATAAATAGATAATATATTTACATATAAATAATTAATTAATATCACGATTACCGTCAATCTCAAACAGACCGGCTTTCAAGAATTATAACAGTCTGCTCACACATATGCAGATGGCAACGAAGCTTGTGGCAGATGCTGCTCTCCGTGTCTGCAGTTTTTTAGTTTCGCGGCAAGTGTGTCCTTCTTTCGTTCCATCCGGTTTTATATAGTTCAGCCTCTACCCTATCGGAGAGCATCTAGGCCAAAGTATTTTCATTCACGCAAAAACGTGTAGATTTAGGCAAAGTGTGCTCTAATGCAAAATCCAAAATAAGTCTAGAGGCCGCATTTAAGAACGGATTTCCTCCATCGTATGATTTTTTTACTCGTATGAATGAGCTCTATGCATTGCAATATCTAACTTATTCTATAGTTTATCCGACTTTTCACTGGAGCAGCCGAAACAGGGAAAAACACAACATGGTTCATGCTCCACTGTCTTCTATTCACAGTAACTTCTACTCTACCACATCCAGTGAAAATATAGAATTTCTGCCTAAAGCTAATGATCCCTATTATCAAACCTGGTCCTTCTTTAACGAGGTACTCCATGTATATTCGCACACTGCCTTCCAAAATATGTCCAACATCTACACTTTCGTTGTCTCCATGTTGACTAGCCTAGTGTATCCCCTATACTACGTGTATCAAGCTGGCGTTTCATTGATCAGTTACTTACACGGGTGTTGTGTGGTGTATAATTTACTACATGAAGAACCGTTTTTCTAAAGCTTTTAGAGGTCCCTTTATAACATCTTAAGAAAACTCGCACTCCTTTAAAGCATCTTAAGTAGCTTCGCACCCCTCTTTGCATCATTTTAAGAAGCTTCGCACGCCATTATTTTCTTGCTCACAAAATTTGCCAGAAATGAGAAAAAGATATAGTTGAATGTTTTGGGAAAATGTTATTTACAAAATGTGACTAAGATTCGGTATTGAATTCACGTTGTCAATGTTCTATTTTGGTCAAATACTTTTGAGTTCTGTGTATTATATAATGTCGCATAGAGATTTATGATCAATAAATTTTCTATATTCTTTTCTTTTCTACCCGTGTCCTCTACTTTATTATCGCTCTTTTATCCTTTTCCTGTTTTTCGCATTCGTTCGTTTGCGACAAAATATTACTTTCCCATTCTGACTTTTGCCGTTTTTTTTCTCATACTAGTAACGCATTTTATTGCGTAATATGTCAGTCCCTGGATGTGAACGAAATAGTGTGAGAATTCGTCTCGTCAGACATAGAGAGCAGACATGTGTCTACATTTTCATCTGACACGAGTTTTTCTTCGGCTAGATTCTCGGCGTGAGGTGTGGAAGGCGCCAATCTGCATCGCTCAGAAATGAGACATGTCGTAGTAGATGTGAAGACGCGTTTTGGCAGTTATGGCCAGCGTCTAAGTTGATGTGAAGTGTTACGAGAGAGGAGGGGGGAGAGAGAGAGAAACCGGCGCTATTTCGGGTTTTCGTAATAGCGTGGGATCCTTTGTCCGTTTTCATATATCTACATGAGTAGCTTAGACTATTCATTCAGTTCTCCAAATTTTGCAGTAGACAGGTTGCTCGTGCTAAAGAAATAAGCTTGCATAGCGAAGTTCTTAGTTTGACTCGACATTTTGCCGAGCTTCTACACTAACTATATGAGTGAATAAATTCTAAGTTTGTGCGATCGCCTGTAGTTCTGTCTGGAGGTAAATATATTATATATCTAGTAGTGTTGAGTGATTCAGTGATAATCGCTTATTTTATTTCACTAGCTAGATTTCTGTGCAGAAGGAATTAAAAATTGTAAGTCTATTATATTCTCTAGCTGACGTGTTTCAGTGGATAGCAGAATAAACTATAATTTTTAGCTTAAACTCATGCAGCTGTAAATGAATTTAATTAAATTGCTAGTAATCAGTCGAGAATATTTTAAACTAACTTATAACTGCACTGATTCATCATTGAGTATTGACGAAATACGTATGTATTTCTAATTCATGATGACTGATTTTAGAAATATAACTTATTTCACGGGAGATTTAAACGATAAGACAAGCTCTACGCTTGCAATTTATAATGTAAGTTATAACCGAGGAATAGTATGTATAAGTATTTTATATATTGTTTTTCTTTATTCAGTGAAACTGGGGTAGCTCAACTTTACCAACGGTTTTAGTACTGAGAAACATCAGTAAAGAACTAAAACATTTTTTTCTTAAAAAGACTTGGGTGTATAAAGTAAAAACTCCGCCTATGCGAACTACAAGAGAGAAAACCGGACTGATTCTAAAGGCGACGAACTGGAACGGACTACGACTTATGGAACTTGGAACACAAGAAGTATAAATGGGAAGGAAGAGGAGCTGGTGGAAGAGATGAGGAAAGCAAAACTAGAAATCCTGGCTATAACGGAAACGAAGAAAAAAGGACAAGGAATCATGGATCTCGATGGCAACACGTTGCTCTACAGTGGTGTACCCATATCTGAAAGAGCTAAAGGGGGCGTGGGTTGCATTGTGGCCCAAAATCAAAAAGATAGTATCAAGGGATGGAACTTTGTCTCGGAGCGCATTATGGTTGTAAAACTAAAAGAAGGAGAAACCATAGTCAACCTGGTCATAGTGTATGGGCCAAATGAGGATGAGAGAGCAGAGGTCAAGGAGGAATTCTTCGAGCTGCTTCAAAGGACAGTGGATGACTGCCTAGATGAAGTTATTATGCTCGGAGATTTTAATGCCAGAGTTGGAAATGACCATGCTAGATGGGGTGGAGTTATTGGAAGATATGGAGAAGATACTCTCAATGACAATGGAAAGCGACTCCTTAGATTCTGCAGTGAGCAGAATCTGATCATTACAAACACAAAGTTCCCCCATAAGCGCATACATGCATACACTAGATGTGAACCAACCAAGAATGAGAAGTCAGTGATCGACTATGCCATTGTTCGGAGAAGCTCATTCAGATATGTCCGAGATGCAAGAGTCTGGAGGGGGCCAGAGATTGGAAGTGATCACTACCTGCTAACAATCAAACGAACAACTGAAAGAGTTGCTCAGCCTAGGAACTGCCCAACATCACGCAAGAAACCAAGTAAACGAGCAGGAGAAATGAGCATTAGGACCTACAAGCTGAGAGAGCCAGAAATTAAGACCAGATATCAGGGGCTTATTGCTACAGCAGTGAGCAACACTGAAGAACGACCTGATGACTTGGAAACCCTCTGGAATAAATTCAAGGATATCATAAAGACAGCTGCTGCAGAAGCATGCGATGAAGTCCGACTTGGGAACCAGAGAAAGAGGACACCTTGGTGGACAGAGGAAGTCAAAGAGAAAATAAGAGAGAAGAAAATGGCATGGAAACAATACTTAAGAGCTAAAAACACAACAGGACAAATGGAAAAATATAGAGAATATGTGACACTCAGAACAGAAGCAAAGAACAAAGTGCTAGCAGCAAAACAGAAGTCCTGGGAAGAATTTGGAGAAAAGCTAGAAAAAGATGCACAAGAAAACCAGAAATTGTTCTATAAGACCCTAAACAACACGAGGAAAGAAAAACAATGCCCTCTCAAATTTATAAAGGACAAGCAAGGCAAATTGCTTACTGCCCCGAAGGAAGTAATGGAAAGATGGAAAGAATATTTCTCAGAACTCCTGGATGGTGAGCATGGTGAAGCATCAGAAATGATAACCACTAGCACAGAAGAGAAAACCAATGATGGTGAAGATGACATAAAGATGGAAGAACTGAGGGCAGCACTAGAGAAAATCAAGATGGGCAAAGCAGCAGGGCATGATGGTATAACACCAGAAATGGTTAAGTACATGGGAGCATCAGGCGACCTATTACTCTTAAAGGTCCTACAGGCAGCATGGTGCAACAAGACCATACCAAAGGATTGGGAGATTGCCATCATAACACCAATTTTCAAAAAGGGTGACAATCGACAATGTGGAAACCATAGAGGCATATCCCTTCTCAGTGTCCCTGATAAAATCTACTCTAGAATCCTAGAGCAGAGACTCCGACGCCTAGCTGAGCCACAATTGGATGAGGTCCAGTGCGGATTCCGAGCAAACCGAAGTACTCAAGACCTAATCTTCACACTCAGACAGCTGAGTGAAAAGGCCCTTGAGTATAAGAGTGAGATCCATCTTTGTTTCATAGATCTGGAAAAGGCGTTTGACAGGGTCCCCTGGAGCAAACTTTGGGACTGTTTGGCAAGGAAGAATATTCCAGGACCTCTGATTCATGCTATACAGAGCTTCTACAAGTCTTGCAGAAATTATGTGAGGACAGCAAACCATAAGTCAGAAGAGTTCAGGACCACCACTGGTGTAAGACAAGGTGATATCCTATCACCTTACCTCTTCATACTCCTTATGGACGATGTCATCAAGGCATGTAAGGAGAGAACAAGAAAGTATTCAGTGGGGTACTGGAAGATGAGACAGGTCTATATTTCGGAGCTGGCATTTGCTGATGATGTTGCCTTGATTGCTAAATCAGAGGCACATCTCCAATCCAACCTGCAAGTCTGGAAGGAAGAGCTGGAGAAGAGAGGGATGGTCATAAGCAGCTCTAAAACAAAATCCATGGTGATATCACGAGAAGAAAGAAAACATCAGATTAAGTTGGGAGAACAGGTCCTGGAGCAGGTCGACCACTTTAAATATCTCGGAGCTATTATAGACCGAAAGGGATGCATCAAAGAAGAGTTGGCCACTCGAAAAGCAGCGGCTGGGAGACTTTTTCAGGCCATAAATCGTGGATTCCTCAGCAAGAAAGAGGTTGGTAAGAAAACGAAGATGGCTGTATACCGCTCCACCTATGTCCCAGTCTTGACATATGGATGCGAGTCGTGGGCAATGACTACAACCCACAAAAGCCAGATCCAAACCTCAGAAATGAGGTATCTGAGGAAAGTGGTTGAAGTAACAAGAAGAGACATGGTCCGCAACCAGACGATCCGTCAAGGCCTAAAATCCCATCCGCTGCAGACCCAAATAGAACAGTCCCAACTAAGATGGTTTGGCCATGTCTGCAGAATGGGAGAAGATCGGCTACCACGACAAGCATGGGAAACAAAGAGCCAGGGATCCAGACCCCCAGGACGACCCAGAGTCCGCTGGGAGGACAACATTAGACAATCTTTGAAGGACCGAGGACTAGAAAGGAACCAGGCCAGGAAGAAGACAGCTGATAGAATGGTCTGGCGCTCTCTCTTCCAAACCTCTACACCTCACGGTAGAAGGGGAACGACTAAGTAAGTAAGTAAGTAAGTATAAAGTAAAACCTGTCTGGCATTGCGCTGGCATCCAGAACGACAGAGTACCCATTACATGAAATTTAAGATTAAATGAAGTAACGGGCCCATCGAGCCAGATTTAATTCTTCCTGCGAAAAACCTCAAGTACATTTCAGCCCTTGTGGCAAGTAAAATATTACTATCAGTAACATTCCGGCGGAGTTCTGACTAGTTGTTGTGTGACCAAATAAAGTCCTATACTGAGAGAAGGCACTGACCTGACATTCCTAGTTACTAGAAATCTAAGCTAATGACACTTTGCTCGATGTTAACGTTCGTACCTGGACAATTTTAATGTGACAGAACCAGATATCCTAAAATAAGAATAACCAAGGAAACGTTCCCTGAAGTAGTGGATTCAACCTATCTTTGCGGGACTGGGGTTCCCTTGGCCAAGACTACCACTGGAGATTCTGTATGTGCATGTCCTAAAAATTGTTTTTCCAGAAGTTGCTACCAAAGCTGTAAGTACGAATGCAAGCTAGTGATCACGGCTGACTGAATAGAGTGAATGCAGGACTGAGTGATTCCTTTATTGTTGTATTTTGGTACCCATTTTGCTGTCTTAAATTTCTTTATGCAAGTTTTTGTTGCTAACCATATTTTCCTTAGGATAGATCAGAGTATCAAAGTCTGTTCATACCTTTAAAGGGAAATCTTAGACTATAGCATATGTTTCCGTGACTCTTTGGGGCTATCACTTTTCTTCTAACAGGACTGTGGGCTATACATCGAGGGAAAAGATCACACCTATGGGTCTATCATTCTGGTAGCAATTCATTGACTTTATGACTATTTGTATATGCTTGATGTAATTTTTATGTGTTGTGATGGAATTTTCTGATGATAATTAAAATTCACTTAAACGTAATCAGTGTGTCGGTCAGCTCCTTCCAAATTATCTATATTCATTGTCATAGTTTCACGTCGGTGTGTCTATTGTAGTCACTTAGGTGTGTGGGTATGTGAGGGATATATATATTACTATATATATATTATAATAGACGGTCTGACAAATCTTAATCTGTTGTAGATGATAGGCTGACTGAGAGAAATCATCTCGAGGGTCAGAGACCGACTCTAATATATTTCCTCCATCTCACTCGTGAAATCTATTTCTATTTTATTATCTCTCACTGTGGCTATCAATTATTCTAATCTACTCAGAAGGGACCAACCCAAGTCTTAATTCCCCTATCAAAAATCGACGACAGAATGGTGGCTCGTTATCCGGGAATTGAACTCTAGTCCTGGGCAAATACGAATATCAGCTCGTCTGCAGGATTAATTTTCTTTATTCTGATATAGAGTAAGAGTGTGATTGTCTCGTGGTTTTGTGTATCTTTAAAAATAACTATTCCCGTAGACTAACGATCTGTTTATGGGCGTGCTGACCACACAATTAATAATTGTTTTTCCACAGCATTTTTGAGTAATATACATTTGAGTTACAGGTTGATTTTGTCGGAATATATGTTAATTACTGATTTTGTAATACTAAACCGTTGGTAAGGTTTGTGATTGTCTAACAGTCACTGGGTTTGAAGCAGAAAGGTGTTTGAGCTAGTTAAGGAGTGCGTTTCGGACTATTTCGTCCAGATTAATTACCTCCCTTACCCGATCTGACTTCAGGGGTGAACTTGATAGTGGATTAAAAATTAAGGAAATTTTTTTTCTCCTAAAATTTTTGCAATAATTACACAGCCCTACAAAAAAAAATTTTTTATTGCGTGCCAAACATTTTACTCTTGATTGTACATAAATGAGGCCTGCTCAATCCAAATATCACATTTACTTGTCTGTAGCTGCTCTAGTTTTTGAGATACAGACATTTTTGTATTTCATTAATACAAGGTGACCCAAAAAACGGGCTGCGCGCGCACTTTTTGTGCGCGCGCGGGCCCGTTTATTTTGGGTCACCCTGTATTATTACAATATTTTCTGTATAAGGCTATGTAAAAAAAACTATTGCTGTCTAGTCCTTTACAAAAGAAACTGCTTGTTTACTCTCAGTTTCAGTTTTCCAAGAATCTTCCCAGAATTGCCTTTTTTAGATTTTAAGCCACTGCATGCATGTTAGTATGCTACTTATTTTATTACACTTCTATCAGAGAATGGCATCATCTTCAAGAAGAGCATGTTTTCTTTTACCGCATTTATTTTGTTATATTTGTGGAGAGTACACTTTCAAAGAAGAACATATGTAGCATATTACTGTTTTTGTGAAAAAGGCATACTTTGATTACTTTAAAGTAAAACTAGGTGACCAGGAGAAGTCTTGGGCTCCTCATATTGTTTGCAAAACATGTGTTGAACACCTGCGACAGTGGACTTGTGGGAAAAGAAAATGTTTAAAATTTGGAATTCCAATGGTTTGGAGAGAGCCCAAGAACCACTATGATGACTGTTATTTCTGTGTTGTGAATATTAAGGGAATTAATGGAGAAAAAAATCACAAAAAGTGGAAATATCCAGATTTAGATTCTGCTAGGCGACCTGTTCCACACGGAGATGACATACCAATTCCAACTTTCAGTCATATTTCGGATTCCCTGCTAGAAGATGAGACAGCAGTGGCATGTGGAACGACAAGTGACAGTGATAGTGATTTCGAAGATGATTTTTCAGATGCTCAACGCTTCGACCAGCTTGAACTAAATGATCTAATCCGAGATCTATATCTCTCCAAGGAATCTTCAGAACTTTTGGCTTCAAGATTGAAAGAAAAAAAATTACTGACTGCTGAAACAAAGGTTACATTTTATCGCAGCAGAGAGCAAGGTTTTATTCCATTCTTTTGTAAAGAAAACAACCTTGTGTTTTGTACTAATGTAGGAGGTCTTGTTAACAAAATGGGTGTAAGTTATACACCAGATGAGTGGCGACTTTTCATTGACAGCTCTAAAAGAAGTTTGAAGGGTTTTCTCTTACACAATGGTAACAAATATGGCTCAATTCCAATTGCTCATTCTACTACAATGAAGGAGGAGTATGCTACAATAAGCACAGTTCTGGAAAAATTGAAGTATTTAGAACATAACTGGATGGTTTGTGTAGATCTTAAAGTGATGAACTTCTTGCTTGGCCAGCAAATGGGATTCACCAAATATCCATGCTTTATATGTTTGTGGGATAGCAGGGCAAAAGATATGCACTGGACAAAGAAACAGTGGCCGTTGAGGGATGAATTTAAAGTTGGAGAAAATAATATTGTCAATAAGCCTCTCATTGATCGAAAAAGAGTTCTACTGCCCCCATTACATATAAAGCTTGGCTTGATGAAGCAATTTGTTAAGGCACTGAACAAAGATGGTACCAGTTTTAATTACTTATGCAGAAGGTTTCCAGAATTGAGCGTAGACAAACTTAAAGCTGGAATTTTTGATGGACCTCAAATTAGAAAGTTAATAAACGATCCAAATTTTATTGATTCCATGAACAAAACAGAGTTCACAGCCTGGTCATCATTTGTTTTAGTTGTGCAAAACTTTCTGGGTAACTTTAAAGCAGACAATTATTCTGAATTAGTTGGAAACATGCTGTCGAGTTTTTGTGAACTTAGATGCAACATGAGCATAAAATTGCACTACCTCCATAACCATTTACATTTATTTCCGGAGAATATTGGCGACTTTAGTGAGGAGCAAGGTGAAAGATTTCACCAAGATATAGAAACAATGGAAGAGAGATACCAGGGACTTTGGGATGCCCACATGATGGCAGATTACTGTTGGACCCTTAAGCGTGACTGTCCGGGCATATCACATTCCAGGAAGTCCTCAAAAAGATCCTTTTTGCGTGTTGACTAAACAAGTGCTAGTGATAAAGTTTTATTACATTTTTGGTAATATATGCATAGCAATTACATATAATATGAATGCAGACTAAAGTCAAAATGCCACTGATAGCACCTAACTCTAGGATTGTACATAAAAATTGCCCTACTAATATGGTCATTCTTAGTTATCTCAAAAACTAGAGCTGATAGAAAAAAATCTGATTACATTTTTGGAATCAGCAACCCAAAATTACCCATGAACAGCTGTAAAATTTAAGGCACCAAAATGTGTGTATACCAGTGTTATTTTGTTTCCACTGTAGCAACTTATTTTTCATGGAGTGATCTTAACTACCATTGATTTGGCATAGTGGCTTGCTTTTAGAGCTTTTGTTTGCAGATTAATAGCAGCGATAGTTAGATACTATAGTATAGGAGGAGGTATCCCAGGTTAAAGTATATCATCTTTTGTTTTGGTATTTTCTCGCAAGTGGTAGGAACCAGAGTATCCTTTTTCTTCTTTTCTTCCTTGAGTAGTCTCAGTCACTGATTTATTATGGCCTAGAGGGCGAAACTGAGGCAGCTGCTAAGACAGGAAGCAATGGAAGAGGGACTGAAAGGAGAGGAAGCGAAAGCTTTTGTCAGGGACGAACTGGAAAGATATGATGCGGAGCAAAAGGAAAAAGCAGCAGAAGCTAAAGAGCAGAGGAAGATGGATGAGGAAATAGAAATCCGCAGGGCGAACGAAAGAGAGAAGGAGAGACAGCATGAGGAAAGAGAGAAAGAGAGACAGAGACAGCACGAGTTGGCGCTTAAGACGCTAGAAGTCCAAAGCCGTGGTGCTGCCTCTACCTCCAGCAATGGAGAATCTTCTCCTCATTCTTCCTTAACTGATCAATCTAACACTCAATCTACTCATCTCACCGCTATGTCTTTCGCTCTGGAATCTTTCCCTTGTCCTAACGAGAAGATTGATATACCTCTAAAAATTCGAAAAAATGGCAACTCTGTACGGTTTAGAGAGATCGCATTGGAATATGAAGCTGTCTCAGGGTTTAAAAAGTTCTGCTTATGATGTTTACTCGAAACTAGAAAGCAGCCAACAAGACAACTATGACGTGTTGAAGAAAGCGTTATTGGGGCGCTTTGAAATGAACGCTCGAAAATTTTGTAACTGTTTCGCAACAGCAGGAAAGAGGGCTCTGAAACTTTTCAGCAGTTCTCCTCTCGTTTGAAGGGATACTTGACAAAGTGCCTTGAGCTTTCACAGCTCGCCTCTACCTATGAAGGTCTTGAGGAATTTGTTATAACCGAGCAAATAAAGAACACTTTGTCTGATGACACCCGGAGATTTCTAGCTGAGCAGGGTGCAGAAAAGCTTGAAGACATTTTGGAAAAGTCTGAGCGATATCACAATGCGCTGGCTGAACTGCCGGCCACAAAACGTAAACCGACAGAAGAGCCGTTTCGAAAGAATAATCTAGACCAATCTTCTCATGCTTCTAACCAGAATAACCACAGAGAAACTGGACCCCAAAACCCCCCTCCTGAAAAATCCAAGTTCTACAAAAACAAGTACCCCAACCACAGTAAACAGTCTGATCAACCCGACCGCCCTTCATGGCACCGCAGCCAGCGAGGACAAGGTGACAAAGGGAAAACCCCTGCGCACGGGACTAATGATCAGAGCGAGCACACCGAGCCTAAACGCATCGGATGCTTGCTAACAGTCTCGCAAGGCGGAATTATTGACAGTGATTCCCAACCTGAGGGAGAGAGACCCTCAACGCGAGGTACTGTTATTTTGATCGGTTCTCAAACTTTTTGTTTATTTGACACGGAGCTTTCTTATGATTGCATTGTTGCCAGACACCTGGTTAAACCAGGTCTAGAGACAGAAGAGACCGTCGAACTTTGTGGAGTTTCTAAGAGTGAGGCACCTACAGCGCTTCCTATCGCATTAGTGGAGATACACTCTGACTTTGTCAGATGTGTGATCAAAGCGGCTGTTATGGCTGACCTGATCTACTCAGTCATACTTGGCGGTAGATACGTGTTTATTGGGAAACCGGAAGAGCCGATTGTGGCAGCAGTAACTACAAGAGGGCAAACCAAGAAAGAACGAGAGCGTGTGCCAAATTTGTTACCTATGGAACTTAAAGAAGCGCAACAAAAGGACCCTACTTTGGCACCCTGCTTTAGGAAACTGCCCATGGCTAAGGAACCCAGACACCACGGGGACATTTTTTCTAAGGATGACGTACTTTATTGCAGAACGGGCAAGCCTGACCAAGGTTACAACCATCTCCTATTACCGAAACAGTACAAAAGCCAAATCCTAGAAATGGGGCACTCTCTTCCCTTCAGCGGACATATGGGACAGAACGCCACAAACCAACGAATAACTACTCATTATTGGTGGCCAGGAGTTTTTTTTTCGTACGCCCGCTAATACTCGAGGCGAAATCTCAGGTTATTGTTAATGTCTAACCTGACATTGATTTTACGTGAGTATCCCTTTTCTTGTGCAGAGACAGGTGTCCCTCGCCATTCAGGCAGATACTCGCCGATTTCGGAGGTACCCATTAGAGCTGGGTCGGCTCAGGAGCCGCCAATCCCTGGTCGACGACACTCCTTCAAATGTCCTCGCCAGGTCTCGAGTTAATCCAGTCCAATTCCCGGTCGACGAAAAATCCTCAAATGCCGTCGCCCGGGTTTGATCCTGAATCACCCGGTCGCCAGAGCGGTGTTGTAACCACTACGCTAGCGCGGCTCCCCGTGGCCAGGAGTAAATACTGATATTATCAGGTATGTCAAATCCTGTGCCCAGTGCCAACGTGTACCACCCAAGCAACGGACACCCCCAGTCCACATAGGTGAAATGCCAATAATGGGAACACCATTCGAACGGATTGTGATCGACATTTTAGGACCCCTAGAAAGGACTAAAAGAAGGAACAGGTTTATCCTGACCCTAGTCGACACATGCACTTTATGGGCAGACGCTATCCCGCTAACATGCGCAGATGCCAAGCATGTCGCAGAAGCCCTAGTGCAGATTTTCACTCGGTTGGGATTCCCTCAGCAAGTGTTGACGGATAACGGATCCCCATACCGAAACCTGTTGATGGATGAGATCGTGAAGATCTTGAGGAACCAACACATCTACATAAAGCCTTATACTCCGGTCGGAAATGGGCTCGTGGAACGTGTTAATGGAAACCTCAACATGATGCTAAGTAAACTGGGACAAGTGAAACCGGAAGATTGGGACCTTTGTATTCCTGCAGCTTTATTTAGCTACAGGGAAGCTCCTCATAATTCCACAGAATTTCCCCCAGCCACGCTTTTACTCGGCAGACCTATAAAGGGGCCACTTGAAGCCTTACTTTGGTCGCTGACAAACCAGAAGGCTGATGTGACAGTTGTCTCAGCAAGTAAATATGTGTCGGTTTTAAAGGAAAAGTTGAAGCTAGTATGGGATCTAGCAACGACTAACTTTAAGCGAGCACGCGGAAAGCACGCTAACCGATACAGGAAAGTCGCGAAAGAAAGAGAACTGGAAGCAGGAGAGAAAGTTTTGGTGTTACTCCCCACCGGGAACAACAAACTGCGTACCGGATGGCAAGGCCGTTTACCGTCCTGAAAAAGATTTCTAAGGCTAACTACCAGATCTCTATTAAAGGAAAGGAAAAGGTTTTTCATTTAAATCTGTTAAAGAAATACTTGGAAAGACCAGTGCCAACCCCCGAACATCTCCTGACGATCGCCAAAATTGAAATTCCACTGCAATCACACGGAATCTTTCAAAAATGTCAAAAGCGGCGGCGCTCTTTCAAGCGCGCACGGAAGACATTCCAGAGAAAGGAAAATTTGGGAGTAGACTTGAGTAGGAATTGGACAGAGATGAGAGAGGGGGGAGATGAGAGGGAAGAGGACAGACACCCGAAAGCTACGGATATAGGAAATTTATTTCCATAACGTAGACATGGAGTGCTTCCATATCTTAAAGGGGGGACGTTATGTCGCATAGAGATTTATGATCAATAAATTTTCTATATTCTTTTCTTTTCTACCCGTGTCCTCTACTTTATTATCGCTCTTTTATCCTTTTCCTGTTTTTCGCATTCGTTCGTTTGCGACAAAATATTACTTTCCCATTCTGACTTTTGCCGTTTCTTTTCTCATACTAGTAACGCATTTTATTGCGTAATATGTCAGTCCCTGGATGTGAACGAAATAGTGTGAGAATTCGTCTCGTCAGACATAGAGAGCAGACATGTGTCTACATTTTCATCTGACACGAGTTTTTCTTCGGCTAGATTCTCGGCGGGAGGTGTGGAAGGCGCCAATCTGCATCGCTCAGAAATGAGACATGTCGTAGTAGGTATGAAGACGCGTTTTGGCAGTTATAGCCAGCGTCTAAGTTGATGTGAAGTGTTAAGAGAGGGGGGGGGGGGAGAGAGAGACCGGCACTATTTCGGGTTTTCGTAATAGCGTGGGATCCTTTGTCCGTTTTCATATATCTACATGAATAGCTTAGACTATTCATTCAATTCTCCAAATTTTGCAGTAGACAGGTTGCTCGTGCTAAGGAAATAAGCTTGCATAGCGAAGTTCTTAGTTTGACTCGACATTTTGCCGAGCTTCTAGACTAACTATATGAGTGAATAAATTCTAAGTTTGTGCGATCGCCTGTAGTTCTGTCTGGAGGTAAATATATTATATATCTAGTAGTGTTGAGTGATTCAGTGATAATCGCTTATTTCATTTCACTAGCTAGATTTCTGTGCAGAAGGAATTAAAAATTGTAAGTCTATTATATTCTCTAGCTGACGTGTTTCAGTGGATAGCAGAATAAACTATAATTTCTAGCTTAAACTCATGCAGCTGTAAATGAATTTAATTAAATTGCTAGTAATCAGTCGAGAATATTTTAAACTAACTTATAACTGCACTGATTCATCATTGAGTATTGACGAAATACGTATGTATTTCTAATTCATGATGACTGATTTTAGAAATATAACTTATTTCACGGGAGATTTAAACGATAAGACAAGCTCTACGCTTGCAGTTTATAATGTAAGTTATAACCGAGGAATAGTATGTATAAGTATTTTATATGTTGTTTTTCTTTATTCAGTGAAACTGGGGTAGCCCAACTTTTCCAACGGTTTTAGTACTGAGAAACATCGGTAAAGAACTAAAACATTTTTTTCTTAAAAAGACTTGGGTGTATAAAGTAAAACCTGTCTGGCATTGCGCTGGCATCCAGAACGACAGAGTACCCATTACATGAACTTTAAGATTAAATGAAGTAACGGGCCCATCGAGCCAGATTTAATTCTTCCTGAGAAAAACCTCAAGTACATTTCAGCCCTTGTGGCAAGTAAAATATTACTATCAGTAATATTCCGACGGAGTTCTGACTAGTTGTGGTGTGACCAAAAAAAGTCCTATACTGAGAGAAGGCACCGACCTGACATTCCTAGTTACTAGAAATCTAAGCTAATGACACTTTGCTCGCTGTTAACGTTCGTGCCTGGACAATTTTAATGTGACAGAACCAGATATCCTAAAATAAGAATAACCAAGGAAACGTTCCCTGAAGTAGTGGATTCAACCTATCTTTGCGAGACTGGGGTTCCCTTGGCCAAGACTACCACTGGAGATTCTGTATGTGCATGTCCTAAAAATTGTTTTTCCAGAAGTTGCTACCAAAGCTGTAAGTACGAATGCAAGCTAGTGATCACGGCTGACTGAATAGAGTGAATGCAGGACTGAGTGATTCCTTTATTGTTGTATTTTGGTACCCATTTTGCTGTCTTAAATTTCTTTATGCAAGTTTTTGTTGCTAACCATATTTTCCTTAGGATAGATCAGAATATCAAAGCCTGTTCATACCTTTAAAGGGAAATCTTAGACTATAGCATATGTTTCCGTGACTCTTTGGGGCTATCACTTTTCTTCTAAGAGGACTGTGGGCTATACACCGAGGGAAAAGATCACACCTATGGGTCTATCATTCTGGTAGCAATTCATTGACTTTATGACTATTTGTATATGCTTGATGTAATTTTTATGTGTTGTGATGGAATTTTCTGATGATAATTAAAATTCACTTAAACGTAATCAGTGTGTCGGTCAGCTCCTTCCAAATTATCTATATTCATTGTCATAATTTCACGTCGGTGTGTCTATTGTAGTCACTTAGGTGTGTGGGTATGTGAGGGATATATATATATATATATTACTATATATATATTATACTAGACGGTCTGACAAATCTTAATCTGTTGTGGATGATAGGCTGACTGAGAGAAATCATCTCGAGGGTCAGAGACCGACTCTAATATATTTCCTCCATCTCACTCGTGAAATCTATTTCTATTTTATTATCTCTCACAGTGGCTATCACTTATTCTAATCTATTCAGAAGGGACCAACCCAAGTCTTAATTCCCTATAAAAAATCTACGACATATACTTGTAATATTAATGATGAATCGCATTCTAAAAGATCTGGTATGTCTCGCACCCCCTGAAGATAGGTCTCGTACCCCCCAGGGGGTGCATCCACCTCTGATTAAGAAGCACTGGTGTAGAATTAATGATGGGCGCTCAATGCCTTGTATTTGAAAACACACAAAAAAGGAATAAGTATAAACATGTAGGAAAAACATCAGTTTCATATAAGGAAATAATTTTTAAGTTTTAAATTTTCTGTTTAATTTCTTTTGTCCTTTTACCATTTTATGATTGTATTTTTTCTTAATAATATTTTGTTAAACATCACGCTGGCACCGCCCAAGAGCCAGCATTCATTATATGGTTATTTCAAAAACAAGTAACAGTCTGGAAAGTAGTCTTGTGAATAAACATGAACTGGAGTTATATAGCATGGCCTCTCTAACGAGTCTATTCTAATCGTTATTCCTTAGTACCCTCTCTATATGCTGTCTCTTCAAAGTCTTCCGATGAATCTTGTTAGATCCTGCGTAAAATTGTCAAAGCTTTATGTTAACAATTCTCTTATACGCCCTATATAGTTCCCGGGGGTCTCCGATGAGACAAAGAACAGGTCTACGGTTCCCTCAGGCATCTCGTAAAAGGCGACTAATATGAAGCTGTGCATGGGGCTGGGAACTTCGTCATGTAGAACAAAGTGCTACAGAAACTAACACCACGACAACAGCACATAAATCCTCGGTGCAGACGGACGAGCAGCAGTGGTGTTTCCATGCTCTTTACGGGGCGGTGGGAGGAAATATCACGATAATAATTCTCTAATATGGTATAAATGATTATTACTTCCGATACTTTCTCTACCATGATTGATTTTTGCGTTCTCTAATTTGAAGCTCATGTGGCACCAGATGATTATCTCTCTCAGGCATCTTAATATTCTTTGTGTCTGGATTTATCATTTGCTAGAAGTTGTTGTATCACCCCTGAATGCTGCTTTGCATGCTTTAATTAACTTTCAAGAACAGGGAGACATGGTTCATCAGGACATTCCAGAAGCATGGGACTATAACAAGGTGAACAAAGGGCAAAAAAAGCTCAAGAAGGCCATTTGACTCCATGGGAACAGGCTCTTCAGATGTTTTTGAAATGGAACTGTATGTAGTATAATGCACCTTTAAGATTCAGCTTCAGCATCAGATCAATGAATAATCATTCAACATCTGCCACAAATCACGTGAAATGTGGAAAATCCAAAGATGTCTTATGACCCCTATGCCAAAAGAATCAAACAATGGAACATGTACTCTCAGCACGCAAGGTGTTGCTAGGACTGGGGTGATATACATGAGTACCCAATGGAGTATGAGCCAACGGCCACAACAGACTTGCTAAGATTTAAAGCAAACAGCACAACCAGGCATAATGTTAAAAATTGGTACTTCCTGAGAGCAGGGCTGTGAACACATCCCAGACCAAAGTATATTAGCTTATCAGCTGTTCTCTGTGATGCAATCGACTGGGAAATGACAGTAGATCTACCTGATACCTGGACAAAAGAATACACTGAAGTCATTACAAGGTAAAGATAGTCCTATAGTAGATACTGCCGTAGGGGAATGAAGTGTTAGAGACTTCAACATACTAGTATGTTACCCCAGCTCTCGATGAACAACCTCAGTTCCTATTCATACAATCGTAGGCTTTTCGAATGCTTTATGAGTTCGGATTACATGCCCCCCATAAACGGATTATCTTTCCATTAAATATTGAATGTAGGTTCTAATGATGATGTTTGTACTCTTCGACATATCTTATTTCAAAGTAATAATTAGTTTGTACTTAAAATTTTTTTTTTTATTTCATGATTATAATTAGATACTGTGAATTTGGGTTTGCTATTATTTTGCTTTTACAACGTTGAATTCCTTTAAATTGAAATGTAAAATGCATGTGAGAATAAATGAATTCAGTATGAAAGATGAGAGAAAGGAAGGACAGAGTGTCAGACGGGCCTGCGTGCCCAATTCTCAACCCTTTGAAAATAAAATTCGCCCGTTCGTTCCCCAACTCAAGAGCAGAGTCAGGTACCCATTTTGTGACGATATTTGTGTACGTCCTTCTACGTTCTCCGTTCTCTCCTGCATTACCGATTTATTTCTTCATTTTTCACACTCATCGTCCTATTATTGCCACGGATCGCCTCCCCTTAGCTCTGTGGTAGTGGTCACCAGTGGCCAACACTCAAGAGTATCTAATATGGGTCTTCAAAGGTGTCTACCTTCGCACAAGATTACTCTTGGCAGAGTTGTAGATAGAAGGATAAAAATTACGTCTATATAAAGGTAGTCTTCACAAGATGTTTTCAGAAGTCAAGAACAATGCTGCTTAGGGCAGAGCACTATTAACGTATATCTGATCCGTCACCTGTCGTGAAGAATTAAGCAATGGTTTTAGCCCGTTCAAGCCCTCAGCTGGTGTAAATCCAGCGAAATTCTTTTATAAGTATTTGCTCTATAGATGTAAATATAGGTCTAGATGTTTATATATATATATATATATATATATATATATATATATATATATATATATATATATATATATATATATATATATATATATATATATATATATATATATATATATATATATATATATATATATATATATATATATATATATATATATATATATATATATATATATATATATATATATATATATATATATATATATTAAGGAGTCTTGCTCATACGTTTGCTTTCATACCTATAATAACTGAATCAACAATGATTGTTTTGTTTTAAAATAACATGTAACAAATTTAATAATCAATTAGTCTTTAACAGGTTAAAATAACGATGGAATGATGGTGAATTTTAGATGTATATAAAAAGTGTCTTCACTGAGTCAGGGGTTGAGGTTCTATAAAAATGTGTGATTTTGCTGTTTCCTTTAATAAGAACTTAGCTGGTCTAAGTGAGTCCTGCAGCCGTGGTTTCGTCAATTCTTTTGTGATGAGGGCACTTCTTCACACAACTCGTCCAATGTAGGTGGTTTGTGTTGAATCCCTGCTCTGGACTGACACTAGTGGCGTAGAAACATTAGTCTTGCAGCTTCGTACCAAGAACAGTCTGATAGCTTCGTACCACGAACAGTAATGTAGTCTCGTACCACGAATTTTAGGAAAAATAAAAGGACAAATGCCTCTGCTAAGTATATTTGTGGGCTGAAGATTAACAAAAGCATTGTCTCGCTGTGCACCCACCAATTTTAGCCTCTCTGAATAATTATTCTCCCTGAGTATACATAGGATAACTCAGGGAATATGATTAGAAATCACGTTTATTCTTCTAATTACTTAAATGGAAATAAATGGGGAAAATGTGTCTGGACAACGCAAGTGCAATGATTTGCCTGAACTAACATTATAAAAGTACACATATCTCACAAAATGATACTATACACCCTCGGCACATGTGAAGTAATCATCTCAATGCTCCGTTCGGAGTCTGGGGTCGCTTATGTTTTTGTTTTCCTGGGCGAACTAGCATAAAGCAAACACTAGTACTTGCTATAGTGGTTTATAAACATACTATTGTCGCATGACGAGGTTGGCAGCCTCCTATGACTGGAATAACCAATTAGCAAGTACAGACATGTCACAATTCACATTGTTAAACAAATGTTTACACTCACCCCAAATGGGATATACAATCTCCTGCCACAGTTGAATGGACACAGCAACTTTGATTTGATGCTTTGAACACTCGGTCTGGGGTAGTGTCAGAATCCCTCTTATGACTTGTGTTTTCTGATTCCTTAAGTTTCCATTCTTTGTATTTAAAATTGCGGGTTCTCTTTTCAATTATAAAGACGCCCAAATACTTCGATCTGTCACTTTTAGTTTTGGAATTCTTTGTCCGATCCTTCTCTCTGACTACTGGGAGTTGTTACTTGACGTTTGAAAATGCAGTCTGATTTGTGTCTCCGACTTCGCTAGAGTATATTTCCTTTCCTCAGTCCACGTCCCAGATGGTATTTTAGACGAACTTGTCAATGAGAACTAAAGTTTATTTCAGGCTCTCTATTTAGACCAATCCTGTTTCTTTAGAACTATTTTGGTCGGGGTGTTAAATCATTACTATCCCCCGCGTGTTTTAAAATATCAATTTTAAAATTTAAACTGATGACCTCTTTCAAATATGGCAGTAATACTTCCGATTGCATTTGTGCAAACTCACAAATACATCGGTAAACTTATTTCCTGCTTAATAACTTCACCAACATAATCTCCCCAGACGGGTTATATGTATTATTGATACAGAGATGGGCCATCGGAAGCGTTTACATATTATCACCTGTGTTTACGTACATCTCCAAGACTGTTTTTCCAGACTGACAATCTGGTTTTCTCTCCGTCGATCGGGCTACACCACCTTGCGTCAACAATGACCGTCTCTATCAAGGTGGCTAGACGACTTAAGTGATGACAGTATTATCCGATGACCTGTCTAATTAGCCTTGTAATACTACGATTCACATGGTGAAACGTAAACAAGTTTGGGAGCAGCTAGGCAAGAATGTAGACGCATAAAATATGTCAAATAATTGTCACAAAACGTTTTGTGTATGTACTTTTGCGCCCTTCTCCCTCTCCCTCATCGTCCTGTTATTTGGCATATTTTTTCACTTACATTTTTTGCCTAGCCGCTCCCAGACTTATTTAAATTTCACCATGTGAATCATAGCATGACAAAGCCAATTGAACAGGTCAGCAGATACTATACTACTGGACAAAAGTTAAGGGCCGTCATTCAGTTTAGACAAGGTTTATATAATTGATTGGCAAACTGTAAAGACAAGTGAAAATGTCATTAAAACTGAGCTCAGAGAAATGTGTATACATTTCTGTGTGCACTAGGTTAATTGTTTTTAAATGTCCAAAAACTGGGTCACTTTAACACGCACGTGAAAATTGCCATTGTTGCTGCAAAAACTCGTGGTTTTTGCAACACGCCCCACTAGTTCAAAAGGTGAAAAAGGGAGTTGAATTTGAATGCACGTGGAAAATGATCATCGGTAAAGAGTGTTCACCGTTGGTATGCAATAAATCAGTATGACAAGTGGTCGAAATGATCACTGCATTAGCCATGCCACCAAGGAGAAGTCTTAGCACTGTAGACCGTGGTCGAGCCATGGCATGGATTCAGGATGGTCAATCTGTTCGTCATGTTGCAAGACGTTTAGCAGTGTCCCACTCTATCATTCAGAGACTTCTTGAGAGGTTTCAAGCTAACGGACATTTGGAAAATCGACCCTGCTCAGGAAGAATTATATAAACCTTGTCTACATTGAATTGCGGCCCTTAACTTTTGTCCAGTAGTATACTTTTATCACTTAAGTCGTCTAGCCACCTTTGATGCAGACAGTAAACGTAAAGAGGAATAGCGACTTTGACGTAATTCAAATGAGTTCACCGATGTGTTTGTGAGTTTGCATAAAAGTGCAATCGGAAGTATTACGAGACAGGTGGAAGAGGTCACGCGTTTAAATTTTAAAATTTATATTTTAAAACACAAGGGGGAAAGAAATGCTTTAACACCCCGACCCACATAGTACTAAAGAGCTGACCATTGGTTTAATTTGAGAGCCGAAATACACTTACAAGAGACCAGTCTGAAGTAAGAGTCTTCAAAAGCTGGGGTCGACACCAACTACCTACAGTGGACATGCTGTGAAGACACCCACCTTGACATTAGGAGTGAAATTCATCTAGTCGCCTCTAGAGAAGAGTCCTCATCCCAAAAGACCTGACAATGACCCAATGCAGCACTCAGCCAGTTAAGTGTTTTTGTAACAGGCACAAGCAACGGACAATAACCAACAGTCCCCCAAATAAGTCTCAGTGAAGACAATTTTCAAAACACTCTAAAGTCACTTATCCATATTTATTTAAATTTCTTAAAGACTAATTGATTATTAAATTTGTTAGATGTTATTTTACAAATTCATAGTTGATTCAGTTCTTGTAGATAAGAGAGCGCATGTATGATCTACAATCATTAATACATATACAAATAGTTACAGCCATAGAGCCAAAAATACTTATAACAGGAATTTCGGTGGATTAAACCAGCTGGGGGCTCGAACAAGCCATACCATTGCTTAAAACTTCACAAAAGGTGCCGGATCAGATATAAGTTAGTAGTGCTCTGCCCTATCCAGCATTGCTCTTAACTTCTGAATTATCTTCTGAATACTCCCTTGAGATAGAAGCATCATTATCCTTCTATCTACAACTCTGCCAAGAGTAATCTTGTGAGAAGGTAGACACCTTGGAAAACCCATTTTAGATACTCTTGAGTTTTTGCCACTGGTGGACCACTACTGCAGAGCAAAGGGGAGGAAAATCCCGTGACACATTTACAGCTGGGTAGACTGGAGCATGAGGATCCCGTGATTAAAATCTGGCACCTTTGCCGCGAGAAGCCAGCGCTCTAACCCCTGTGTCAATCGTCGTTACTAAGTCTTAAAGACGACCACATCCAGCAACTAGGCTCACCGTCATCACCAGATTTTAATGACTGCCCTGACAGCGCCATTTTAATCAAATAAATATGAGCAACATGATTTCAAAATGGCGAAATGTAATACTCTGAGGCACGTGGTTAACAACAAAACTAATAGCTGTAGAAGTAGGCACAAGTGGTCTAGTGACAGCCTCGGTGTATGATCTGATGAAACAACTGGGCTTGAAAGGAGAATCATAAACAAGGGCACTTAAAAGAATTGAGAAACTGCTGAAAAGACATCATGATGTCGGTGGAACAACAACAATGGACTATGGAATTCAGAACAGCAAGTTTACGAACACAGAAAATATATTCTTTTTTTCAAACACCTCAAGTTGGCAGAATG
This sequence comes from Oreohelix idahoensis, assembly GCA_024509875.1. Classification (NCBI taxonomy): domain Eukaryota; kingdom Metazoa; phylum Mollusca; class Gastropoda; order Stylommatophora; family Oreohelicidae; genus Oreohelix; species Oreohelix idahoensis. Next base: position 356,514 of record JAMPIV010023160.1, on the reverse strand, counting down.
GATAAAAATCAATTTAGAAATTGCAACCAAACTATTCTGCGTTCAAGTCCCAAGTAGGTGAGAAAATAAAACAAAAAGAAGTGTGATATTTACAAGTCAGTACCCAAGTGGACGGTTTAAATCAATTCCCAAACATGCCACTGGGGGGGGGCCCAAAAATTAATAAGAAAACCCGATCATCTCAACACCAATCATAAACACAATCCCTAACACACATAACCCATTTATTATAACATTCATCAACATCCTTTAACCACTACCTACCCTTTCATCAAAAACCATAAACTCACTCACCAAAACTTTAACAAATTTTATGCAGTACCATAACTTCATAAAACCCAATCTCTTCAACAATAATCACACTATCATAACCAAAAAACATCCAAATATAAAAACACATCTTTTAAAATTATTTATGCAATACAAATACATACCTACCACATAATTCAAAAAACATAAATCCAATACCCCATATCCCCCCCCCATCTACCAACATCCCTAACACACTCAACATTTGCATTAATCCACCAAATACATTCCACAAACAACATAACTTACATATATTCCAACCCTTACCCATAACTTACCACATATAACAATTAATCATCACCTACCTAATATTAAAACCAACCACACTATTTCATCTGTAACAAACCACACAAAATAAAAAATTTTTATCATTTCAAAAACCATCACCCTAACTAAACACCCACAAAATAATCCTCTATTTCTTAATAATTTTATCTAACAATTTACCATTAAAAACTAAACCATTAACCATTTTCCTCCCCAACAAATCCCAATATCCCAAACCTCCCACAAAATTTATTTATTTCTATACAAACACAAAATGTATCCTCACACCATATTCAGAACTAAACCATGGTAATAACTATCACATTATACCCAACATTTACTCCCCTATCCCAACTCCCAACTTACCTTCCAAACTAATCTCTTAATCATATCCCATCAAATTACCATCACATATAACTACCCAATACCCAAACAAAATCACATACCATAACATGCTACCCCCTTTATGGGTGCCTCTTAAACCTAATCACAACAATATCATAAAACTCCCCCACAAATACATTCCCCTAACATACAACCCCATTTTCAAATTAAATTATTCCCATACCCACCCCTTATTCCATCCTTTACCCACTTTCAATCCACCCACATATATTCCTAAACCACTCATTGGGGGGGGGGGGGGGACTACCTGGGGGGTCACACATACATTCATTAATTAAGAAAACAAAAAACATATAATAAACTAATTCACACAAACCAATTGGGGGGGAGACTCACACAAAAAATCCCAATTAAACATTTGGGGGGGGGGGTGAACCATCAGTCAACAATCTACATACCAATTTCAATCCCTAATGCATCCCCAACAATTCCCCATCACCCCCAAAAACCCATATCTGTCACACAAATACTAAACCCACTCAACAATACCACCCCCCTACAATTAATCATTCATAACCCAAACAAACCCAGGGCATTTACTCCACTAACCAAAACTACCATTAACAATGCCCTACCATAACCCACCTATAACCCATAACTCTAAATGGACATTCACCCGAAGGGGGGTCACCACCCCCACACACCATTAGGGCACCCCAATAATCTATACTACATTCCCCTTTATACATCCCAAATCCCCCAATTTTTAATTTCCCCCCATCAACCCCATTTAATCCCAATGGAAAGGTTTATAAAACTTATAAAAAATATCTACATCCATTATATATTCTATTTACAATCCCCTATCAAGGCTTGACAATAATATTTTTACACCCCTAACAATCCAAAAAAAACCCAAAAATCAAATCATTTTAAAATATCTGTTAATTATCACTACATACAAAAAATCCCCTATCCCAATCCCTAAAAATTCAACTACTCAATATCCCCCGCACTAACCTACCTCATATCTCCTACTACCAACCATCCTCTCCTTACCAAAAACATCTACACCCATCACCCTCTACCAAACCATAAAATTCCACAACATTTATCCTCAACCACCCCTAAAACCTCATCCACAACTATATTCGTCATCCTTCTACTCCTCAAACACACCTTATAACATACCATAATCAACCCTTGTGTGTGCATTACCCCTACTATATCTTATACGCCAATTGTTGCAATGTACCCATAAACTCAGCTTTCCAGCTATCCAAATTACACTTAACTCCAAACCCCAAATTACCCCCTAACTACCCATCCACCCAATACATTACTACCCCTCAATGCCCACGCCCAAAATTCCATCCCTCTCACTCTACCACACATATAACTTTTCCAAACTTTCCCCTAACATCCAAATACACGTGAAAACCCTGTCAAACCATTAACCCTCCTTAGTTTAAACCCTTTACAAGCATTCCTATCAATACATAACCCAAGATCTACATTCTTTTCCAATTAACCCCCTTGATCCAAACCAAACCACTAACCCGAGTAATCTTATAAAACAACCTTTTTACATTATTATTTCATCCCCTACTCTACCGGTTAATACTTTGTCATTTTGGGAACCCTAACTAAAAACTCTCTACCTTCACAAAACCTATCCCATACAATCCCCCCCATAATCATACCACCAACCCATTATACATCCTCTCATTGTAAAACACACTTAAATTTTTTAAAATATAAACGCATCTTAGATCTAAGCACTATAACATACCCAACAATTAACCTGCTCAAGTACATTTGTGGGCTGCTTCTTCAAATTCATCTCTCATACCTAATGTCCTATCGCTGACACCAACAATAGGGGCCCCCATCCTCTTTGAATCATTTATTACTATAATTAAAAATTACCATCAACAATCAATCTCCACCACTTCACTTCCCCATTATTCATAACGGCCATAATAATCTACCACCCCGCGCAACGCTACGGCGCTAGGACATGTTTTGGGGTAAGTTAGGGCACACAAGCGTGTGAGCAGTGTGTGGAGTACAATGGGGGGGGGGGGGGTCTCGACTTACGTCAATGGCGGTAGACTTCACCCACAATACGTACACACCTTAGCCCAGCCCACAATTAAATAAACTAAATTAACCAAGGGCCACCCTTACCCCCCTGTCACCCCTCACACATTATTTTGATTTTCCTATCACCCCCGCAACCATCATTCCATTATAAAATCAATAGACTATACTTCCTCATTTTTAGCCTCTCCTCATTTAATTTATTCACACTGGGGGCCATTACAATCTACTTGAGTATGGGGGGGGGGGGGGGGGGGGGGGGGGGGGTGAGGGGAGGGGGGCTGGGGGGGGGGGGCACACCAAATTGAACGCTCTATTGAGCTTGTTGGCAACGACAGCCCATCTATCATAAAAACTCTTTTCTTATTTTTTGGGGGGGGGGGGGGGGGGCCCCCCTTCAATTAGAATACCATGTCACTCCTCCTCACCCCCACCTCCCAATCAAACGCTAATCCCCCAACCCAAGTATTACCCCACCCCAACCACGTGGGGACTAAGGGGGGGGGTGGGGCACCACACCCCCCCCGCCCGCACCTCTGTTACGTTGTGGGGTTGGTGGTGTGAGCATGTATTTTTACCCTTTATTGTGTTGAGTACACCCAAGGGTTGTCCACACCCCCCCCCCAAAAAACCCCACCCAAACGGGTATGTGTTAGGTAGTGTAGGGGTTTTGGTGAGTGTTGTTGGTCTCTGAAACCCATTTTACCCCCCCCCCCCCATAACCCCTCACCAACCATATTTTTGGTATAAACCTATTGTTTGTTATTTTTTTATTGATTGTATCGGTTTTGTGTTACACCCCACCCAACTTATTATTTGTAACCAAACAATGGTACAGCTATGGGTTGTTGTGTGTTGTCAGGGGGGGGGGGGGGGGCAACAAAAAAAACAAAACAACAACCCCAACACTTTTTTAACAACACACAACCACCCCAACAACCAACACACCCACTGTAGTTGGGTGTGGTGGTTTGGTCTGTTGACGGGTCAATTGGGGGGTAGATTGGGGTGTCTGGTGTTGTGGTGAGATGGTATAGAAGAAGGGATAGGGTGTGAGTTTTGTTTGGTGAGGTGGATAGGCATGTGTGGGGGTGGGTGTGGGTCTGTGGTGTGGGGTGAGGGGTGTAATGAAGGGTGGGGGGTGGGGTTGGGTGGGGGGGGGGACCCCCCCTCCCCCTCACCCCCCCCTATTCACACCCCCCTTGTGTGGGTGGTTGGCGTAGGTGGTGGGAATGGGGAGCCGGGGGTATGGGGCGGGGGTGAAGGGGGGAAAGACTACTTATCAATCCGGGGGGGGTCAAACCACCCCCCCCTCTATGGGGAGGGGGTCGTATACCACCCTTTAACACCTCAGATAACCCCCCCAACAAAAACTAAATACTATGGTTCTCCAATCTGTACAACCGGGGATTATGTACATATCCTTGGGATACACCATATAGGGTAAACCTCCTACATACCAATCCTGGGGAGGGATGGGGGCACGTGCAGGTAGGGTCCTACAATTTGACCACTCAGAAAAGGGGGGATGGGTTCCCAGAGTGACTATAACCATTCAGTATTATAGCCTTACCAAACCCATCCGGGGGACATCTCTCCCCTCATATAGGCCCGGATCTTCCTCCATGGTTCCCCTTGGCAGGGAGCGAGATATCAATACAGCGTAACCCCCCCCCCCCCCCCCCCCATAAAACATTTTTTTAGGCCTATGCTCCTTGGCAAGGCAGAAGGGTGGGGTAAGAAAAAAAAAAAAGGATATATATATATTATATAAATATATAAAAATACATATATATATAAATATATATATATATATATATATATATATATATATATATATATAGTAAGAGAGAGAGAGAGAGTCATTTGCTGTATTTATCAATCTATTTAGTTGTCCTATTCATATACATCAGGGCTTTACGAGCTTTATTGTCTATAAGTTGACATTTATTGCTTTGCGCTCAAAGTTTCTTGTCCTTCTGTTGAATAGAACGCGTGGTCCAAACAAATACGAGGTGCGACACAACGTCATTTAAAAAGACCCTTAAACAAGCAAGCACGTGCCTTGACCAACCAGCACATCTCAAGTTTCTAGCCGTCTGCTAGATTGTTGTAGCCGGCTCCAGATTAACATCGCAAACACCGACTCTGCCCAATCTTTCTTGACAATATGGATGAGACAGAAAACGTATGTCGAGCCTGCCTCACGACAGGAGCTTGTTTTCTCTAAAGTCTAATTCGATACACGTGTATGCACGCCGGACGTGTCATTGTCTGAGCAAGGTGTTCCATCTCTCACACAACTCACCTTGTCGTAGCTATCGCGCGAGCATTCATTGATGCGCACGTCCCCCGTTTGTAACTTCGATGGGTATTGTTGTGATTCGATTCAATATCGAAGGTTGACAATTGGGGAAAGTGTGCATCTAATCAAGCTATTGATGCTGCATTTATTAATACAAGTACTCTTATAACTTTCTCATGCAAGCTTGAGAGCCTGTGTTATTTAGGTGCTTATTGTCTAACCAAAAGGCAAAGCCTAATTAATTTTAATTGCTCACCCAGGACAGAAGTTATTCTCTACACTTGTGTTACAAACTTAAAATAAAACAAAAAAACTTAAAAGTAGTAATCATAAAAATTAATCTCACCAGAGAAATTATTGGTAATTTATGATATTCACTTTCTGTTTTAATCCAAACCACTTTTTTTGTCTATAAGCTCAAAAAATAATCTCCATTTTTCTCTCACTTTCTATTCTTTACTATTATTTACCACCGTATACCTGAAAATATCGTTATTTTTCGTACACTAATCGAGTGCACCGCTGTTTGAAACAGTTGCTATTTACTCATATTTGTTTCATGTCAGTTAGATATTAATACATTATTATGTTCAGCACAAACCACTAGTTCACTAACAAATATTTCTTCTTCTAGTATTATGACGTAAGAGGAAACCGATTATGCCCAACACCGCCTTATGGCGTGTGGTTATTTTTTTTTTTTTGTCTGTCGCAATGTTAGCAGTAGTGTGTCTTGTCGCATCATGTTTGTGGTCAAAAGAAGTAATACTCTTTAGACTAAACAAAAGTTTATAAAGAATTTAATATACTATAAATACGTAGCAGAATTACTTCAAAGAGCTTTACACAACCACAACAATCCATGATTGTTACCCACAGCACAAATCAACAACAAGGACAAAAAGTAATATATAAAACTTAGCACAAGTATAATAAGAATGCAAAGTTCTAATAACAACCTCGTAATACATGTTAAACATATTAAATTAAGAGTATAATTCTATCCATCATATCCAAAAACTCTTTCATTGATCAGATTCGCACCCCAAAATGCTCCGTTAAGGACCAGGATCAGAAGAACTCACAGCAGAATTTTTACAAGCATTTTTTTTTCCTATTCTAGGCCATTTTCAACTAAAGGTATACACAGAAGTCTTTGGGAGTGAAAAACTCCCACCAAGCTTAAACATGTCATACGTCACTTTAATACCTCGTACAAACAGAAAACTCTGACAAAATACTCCTTAAAAAATTCCCATCACACGCGTTGGCATTTCTTATGGAGCATGGGATGTCCAGTGTAGTGGTCTCCGTGCGTGTGGCACAAAGTTTGTGAGTGCTGGTAGTGGTGTTTTCTGTGACCAACTGTTTTGCATGTTGTGGTTGTCGCGAACACTTAATGTGCAGCCTCGGGTACAAGAGAGACTTGAAGGCACTGGAAATAAATCCAGCAGCCTCGGAGGATAAAGCTGCCGATCATACCAGGTGACAATGCTCCCTTCGGCACCACCTCAAATTGAGCGAGAAGAAGCTCTTACGGCAAGCAGAAGAGTGAATAACACACTGAAAGGACACCAGGAAAACAATACCCAGCTGAGGGCTATCGCCTCAAAGGCGCATTTCCAAAGCCAGTAATGACAGAAAGAGGCTACACTGATGTGCAACCTCGATTCGGGTGCCTCTGTTGACCGGTATGATTGAGGCGAAGGTCACATTATTTTGTTGTCTCTTCGGAGACCCATTGCAATCACTTGGAGCAGAAGTATCATATTTGCAGTGTTTTGTTTCTGATTTTTGGTAGCAGGAAATCAACGTCTAATTGTTAGAGAAAATATACCAGGAAAACAATTAAATAGAGCTGTTGTAAAGATTAATAATGTTTTTAATAAAAGAAACAAAAATGTAAACAGAGCAAAAGGAAGGAAATAATGGACCACACAAGCTGGACCTAGTATATTGAAGTCTCTAACAGTTCACTCCCATATGAATGTATCTGCTATGGGAATACCTAACAATGTACCATAAACCAACAAAATCGAGAAAAAGACAATAATTTTTAGTATCATTGCTACATTTAAAAAAAAAAAAAAAAGTTTCTGCTTTGCCTCGTGTTCATTAAAGTCAGGTGACTAACACATTAATCTTCATTGGCTGTTTCATTCTTTCCCAGCGAGCATTGCACCCACCAAGCCTACTTTATCCTGTTGTCTCATCTATAATAACCAATAATTCTCTCTCTTTTACCAGAATTGTCTTTCGATAACCGTTTCTGCGACTCACTCGATAGGATCAACAAGTGATCACGTGTCTGCAGCTCACATTCGTTTATTAATTTCGCAGGTTTGCCTTCATTTCCGCTACAATTATATTCACCACTTCCAGTGTAACTTTGGACATTTTTTGTTGTTACGTGGCTATTGAGCACAACCTCTCGATGCATCAATGTCGCGGCGACCGGCGGGTTAGAAACCGAATCCGGCTGTTTCATTTAGTGACAGTTCTCCATGTGGTATTCTGGTTTACCGAATGAAAGAAATCCCGCCAACAGATATCGTGTCCTATCCTCAGCTTTCCTTACGCGCAGCCTCTCGACTTGATGGATCGCGTATAAGCGAGCAGCGGTTCTGACGCATGCGCACTAAGCCTCAAGTGTTTCCGGTGCCAGCGTATTATGGATGTCAGAAGCTCATCAAAGCTACACCCTTGTCTATAGCAATTATCCTCCTCTCGTTAACGCGACAACAGGTACTTCACACCGAGAGGCTTGACGAGTCTGTGCGGAAACGAGTGTTGGATGATGGCCGTAATAATATCTCATTGCTTTTGGCACTTCAATTGCGTGACACCTCGATCCATCTTCGCTTTATACCCTCGTCATAACCAACAAAGTTAAAGAAAACGTTTTAATTCTATAACTTCATGTATATCCCCAATGCGTTTCAGCGAAGGGTCTTCTTTCAAATTTTTTTTCTAATTAGACAGAACTGAAACGTTAACTAAAAAAATTAATAGAAGTCTATTTGGGGATGACAGAAGTAAAGAAACCAATAAATGTGCCGGAAGATTACAAATTGTTTCTTCTTCGTCTACCTTCTCCTTCAAATATCTGAGTGTATTTTCAGCAAAACGACCCTTTCCATTCTTCTCAATATTTGATTCATATTCCAGTATATTATCTTTGATTGTATCTTTTCAGTACAACATCATTGATTGTCATTTTCCAGTTTACTATCTTTTTCATTTTCCAGCATTCTATTATTGATTGTAATTTCCTGTACAATATCCTTGATGGTCATTTTCCAGTATACTATTCTTGATTGTTATTTTCCAGTATACTATCATTGTTTGTCGTATTCAAGGATACCATCCTTGATTGTCATTTTAGAGTATACTATTCTTCATTCTCATTTTCCAATATATATTTCGCCGTTTTCGAATATATATGGTCATTGTAAAATCAGTTGTTTATAGGCTAACCGGGAACTCGAACCCATGACCTTCCAAACGGAAACACCGCCTTGCTACAGGAGTGAATCACGACTAACCAGCCGTGCCAACTAGGCACCACAAAAATAGTATTATTTATTTGCTGTCAAAGGCACCGGGATTTCCTATTTATTTATTTCATTATTTATGCTGTACACATCTACCAGCTATTATGTACTGTTCTGATTCTTCAATAATTTACTAAACACATGATTTCGGTATTTGTGTGGTGTTATCTGACCTAAACTGATGAATAGGAAAGCTGTGGAAGTGATGAATAGGAAAGCTATGGAAGTGATTGCGTCTATAATTAGTCTGGGTCGTTCCGCGGTCCAAAATTCCGCAACTAAGGGGAGCGGTCGTGCTTATGACCACTGTCCATGGAGCACTATTGTTGTGGGCCACGTTTGGCAATGTGGTTAATCGCGACTCATTCCCGTAGCAAGGCAGGGTTGCCTTTCGTTGGTCATAAGTTCGAGTAAACGTAAGCCTATCAATTCTTTTGTTTTTATTTTGTCTAGTTTTCTACTTCTTTATTTCTCACGAGTGCTTGTAACCAGAGCCGGATTAACGTAGTAGCAAAAGTAGCATATGCTACGGGCCTCGCGCTTTTAGGGGCCCCGCGCCAATAAATATGAACTCAATTTTTTGGTCATCTTCTAATACGAGCGTTAAACCAATGATCTTGTGATTTATGCCATCTTTAGCGCCTTTTCATTTGGTGTCACGAAATTGTGAGAGAAAGTGCATAAGAGGGTGACTTAGTGTGACTCTTCATTATTTTTATCTTAACTGTTTGCGGACGGAAGCCATTTAAGTGGCGTTGAAAATTTGGTCACGTTTGGACGGAAGCCACTTCTTTGGCTCTAGGCGACCGCCCCTCTAATTTTGTTTCGTTCTTTGTGAAATTAATTTGCATTAACAATAAAAACTAGAATTTAGGAAACGGAAACTTCATGTTTTAATTGAGGTATACGGCGTGCTCGCACTCTCTTTCGATCTTGATTAAAATTTCTTGATTTGTAAGGTTAGAAAACTCAAAAAATGAGCAGTAGATACAGAGATATTGGACATAATTATGCTTCTGGAAGTGAAAAAGGTAAAGCGAAAGAAGAAAATGAAAGAAGAGATCAACTTGTGATATCAAAAACACGTAAGCTGACAGAATGTTTTGATGTTCATGGTGGTGGTACTCTAACCGTTGAAGCTGGAAGTACAGGAACAACTAGTACTAGTGCAGGCTGTGCAGCAGAAAACATACAGCAAAACCCAGTATATACTGAGTCTGAATGTGAAAGAATAAGTGAAACGAAGAAGTACTCTAATGATATTGGTGACTGGCCGAACAATATAGATGACTGTGAGCGTGAATATTGGATATCCAAGGGAAGTGAAAAATGTCAACATGTTGATAGTGCCTTCTCTTCATCCGTGCGATTGTATGACACTGAAAAGAAAACTCGATACTGTCAGAAGTCTTATTTTACACATATTCATAAACTTACAAACAAGCAACATGCAAGAAAATGGTTATGCTATTCAGAAAGTAAAGGGCGCCTATTCTGTTTCCCATGCAAGCTTATGAGTTCAGAATGTTCATCAAAGTTTACTGTGGAAGGGTTTAATGACTAGAAAAATGCAAGCAATCTATTGCGTCGACATGAAGAAAGCTCCTCACATAGAGAAGCTTTAATTTCACTGTTGATGCGTAAAAACAAAGGTGAACGTGTCGATTCCCAACTTGTGAAACAAATGGACATTCAAGAAAAGTATTGGCACAAACTTCTAGAGCGAATAATTGAAGTTGTGAAGTTTTTAGCAGAACGAGGCCTTTCATTTCGTGGCAGTGATGAAATTGTTGGGTCCCCTTATAACGGGAATTACTTAGGGTTGTTAGAATTACTGGCCAAGTTTGACTCTTTTGTGGCAGAGCATATAAGTACTCATGCAAACAAAGGATTTGGACATACATCATATCTACCTAAAACAACGTGTGAGGAATTCATCAATCTGATTGGATCCAGCATACTGGATCACATTCTCTGTGAAGTGAAGAAATACAAGTATTATTCCGTTTCATTGGATTCTACTCCAGATATATCTAATATGGACCAGCTGACTTTGACTCTGCGCTATGTTTTGCCATCTGGACCAGTTGAAAGATTTGTGACATTTTTGGATATGGAAGGTCATAGTGCTGAACAGCTTACTAAAAGTCTACTTAATTTTTTTAAAGGCAAATGACATTGATATTAAAGACTGCCGTGGTCAAAGTTATGACAACGCCAGCAACATGAGTGGCAAGTTTATAGGATTACAAGCACGAATTAAAGAGATGAATAAGTTTGCGCATTACATTCCGTGTTTTGCACATTCACAAAATTTGGTTGGAAAATGTGCTGCTGAAGGTTGTCAAGAAGCAGTCATTTTCTTTGGATTTGTTGAAAGTCTGTACACCTTCTTTTCTGCTTCTACCTACCGGTGAGGTCTCCTTTCTACTGCATTATGTGCTGGCGGTACTCATAATAAGTCCCATTTGCCCTTTGTGAAAAGACTGTCAGATACCAGGTGGTCCGCTCGGGCAGATGTAACAAAAGCACTTTTACACAGCTTTTCTGCAATAAAACAAGTCTTGGATGATATTTCAGATAACAATGATCAGAAGGCAGAGTGTCGTCAACAGGCTCGTGGTCTACTTT